>CM053591.1:90912598-90929318 GCA_028646515.1 Pseudochirops corinnae
CTGGATCTGTTTTCCAGGTCAGTGGTTTTTTCAAGGAGATATTTCACATTGCCCTCTATTTTTTCATTTGTTTGGATCTGTTTGATAGTGTCTTGATTTCTCATGAAGTCATTTTCTTCCATTTGCTCCACTCCAATTTTGATGGAATTATTCTCTTCAGAATGCTTTTGAGATTCTTTCTCCATCTGGCAAAGTCGACTTTTTAAGGCATTTTTCTCCTCATTGGCTTTTTGGGCCTCTTTTGTCATTTGAGTTAATCTATTTTTTAGGGTGTTGATTTCTTCAGTCAGATTGCTGACTCTCTTTTCATGATTTTCTTGCAACATTCTTATTTCTCTTCCCAATTTTTCTTCCACTTCTCTAATTTGGTTTTCAAAATCCTTCTTCAACTGATCTCTAGTTTTAAGGCAATCTTCATGTTTATTGGAAGCCCCAGGTGGAGGAGCTCTGGCTGCGCTGTCCTCCCTAGCTCTGCCTTGGTCTTTCTTTTCCCCAAAGAAGGGATCTAGGGTTTTGTTGCTGTTCTTACTTTGCTTCTTATGCTTATTCTTATTCATGTTTGGTCAGTCCATGGTTTTATTTTTTTATTTTTATTTTTTTAATCTCTGTCAGGCTCTGCTTCCAGAGGGGAAAGCTCTGTCCCAAATTGCTGGGGTCCTCCCAGCTGCCGTAGCTCTCAGGGAGGTGCTGGGTCCCTCCCCCACTTCTGGCTCACTGAAGGAAAAAGGACCACAAGACCAAAGCCCAAGACCTCGATCCGGATCCAGGCCGCTCAACGCGAGAGCACTTGGCCTCTGAACGATCGCTTGGTCCCCCTGCAGTCTGCGGGCTGAGGGCACTGAAGCTGCAATGTGGAGGTGGGTGCAGAATCTCTGCCATTCACTTCTCAGCCCTGGAGGCATTTCGGCCAACCACTTTTCTCCCACGACCTCGCAAGTCCCACTGACCTAGTCCTGGATCCTGCCACAGCTGCCGCCAATCCACTCACCCCGGGCTCCTCGACTCCTCTCGTCCAGCCGCCCCCAGGGCTCAGCCAGGGCTTCAAGCCAGGCTGGTTTTTCGTTCACAATGCTGATATGGTTCCTTGCAGCTGAGCTGACTTTAGTGGAAAGTATATTTGTGTGCATTTTGGAGTTCTAGGATTAGTTTAGAGTCATATTTTATGGGTATTTTGGGGTGGCTATGTGAGAGCTGTGATATGTTGCTACTCCTACGCCGCCATCTTGGCTCCATCCCCAAGTATTTAATTTTTGTCAAACATGTACAAGACTTGTTTGGGAGTTAAATATCTAGGTAACATCTATATGAAAAAGACCTGAGGATCTCAGAGGACTTCATGTTCTGTTTGAATTAAAAGTATGATGAGGGAAGGAGGAAGAAGAGGAGAAAGAGGAGGAGAAGAGAAAGAAGAAGAGGAGGAGGAGGAGGAGGAGAAATATGACCTAGGTATATTAATTAAAGTGGCAGCTAGAATAATAGAGATAATAACTCTGCTATATTTTACCCTGTACTCTTAACCAGTTCAATAGTGATTGATGATGATGATGATGAGAACACAGCTAGCATTTATATATTGTCTAAGCTCAACATTTTACAAATATCTCACTTGATTCTTACAACAACTCTGTGAGGTAGGTGCTATTATCATCCCCCATTTTATAGACAGAGGACATGAGGCAAAGAGAATTTAAATGATTTGCCTGAAGTCACACAGCTAAATGTTCAAGAGTGAGTTTGAACTCCAATGTTCCTTCCTGATGTCTGCCCTAAAGCTCTATCAACTGCACTACCTAGCTACTTAACAGTAATTATTTGGATTAGTCAGTTTATAAACTTTATATTTGTTACTGACATTTTGTTGCTCTTTTTAGAACAGTTACTAATACATTAGCTTTTTAAACACACACCTACCCATAGAATTTCACAGATCAGATATGGTGAATGAAAATCAGGTTTTACTTGTAAATGTGGGAGCTCTGTAAGTATAAAATTCTTTCCCTTAGCCCTAAATGTATGCTCATTATACTTTTTTGAGATAAATAGTTAGCTATATATTTTTTCCTGCTAAAAATAGTATCTTAATAGCATTTATGGGGGTCCAGCAGAACAACAGTAATCACTTTGATCTGGTCCTATAAAACAGATGTCATTTTGATAAATGGTCCTAATTAAGCTGAGATTTCAGGTAGAAACTCTATTGAGCTAATGTGTTGGCACCCATCTGGCTGTAGTCAGACAAGGACAGATAGTAAATAAAGTAAATATAGTGCATTGTTACTTAGTCAAGGTACCCACTTTTGGATTCACCAACATTTGATCAAAGAATCTGAAAAACTGTTGGTTTTAAGCTTTTATTTATTCACTGTGGTATTTAAAAAATAGCTTTGTACATTTCAACCCCTTCAGGTCATTTTTCGCTAATCCCTATCCTGCAGTGAGAGACGTGCTTAAAAATGATTAATTAGATAAGAGGCCACATAGTTTTTAGCACATGATTCATATTCTCTCCTCACAATACGGCTTTAAACTGTTGTGAACAAAAATCCTTTATGTCGTCTTTCATTAATTTCAGGATAGGTTGTCTAGTTAAGGAATAGTCAGGGTTGTTTCCATTATGATTTGTTTCCTCATACTAAGTACATCCTGTATAAATACTCACTAGCATGAGCTTGGTCTCCCAAGAGGCAAAATGGATTAATGATTGGGCTCACCAGGCCTCTCTTGGGACCTTCTGAAGACTGGCGATCTTCAGAAGTGAAGCCATGACTCTTAGCCCTATCTTTCTTGGGTGAATAATTGTTTTTATGGCCTGGAAGTCTCTCAAATGGATGTGTGTGAGAAAGATGGCCTGTCTTTCCTCAGCTTCTGCCCAAGATTCCAGTTCCACTCACACATCACAGTTCAATTGAAAAAAAGAGTATTTAGTGGGGACCAGGGCAAGCTGCTGACTACTTAGAAGGTTCAGGAAGTGATGAGGTACAGACACTCTGTAGCACTTACGAAGGCCATGACTTAAAAGGAAAATGACAGAAAAATACAGACAAAAACACTCTATGTCATTGTCTCTAAGAACACACACTGGGCGACTTGCTGGGAACTAGAGAGACTTCTTATTTTTCTGAGATGGCTAAGTATTTCAGTCAAGAAGTGGGAGTAGGGGAGTTTGGGGTCATGTTTGCTTAAAACCCCAGGGGTCATTTTTGGTTCCTCCTCTCTTAAATGTATTTTGCTATGTGCTTATCAGCACCAGACATGCCACACAGTGTGCCATGCATAACAATTATTTGGCAATTACCCTGAGAAGTAATAATTTCTACTTCTTCCATCTTTTCTACTAATTTCTGTGGTGCTTTGGGGGGGGGTAATTAACATAGAATGTTTGAATTAGAAAGAAGAGAAGAGATCATTTAGTACATCTCTTTCTCTCCATTTTAAAAATCAGGAAACTGAAACTCACAGAGGTTGTGATTTTCTAAGGTTTATGTAATAAATAGCAAGATAGTGGCAAAACTGAAGCTACAACCCAGGTTTCTTGGATCTGAATGTGGTTACTTTTCTCTCTACAACAGAATTTCAAGAATTATAATAAATTTAATTAAGCTGCTCCAGATTTCTACAGTATCTCATAGATCTGTGCTAATTAGCCAATCAATTGCTAATTATTTATTGAGAACCCACTAAGTATTTCAGCACTGTGTAAAACATTGTGGGAGATACAGATGAAACAAGACGTTGTTCCTGCCTGAAGATATTTGGAATCTGATTGGAGAGCCAAGACAAAAATATACTAAAGTGTAGAATAGACTATGTGAACTTTAGAGGTGAAGTGAGTCTATGAGGACTGTTTTTAGGTACAGGAAGAGAAAATGAGAGTAAACTATCACAACAGAAACTTGGACCATTTTGGTACTCAAGTTTTTTTAAATTTATTTTTTCCCATGGAGCTACAACTTGACCAAAATTCAATAGAAGTAGTATGCAGAATTTGTCTGTACTCTAAGCTCATGGTATCAAAATCATATAGAAGGGGTTCCAGGTGGACTGCACGTTGAGTTAGAAAACCACAATTTAACATTATTAATGTTACATTGTATTTTTATTTATTTTGTTAAACATTTTAATCTTATTTGGGCAGCACTTCAGAGTTTTGCCCATGGCCCTCTGCCTTCAGATTTGACACTGCTCTAGCCCATCTATCCTCCAAGTGCATTGTACTCTAATTTAGTTGGGCCTATGTCACTATTAAATTAACAGGGCATATCATCTTTGGTTTATTACTATAGACTATTCATGACAAATAAGAAAATCTTTGCATTTTCATTTTATGTTCTAGCTACACATAGTAAAACTTGTTTTTGTAAAATGAAGTCATATAGTTAATCAGGTGGTCAATGAATCTGTTATGGGTTTTGAAAACCACTATTTTTTGGAGGGCATTTTTTTTTGGAAATAGTATCTTATTTTTTCAATTACATGTAAAGATAATTTTCAACATTCATTTTTATAAGATTTTTGAGTTCCAGATATTTCTCCCTTCCTTCTTTCCCTCCCCAAGATGGCAAGCAGTCTGATATACATTATACATGTGCAATCATGGGAACATATATCCACATTAGTCATGTTGTGAAAGAAGAAATAGAACAAAAGGGAAAAGCCACAAAAAAGTGATATGCTTCAATTTTCATTCAGTCTCCATAGTTCTTTCTCTGGATGTGGATAGCATTTTCTGTCATGAGTCTTTTGGAATTGTCTGGGATCATTGTATTGCTGAGAAGAGCTAAGTCAATCATAAGAGATCATTGCACAGTGTTACTGTGTACAATGTTCTCCTGGTTCTGCTCACTTCATTCAGCAATAATTCATATAAATCTTTACAGTTTTTCTGAAATTCACCTGCCCATCATTTCTTATAGCACAAAAGTATTCCCTTACGTTTACATATGACAAATTGTTCAGCCATTCCTCATTGATGAACATTCCCACAATGTCCAGTTCTTTTCCACCACACACACACAAAAGCTGCCATAAATATTTTTGTACATGAAAGTCCTTTTATCTTTTTGGGATATAGACCTAGTAATGGTATTGTTAGATCAAAGGGTATGCAAAGTTTAATTACCCTTGGGACATAGTTTGTAAAACTGCTCTCCAGGATGATTGGATCAGTTTACAACTCTACCAAAAATGCATTAGTGTTCCAATTTTCCCATATCTCCAACATTTATCATTTTCTTTTTCTGTCATATTAGTCAATCTGATAGGTGTGAGCATTGTTTTAATTTGCATTTATCTAACCAATAAAGATTTAGAGCATTTTTGCCATACGACTATAGATAGTTTTAATTTCTTCATTTGAAATTTGCCTGTTCATATCCTTTGACCATTTATCAATTGGGGAATGACTTGTATTCTTATGAATTAGATTCAGTTCTTTATGTATTTGAGAAATGAGGCCTTTATTAATAAAACTGATACCAAAAATTGTTTCCCAGCTTTCTGCTTTCCTTCTAATCCTGGTTGTATTGGTTTGTTTGTGGAAAACTTTTTAAATTTTGTCCTCTATCTCTTGTTTGACCATAAATTCTTCCCTTCTCCATAGATCTCACAAACTATTCCTTGTTCTTCTTTTTGCTTGTGATATCACTTTTTGTGTCTAAATCATGTACCCATTTTAATTTTATCTTGGTATACTATGTGATATGTTGGTTTATGCCTTATTTCTTTCATATTTTTTTTCCAATTTTCCCAGCAGTTTTTGTTAAATAGTGAGTTCTTATCCCAGACACTGGAGAGTTGGGTTTATCAAGCAGTAGATTACTATTGTCATTTACTACTGTACCTCACCTTTTCCACTGATCCACTACTAAGCTTCTTAGCCAAGGACCAAATAGTTTTGATGATTGCTGCTTTATAATATAATTTTAGATCTGGCACAATGAGGCCATTTTCCTTTAAATTTTTTTCATTGATTCCCTTTATATTCTTGACAATTTGTTCTTCCAGATGAATTTTGTTATTATTTTTTTCTAGCTGTCTAAAATAATTTTTGATAGTTTGGCATGGCACTGAATAAGTAAATTAATTTAGGTAGAATTGTCATTTTTATTTCATTACATGACCTACCCATGAGGAACTGATATTTTTCCAATTATTTATATCTGACTCTATCTGTGTGAAAAACATTTTGTAATTGTATTCATATAGTTCTTGGATTTGTCTAAGTATACATCATATCATCTGCAAAGAGTTTTAGTATAATCTCCTCATTGCCTATTCTAATTACTTAATTTTTTTCTTCTCTTATTGCTAAATCTAATGTTTCTAGTACAATACTGAATAACAGTGATGATAATGGGCAACCTTGTTTCACCCCTGATTTTATTGGGAAGGCTTCTAGCTTACCCCATTACAGATAATACTTTCTGATGGCTTTATATAGCTACTGCTTATCGTTTTAAAGAAAACTCCATTTATTTCTATGATTTCTAGTTTTTTTTTTCCAGTAAGAATGGGTGCTGTATTTTGTCAAAAGCTTTTCCTGCATCTATTAAGATAATCATGTGATTTCTATTGGTTTTGTTATTGATACAGTCAATTACACTGATAGTTTTCTTAATATTGAACCATCCCTGAATTCCTGATATAAATCCCACCTGGTCATAATGTATTATCCTGGTAACAAGTTGTCGTAATCTTTTTGATAATATTTTTTTTTTTAGAATTTTGCATCAATATTCATTAGAGAAATTGGTCATCTAATTCAATTTGTATCTGAACAAAAATTCTCATTACAAAATGCCTGACATGTCTTCATCCGATCAAGTTCTATTTGAATACTTCTTGTGGGAGAGATCTTATTGCCTTCTGGGGAGGCCTTTCTACTTTTGGGATAGCTACAGCTACAGGTAATTTTTTCTTTACGTTGAAGCCCAAATGTGCCTCTTAGCAATTTCTACCAGTTTCTATCCCTTTGAGGTAAAACAGAATGAGCTTAATCTCTTTCTATGGGTATTTATGTCTTATATATATCAACCCTTCAAATACTTGAAAACAGCCACTATGACTCCAGAAAGCCTTTTCTTCTCCAGGCTAAACATCCTTACTTCTTTTAGTTGGTTCTCATATGAATCCGATGAAGATTATAACCCATTTATATCTTCTCATCCTGTGCAGTTCTTGCCTGTGTCTTCTCCAGATCTTTTATAGAGGATCTACCCAGCAGACTAGAATTCATTCAGCTTTTTGTGCTTATTAGTGCAGCTTGGGCTATCCTTCTCTTAACTTCACTCTTGCTATATGACTAGCCCACCTCTTTTTCCAGAAGTACATGCCATGGCTAATGCCCTTTACATTACTGTTCATCTTTCCAATGTGGTCCTTCTTTTTAAAACTCATCACTCATCTTCCCATTGCTTTTTATATCCCTTGCAATTTTGACTTATTTGGCATTGTGATGTTTCACAATGTAGCAACAGGGGGAGAAGAATATTTTTGAAAAGATGGTCTTTTGAAGCAAGGAGAGGCTTGGGATCATTGGAAGTGTTCCAGTTCTGACAATATTGGTCATTCACTCTTTTTTTTCCCCCAATTTTATTTGACAGATTAATCATTATAGCTTATTGAAAGCAGGATTCAGAAGTGTGGTTGTTGGACTTGCAAATATTGAATTATTTTGTTCCTGCAAAGGGCTTAGAGCACCTTGGTAATAAAATACAGTTTGCAGAGATACAGACAAATAAAATCTGAAATGGAAAGAAATGCAGTCATAACAAAGGGAAAAAAAGACACTCAACCACTCAAACCAAAGTCAGTTATAAGACTAAGAGGAAAATACAGAAGAAAATTGGGAAAATAATGAGGCAGATAATTAAATGGGGAATAGAAAGAGATGAAATAACAATTTGTGTTTATATATCTTTCATCCAAAGACTAAAGTTGATATAGGGAAAAAAATGAACTCATGATGTTGTCATAGGGAAAAGGGAGGGAATCTGGTACTTCAGGAAGTTCATTTGACTACAGTGAAGGCTGTAATGTAATGTTGAAATAGTGAAAGACATAAAATTTAATGTAAGGAGCTTTGGAGATTTTGAGTGGAGGACTAACATGGTCAAAATGACAAGCATGGAGAAAGTAATTTTGAATTTAGGATGCAGATCAAACTGAAACAGGGAGAAACGGAGAAAAGTATGTAACAGAAACTGTTATCTGCTGCATTAGAAGATAGTGTATAGAGTTCTTTCTAGTAGTTAAATATTATGGTTAATTAAGAATATATTTGCAAAAGAAATATCTTGGGACAGAGAGCTGTCATGAGAGCTATAGTTGTTGGAGAAACCTTTTGGCAGAGCATTCATGTCCTGAAATAGACCTGAGCTTTTCTCTTAGACACTTTGGTAGGCTCTACAGCCATTGTGAAATAGAAGAAGGAGGAATTGATGAGGAACAGTTGGACAATCTAAATGTTGTACTAGTACCTTTTTAATGACAAGAGACCTAGAGGGGAATCTCTAGTATTCTGGACGGGAAATCTGAGGAGAATTTTGGGAGGACAGGAACATGAATTTTACAGTATTAGAAAGTATGGATAAGTAGCTACCTGAACTGTTGGAGGACATATGTACACCAAGAAGATCATAGAGCCCATTGAAGTTTCAAGATATGGTGTCCCTCAATATTTGTTCAGTGAATTCAATGGCATTATGGAAGAGGAAGTGGATAGAAAAGCTGGTGAATAAGATATCTCAGATGTGAAGGAATTGAGTGTTAGGCGAAAGGTAGAGGCAAAAATGGAGAAAAGTCAGAATAATACTAGGTATAGGGCTTGCAAATAGGGATAATCATGGTGCCTTTGAGATGACAGAAGAATAGAGCTTTTGGAGAGAATTTAGGAGGAAATGTATGTGTTTAGTAATATCCTCCAAGTTAAATGGTAGGCAGCTAATTAAATGAGTCAAGCTAAGTGCTACAATGAATAGGGTGCTCAGCCTGGAAGCAGGATATAAGTGAGCTCAAATCAAGCCTCAGTAGTAGCTATGTGATCCTGGACAAATCATTTAACCTCTCCCTGCCTCAGTTTCCCCCTCTAAAATGAGGATATTAATAGCACCTACCTTACAGTGTTGTTGTGTAGATAAAAGGAAATAATATTTATAAAGCACTTTTCCAAACTTAAAGAACTATATAAAAATAGTTATTATTATTATTAGTTGACATAGAGGCGCAGTGATCAAGTAAGGTACTCAATTTATGCCGTATATACAGAGAAGAGGAGGCAACTGAGGGTAGATTCCAGGAAGAATAAAGTCAGTAGAGTCCTTTAATCCCTAATGTATTAAAAGTCAGGATGTTGTAATGGATAGATCATATAAGTAGATTCTTTTGCTGATTTTCATAAGCCTCATATTTGGAGATTTTTGCAGTAGATAAACAATTTATCTAATTACAAAAATGTCAGCAATCAAATGAAGATAATTGGTTAAACACTTTTATATGAAAGATGACATACAAAGAAGCAATCGATGTTTAAATAAAGCTAAATTTGTGAGAAAATACAGCATAATTATATTGCTAGGAATCATATTTGTTTTTTTCTGTTTGCATTGTTTTTTAAAAACCAATTATACATTTTTAATGTTAGTTACTGTGAACATGAAGATAAAAATAATGAACTCTATATTATTACATGGTTTCTGTAGAAGAGGGAAGCAGATGTATATAATATATGAGAATTGCTCAAATATTAGTGACTATTCTTTTATATCTTTAGTAAAGCATTAATACTTATGTAAAGTGTTCTTAGTGAAATCATTGCATTTCTGAGCCCCTATCTGTATATCTCTGACTTCATCTTTACATATATCATATTGATGGAAACAGATCCTTGGTTTTGTAGAATCACTTGAGAAAGATCCTTATAGTATCATATAAGTTTTGAAGACAGAGACTGGCACCATCATGATTACTATCATTTATAATTCAATTTTAATATCCCCAGGACATAGCAGAGTAATTTGCATAAAGGAGCATAATATGTATGAATTGAATTGAATTGTTGAATTGAATCACTTCCACAGAGTACACCAAAAGCTAAGTGATATACTTTTTTTTTGCATTTTGCTTTTATTTTGGCACTTTTGTCTATTCAGTTATAAGTTCTCAAAACTGATCATTTATATAGTAGGGATCTTTATGCAATCATATACAGATGTTGCCGTATCTCAGTGAAAAAAGTTATTATGTAATTTTAGCTACACATGTGAAGATTCAGCTGCTTCAGTTGAACTTATTTTCCTGCTTATTAGTATTTGACTTACAAGTAAAACAAGGGGATCAATCTTGATTTATCAATTTTTGTTGTTCATCCTTTGTTTTTGAAGAGGATCAATGACTTCATGGGGATGATGTCTTGACTTGAGTATGAATTGGATTTAAGTGAGCCACAAAGACCTCAGCCTCACTCTCTCTTCCTGAGTCATAGAATCTACTGGCAGGACAAAAGTAAGGTTAACTGGCTATGGCTAGGGATCCAGTGGACAGTGTTGGTGTCTTTGATGTCTGACCAAGCTCTAAGCACTCTGCAGCACCTGCTTTAGCTATCTCCAAGGCCACTGGAACAAATTGTTCTCCTCTGCCCATTCTATTGGAAGAAATCTTCACATGCTTGAGGTTGACATTTGTCAAACTTGCTGATGGTTTTGAGACCTATTATTTAACCTCAACCTGTTTTAACCCTTCTGGTGACACATTTTTACATGAGTGTGGCCATTGCACATGCTACAGCTTCTTGCAGCCAAAGGTGAGAGTTGGGTGGTGGATAGACACCAAAGGAATGTGAGCAGCCCTGAAAAGGGCTCAGCAAGCCGTCACACTAGAGGTGCTAGTCTCCTTGAATACCCCATATATCCCAATTTATCAATTATTCTCTGATTGAAAGAAAATTTGGGTACTAAAATGTGATAAATCCATCTTTCTGTCTGTGCTGCTTTGCTTTCTTTCAAAGCTCTTCCCAGTCTTAGAGGCATCATTGTGTAGTGATTGAGAGTTTGGAAAACATTGGTTCTAATCCCATGTTAGATAGTTGCTAAGCTATGTGATTCTAACACAAGTCATTGAATTTATTGGTTTGATTTTCTGTAAAATGACAATGTTGGACTCAGTGACCTTTCAGGTTCTTTCTAGATCCTACCTCTCCCAAATTATTTCCCACAATTTTCCCAGAATATACTCAATTCAGTTTATTTACTGTCCTATGAACATGACATGCTTAAATTTATTTCTGTGCCTTCCTTCTCCTTGGATGTTTCTTTCTTCTTTCTAATTATTCTTATCTTCCCCACCCTGTGAGGCAAAACTTAAACACTTCCTTTTTCATGAAGCTTTCTATGACTTCTCAGGAATCCTGTACAATTTCATCACAAAATTTAGCACTTGATTAAATACTATCCTGTTTACTAATTATTTCATGCTTGTTTGAGTTTCTTTAAGAAAGTATACCTTCTGAAGTCAAGTATTCTAGGTCTTGGATACTCCTGTATTTTTAATAACTTCTATAATTGCTCAAAATTCACTTTTTTGACAATGCAGCATTTAATTCCAACATTACAAACTACTAAACACAACAGAAACAGAAATCAGCTTATATTTGTTATAACATTAGTGGTTATAAGGGAGCACTTTTTGGATGAAGGGCAGGTTGCTATAGGAAATAATTGTAGCTCTATGAACTAATAAAGAATGATTTTTATCCGTGAGCAGTCTTGGACATGTATGTTGCTTCAGCATCAGTTGTAGTTTTGAATCAATCAATAAGTTAACAAACATTTATTAAGTACCTACTATGCACAAGGCACTTTGCTAAATACTAGGAATACCAAAAATGGCAAAAGATAGTCCCTTTTCCAAGGAACTCGTCGTCTTCATGTTGGCTTATATGTGTGTGTGTGTGTGTGTATGTGTGTGTCTGTGTATATGTGTGTATGCCACAATGTAAAGGACTTAAAAAAATTAGTCTGAATTGTCTAGAGCAGGTTTATCAAACTGATTAATACTGTCACATTCTTCATTTTCATTTGACCACAAAACAGTATTGCAAATTTGAATACTGGGCCTTCAAGTCAACATTTTGTTCACTGCAAAACAAATGGGTCTTCATTGCTCTCTTTTTGTGACACTTGCAGCTCAGGAGTTGCTTTGATAGCATTTCCATCTCTGTTTTTGCAACCTTCATTTTTTATTTAAAATAGTGGCTATTATAAGAATGGGAATCTAGCATCTCAAGGAAGTCACAATTTCATATAGAACCAAGGATGTAAAATGCATTCTTAGGTATTCTGTGAAATTACACATGTACAGCCTGTATTTAATTGCCTGTCCTTCCAGTGGGGGTGGGTGACGAGGGAAGAAGGGAAAGGATCTGAAGTTTGAGGTTGTATGATCAAATGTTAAAATATATATATATATATATATATATATATATATATATATATATAATTATTATTAACTACATCCAACTGGGAATTAAGATATACAGGCACTGTGGTGGGGAGATCCATCCTGCCCCACCAGAAAGTCAGAGGGGCGAGGGGGAGGACATAGGAAAGAGCAGATTGGGGGAGGGATTATACAGTGGGATGGCTGTTTTGAGGTGTTGGGTAGGGGAAATATGGGGAGAAAATTTGTAACTCAAAATCTAATGGAAATGAATGATGTAAACAAGAAAATAAATAAATTTATTTCTTTGTTAAAAAAAATAAAAAATAAAATGCATCCTTTCCTCCCTAGCCATAGAGAGTGGTGGTTTTGAAATGGATGGAGCATTTCAAAATGCTTTTGATTATATAGAACCGTAAATATAATTAGAAATTATTTTTCCTAAAGCAAATTTAATTGGGTGTGGTTTGGTGGTGTGCATAGTTCTGCAAAGGAATAGTCTGCCTGTGGATGTACAGTTGTGCTGGGAGAAAGGGCAGCTTATCCCTTATAGAGTCTGGTGCTCACCTTCTCAGGGATGGAGAGAAAGGCAACACCCAGGAGACTGGTAATAAATGTAAAATGATTGGAATTGGTAGCATAGGGATAATTGTGCTACAAACTGGCATGACTAGATACTCTATTTTCTACATTTTTTTTACAGCTAGACACAACCTTTAGACTGAGGTTTCCCAAAGTGAACTTTGAGTAGGCAGCTAAATGAACTAGAGTAAGATCTTTTCAGGTAGCTCTGGGATTGAATAGAAACTGTAAATCCAGAACATGTAACCTTGGGACAACAGTCTTAGAGTACTTATAAAGAGCATAAGTTTTGTTTTTTTTTTTTGCCTTTTTGGAGGGCAATTGGGGTTAAGTGACTTCCCCAAGGTCACATGGCTAGTTTTTATACTAAGTATCTAAGGCTGGATTTGAACTCAGGTCCTCCTGACTCCAGGGCCAGTGCTCTATTTACTGTGCCACCTAGCTGCCCCTAAAAGAGCATAAGTTTTAAAGTCAAAGGTAGCTTGTTTGAATATAAGCTTTGCTACTTCATAAATCACCTTATTTCAATAGGAGTCTGGCACAGGTGATTTTCCAGGTCCTTTCCAGTTCTAAATCCTATCTATGATTCATAATGAATAATGGTCTGAAAGTAATGTCTAAAAGCAAAATGAGATAGTCTTTGTCTCAGTTTTATTGTGGATCCTTTTCAGTTTCCATAGACCTCAGGTTGAAACTTGCTGACATAGGTGCTCTAAAGACTGCTTTAGAAATTAATCTTTTAGTGGGCTACTTTTCTATTCCCTACATCCTCCTATATCATTATCTCCTTTCTATGAGCCTTTGTACTCAAAGCAGTGGCCCTCAGAGTAAGCAGCCTGAATATGAAAGGAAACTGGAATCTTAAGAATCTTAATTTATTCAAATCAAACAAATAGAAGAGAATGAAGCAATACAGAACAAAACAAAAAACTGCCAAGAGTGAAAGTCAGTTTATTAATCTAGCTAGTGAAAAAAAAATGAATTATTTATTAGCTATACAGAGTTCAGTGTTCTTTTTGGTCATACTCACCCATTGTAGCAATAAGATGTTGATATGATGAATCCAACAGGCCAAGCAGCTTTGTGAGTTTAGAATGTTTTTTTTGGGTGTACTGAGAAGAGAGGAAGGTTGGCATGGTGATCATTTTGTTCTAAAGGCTTGAAAACCAAAAAGTAGTCTTATCACTTCAAAGCCAGTTTTGTAACAAAGAGCCTTGTAGAAATTGTTGACTTCAAATCTCACACATGAAAAGGCCATCCTTTATCAGTAGACCTGACTGCTATGTTTGAAGAGATCAGGAGGGTAAACTAATTTATTTCCTAGAAATATAATTGATTTGCCAAAGTTTAAAGGGAATACTGGTAATCAGCCTGAGGATAAGCCCTTGCTTATTCTCAGTATGATCCAAAACACATTAGGACACTTTATGCTTTCTACGTGCTTCTACATTATTTAAATAAAGTTAAAAAAACCCTTTTTTGAATAAACTCTATTCAATTTCAAGAAAGGGGGGGCCAATAGGCTAGTTCTGTAACTCTGTCAGAAGAGAATAAAGCTGGAATTTGAAATCTCTGGTATTAGTTACGGAGCTGAATCCTGTAACTTGTTGATGTTCATGAAAATCCTACTCACAATGTCAGCCAAATATGACATATCCTGTGTTTATGTATTATTGTCAAGCTATCAGTTTTTGCTTAAGGAGAACAGAGATTTCTTGTCCCCTTGTTTGAGACTGTTGTTGTTTGGGCAGAACCAAGATGGCAGAGTAAAAAACAGGACATCTGTGTGGCTCTGACTCCTACCACCTCTAATACATGTAAAAAATGACTCTAAACAAATTTTAGAGCTACAGAACCCACAAAGTGACAGATGGAAACAAATCTCCCACTGAAGGCAGACTGGCAGGCCAACAGGAAGGGTCTATTACACTGGTCTGGGAGCCTGGCACAGTCCCATGTGAGCTACGTGGTTCTGGCTCTGGGGTGGTCCCAAACAGAGGCAGCCAGAGCAGACTTCAGGAGAGTGAGTCACCAGCAGTTGTGGCAATTTCCAGACCTCTCAACCTATAAATGCCAAAAAGAAAGTAAAAGGTCAGTTGGGAACTCTGTTGGAACTGGGTGGACAACAGCTGGGTCTGTCCCCTGCCCCCAGGGCAAGAAGTGGCAGAGGTGTGGTGGCTGCACCTGTAGCCACATAGTTGCCTCCAGAGATCCTGCCCTGCAGATTGTAGGGAGAGCAAGTGACCATTCAGAGGGTAGTCACTCTTGCTTTAACCTGCTTGGATCTTGATCTCAGTCTTGGGTGGTAGTCCTGGGGTGTGTGCCCAGTGTGCCAGAGCTTGTGGAAGCTGCAGAGAGAGTGCCCTCCTAATAGCTCTGGCAGTTATGAAAACCCCAGAGATTTGGGACATAGCTCTCTGCAATCTGTAAGCAGAATTCTACCATGGCAAAGAGCTCAAATATCAAGTAATTGGCTGGCAGTATGAGTAAGCAGAGGAAGCACAAACAGACCATAGAATCCTTTTTTGGGAACAAAAAGGATCAAATCATGGAATGGGAGGAAGACAATGAAGTCAGAATTCCTGCATTGAAAGCTTCAAAGAAATTATAAACTGGTTATACGTGATGGAGGAACTCAAGAAGGATTTTGAAAATCAAGTAAAAGAAGGGGAGGAAAAATTGGAAAGAGAAATGAGAATGATGGAAGAAAATCATGAAAAGTGAGTCAATAGCCTGTAAAATACTGAAAAAGATAATACCTTAAAAAGTAGACTAACCCAAAAGGCAAAAGAGGTCCAAAAAGCCAATAAGGAGAAGAATGCTTTAAAAAGCTGAATTTTCCAGATGGAAAAGGAATTTCAAAAACTTACTGAAGAGAATAATTTCTTCAAAAGCAGATTGGAGCAAATGGAAGCTAATGACTTCATGAGAAATTAGGATACTATAAAACAGATCCAAACAAATGAAAAAATAGAAGGCAATGTGAAATATCTCATTGGAAAATCCACTGATCTGGAAAATAGATCCAGGAAAGATAATTTATAATTTATTGGACTACCTGAAAGCCATAATAAAAAAAAGAGCCTAGACACCATCTTTCAAGAAACTAGCAAGCAAAATTGCCCTGATATTCTAGAACCAGAGGGCAAAATAGAAATGGAAAGAATTCACCTATCACCTCTTGAAAAAGATCACAAAAAGAAAACTCCTAGTTATATTTGATAAATTAAGTTAAATTTGATAAATTCCAGAGTTCCCAGGTCAGGGAGAAAATATTACAAGCAGCCAGGAAGAAACAATTTGAGCATTGTGGAAACATAATCAGGACAACACAAGACCTAGCAGCTTCTACATTGTGGGATTGAAGGGCTTGGGATATGATATTCTGGAGGTCAAAAGAGCTAGGATTAAAACCAAGAATCACCTACCCAGCAAAACTGAGTATAATGTTGCAGGGGAAAATATGGTCATTCAATGAAATAGAGGACTTTCAAGCATACTTTTTGTTTTTTAAATTTTATTTTAGTTTGCGTCATTCATTTCCACAAGATTTTGAGTTACATATTTTCTCCCCTTCTTTCCTGTACCCACCACCCCAAAACAGCCATCCCAGTGTGTCCCCCCTCCCCCAGTCTATTCTCTCCCATGTCACTTTTCGGTAGGGCAGGATGGATCTCCCAACCACAGTACCTGTGTATCTCAAGTT
>CM053591.1:90929818-90949047 GCA_028646515.1 Pseudochirops corinnae
CTATTTTATGGGTATTTTGGGGTGGCTATGTGAGAGCTGGGATATGTTGCTGCTGCTACTCTGCCATCTTGGCTCCGCCCCCCGTTTGATTGATTAAAGTAAGATTGTTAACTCATTTTGAGTTGCTTTCCTTTAGAAAAGCAGATCTAAGAATCTGTACTAGCAGCCACCCTAGGTATGCTAGGGTGCTTGCTGATACAGGCATATATCCAGTAGTGGGATGGCTGGGTCAAAGGGTATATACAATTTAATCACCATTCTTACATAATGTATAAGAAACTTTATTTTTTTTTCAGGTTAGGTGAATTATATTCTTTTTAACGTTTTTGATCTAGTATTTGTTTTTCTTATGAACAAACACAAGAAGTCTAGCAAATAACAAATTTTAAAAATTAATATAGAAAATGAAAAAATCCTTTTGATGGATAGTTATGTTTCTTTGGTAATATTCATGTAATATTACATTAAATTTTAATTTCCTGTAGAGCTGGGTCCCTTCCAACTCTAAAATTCTGTGAATCTTTCAACCATATCATATGTTTGTCTTACTACTTTGTAAAAGGTTATAGCTTTCCAGTTTAAGATGAAAAGCTGCAATACTCAGGGGCTCTTTTGAAAGCAGCAAGCATATTATGAGTGTCTTTTTTTAAAAGCTGTTTGATAATGACCCTAGTGAAAATTTGATAGGTACTGCGCGATAATCTTGAAAAAAAATTATCACAGTTTTCCATATAAACTAATTTCCCCATTTCTTTAAGGATCTAGATTGGAGCTTTAATTTGATTGGCAACTTGTATGTGACCCATAGTCATAGAATTTACCTGGAGTGCAAAGAAGTTATGTGAATTTTCCATGATAACATACCTAGTATGTATCAGAGACAGATAATCAACCCAGATCCTCCTGACTTCAAGGCTAACCCTTTCTCCATTCCACTCTGCTGTCTCTCATTGTTTTGTCACTACCCAGAAAATAAGTGATTTATGCTGAATAAGAGATCAAAGAAATTAAAACATTTTAGTCAAAAGCTGGCATATTATAAGCTTGACTAAAATGTGTAATTAAAAAGGTGATAGTTTTGTACACAGAAACTGACACCAACATGGTTCTTCTTTGAAATAACCTAAGATTAACACCTTTTTATTTTTGAGAAATAGGATACATTGCAGTGGCTATAAAAATTCTTCCATTTCCACAAATCCTGCTCTTAATGTTTTCAGAAAATAAATTATCTGACACTGAGAAGTTTTTATAATGAATCTCTCTAAAGATTGTAGCAGTGACTACACTGGCATACCTGGCATGGCTGCTAGCACAGGTTCTTAGATCTGCTTTACTAGGAAAGATAACTGTTTAAGGGGGTCAACAATCTTTTTAAATTATATTCACTAGTTCACTAGTTCAGAGGAAAATTCAGCACCCTAAATGTCAGAGAAAATATAAGTAGAGAAATAAAGATCAACAGATAGGGCTGTGACTACCCGAATCAACTATACACTTTACATACATCCCTGGATCAAGAAAGCATTTACATCTGAAGTCAGGGAGCTCTAAACATAGAGCCTGACCAGGGAATCACAAGATCCTTCTCATAAGTGATTCCCCCAAAGCAAAATACCAACTCATAGTTGGTATATCCTTCTCAAAGCCAGAAGACATCACAACACAGTGACCAATTAGAAATTAACAAAAGGTGTGAAAATCTTCCTACAAGCAAGCCTCACCTAAGCTAGCTTCCCTTAATAGGAGATCTTAAATTCCATTAACATTACAAAGATCTGTTTTTTACTCTCTACAGAATGCATGGAATGAGGGAAGGAGCAGAAGGGTTTAGGCAAAGGGTTTTTCTTCTATTTGGATGCCTCTAACATCAGTTTAAAATTTGTTGTGAAACCTTCCAGCTACTAACCCCTTTGTAGTCTTCCTTTCTCTTTGTCTAGCTTCTTAACTCCAAAGTCAGTCTAAGATGAACTTAATCGTAAAACATTCTCAGTGATTATATACAATATCTTCTTCTGAGATGGTCTAGCAGTGTGGAGTCTATACAAAAGAGGAAGTAGTAGGATTTTATCCAGTGACATTAGTATTAAGCAAGAAAGATTTAAAGCTACTCCTATCTTTTTATATACATCAGCCCACTTTCTCGACTTTAGGCAGACCAGTATACTTAGCTTTCCATGTATGTCTCTGACCCTCTCCTGCTTCCAAGCTACCACATATATCCCTATTCCTTACATAGGACAGCTATTTGAGATACTGTTCAGTAATCTTCCATTCCTCATGAGGGGCCATACACCCTGCTGAAATGATTAAATTTCTCTGCAGTTTGCTCTCTGCTATTCACACTGACACATGGTGGCCTTTCAGAGATTCTGAGATTCTTCTGAGAATTTGGCCTGGGACAGAGGCTTGTAACAAACCAGTAACTGCTGTTAGTCTGTGATACTTTTAGAAATGGAAAAAGACATCTGTTTTAGCTTCCTCTATATCCCTGTTCAGATTCTAGGTTGACATTGGAAGGAACTAGGGCAATTCATTTTTTTCCCCAGTTAGCCCCCTTGGGATGCCTCCATAATAGCTAGGACTTCAGAGCTGACTCAGCTGTCTCAAAGAATGTCTGGATAGATCAGTATTATCAAGAAAGATGAGAGTTATCACATATTTATTTCTTCTATAGCTACAGACTTCTAAGTCCTGTCACTTTCCTGAGGACAAGAAAATGTTTCTCCAGGAAAGTTCCTAGTCTTGGTTATGGATGGGAAAGTTTCCAGTTCAAATTGCACTGCTAAGAGAACTTTTATTTTAAAATATTTATTGCTTATGACTAATGTCTCTGGGTGAGTCAGTAAAATCCTATTACTTCTATATTTGAATACAACTATCTCCTTTTTAGATAGATTCCACACTGATAGACCATCTCAGAAATAAATATTGTATATAACCAATGAGAATGTCTTATGATAAGTTCATTTTGGGCTGACTTTGGTGCTAAAGGGCCTGCATTCAACTTTGAGTTCTGCCACTTACTATCTGTGTAACTCTGGGCAAATTACTCCTACTCTCTAAGCCTATTATCTCATTAGTAGAATTAAGGAATTGAACTAAATGATATCTAAGATACCTTTCAGCTTTAAATCTATGATCCTAGGATCATCTTCATGTCCTAAAATTAGAGTATGGGAAAAATGGTAAAATCTTAACCCATTTCTCTTTAACCCCATTTCTCTGTAGTTGAGTTTGGTGAAGTATGAAGAATATCTAAAAGTTCCTTCTTTCATATGTCTTATAGAGAAGTTAGAGAACAGCATACACAGTGAATGTAACTGCATACTTTCCTAAACAATATAATCTATATTTATATCTATAATGTATTTTATTTTTAGCATTCATTTAAAAAATCAAGTTCCACATTTTCTTGCTCTCCTCCTATTGAAAAAGCAAGAAATATAATATCAATTACATATATGAAAACATGCAAATCATATTTCCATATTAGCCATATTATAAAAAAAGCAAAAAAAAAAAAAAGAAAATGAAATAGAAGTACGCTTAAATCTTTACCTAGAGTTCATCTGTTCTCTCTCTGGATGTAAATAGCATTTTTTATCATGGGTCCTTTGGAATGTTTTGGATTATTGTCTTGATCAGAGTAGCTAAATCTTTTAGTAAAAAGTTATTATTGATTATCATTACAATTATGCTGTTCCTTTCTACAATATTCTCTTGGTTCTGCTTACTTCACTTTGCATCAGTTCATATAAGTGTTCTTGGGTTTTTCTGAAACCATCTTGTTCATCGTTTCTTTTAGCATAATAATATTCCATCACAATCATATACTACAACTTGTTTAACCATTCCCCTATTTCTGGGTATCCCCTCAATTTCCAATTCTTTGTTACTACACTAAAGAAAATAATCTTGAGTTTTTAAAAGTTTAGGTATCTCCCTAGGTACTATATTTTTTGATGATGTGTGTAGAAAAGCAAATGACACATAGTAGGTACCCAATAAATATTTGTTTGAAGAAGAAATTGAGGCTCAGAGTATCTGATGATTATTTACAAGGAATATTTATATTTAGAATTGTCCCCAGAAGCCTGTATACAAGAACCCATGTCTGTGGATCCATCAGATGCAGTATTTAGAAGAACAATCAATCAATCAGCACAAATTTACTAAATGTCTGCTCTGTGTTGAGACACTGGTAAAAGTTGCTGATAACAGGAAGTTAACCCAAGTAAATGAAAATTTTGTTCTTACCTCATCCGAGGAGGGTATTTTTCAACAGCATATTGTGATAGCTGTAGGAGAGCCAAAGAACAGAATTATATCCTGCTTAAATTTCTTTGACAAGTTGAGAGTATCAAAGTCACTTAACTTTGTTGGTTTTGATTATTTTGTCAGCAATTTCCTTCTTCCTAAATTTGTTTTTACTTGTAGGAAAAAGAAAAAAAAAGTTCTTTTTTTTTTTTGACATGGAATTAAAATACCCTGAGGAGCAGTATAACCTTGCAGATAGAGAGCAGACTTTAGAAATAAGAAAGGCTTGGGTTCAGGTTCTGCTCTTATCGTTACCTAGCTAGGTAATCATGTATAAGTCACTTAACCTCTCAATGCCCAGGTCAAGTTCCAAAGTATAAATTGGACATGAGTTGACTAGCTATATTGGTGGAGTGAGTTACACTTGGAGTTCCCTACATTGATGAAATAACAGGTCAATACCACAAAAGAAAAAAAAAAATTAGGTGAGTATTTTTTTCTCTAAAAAATTCAATACCTTTTATTTTTATAATACCTTAATTCCTGAATATATCCCTCCCTGGACAGCTTCATTTATAACAAAGATTCATTCAATCAAAGATAGGAGAAAGGCTATTTAGTTCAACTAACCAACATATCAAATACCTCAGATAGTATATGCAAAGTTTTGCAACAAGTCTCCTACCTCTGTAAAGAATGGAGGGAGTTTCTCATTTATCATTTGGGATCAAGCTTAATCTTTATAATATTTCCATTTGGGAATATGTTCCATTCATTAATATGTCCTATTTATGTATCTTGTTACATTTATTTATCATTCTGTACATAGTTTTCCCTGTTCTGTTTGAAGAGGTATAGAGATAGGAGGATTTCTCTCAAGAAATCCTTTAGGGTTCATAGTCTGAAAAGAATTACTGGACTCAGCTGTCTTTTGCAGGGTTATAAAAGTTTATTGTTACTGAGGCAAGGGGGAGGGGTAAGGGGACCTGCAAGCTGACAGGGATCTAAGGCAGAGTGATAAAGTTCTATGTTGTGCTTTGCAGCGAGCAGGAGAACGTTAAAGATAGCCTGCAAAGTGCAGGGTTATAAAGTTTATTGTTATGCTTTACAGCGGGCAGGGGGTGTCAGAGAAAGCCTGCAAAGTGTAGGGGCTAGAGATGCAGTTTTTAAAGACATAAAACTGTCAGTCATAGGTTCATTATGCTAACTAGGCAAAGGTGGGATTAGGGAAGAGTTTGGGAGTGATTAAGGAGTGATCAATGTTTAAAGGGACATGCATTTTTTTACATCAACTGCACAGGTGTTTTGCCCATAATTCACTGGGAGAAATCAGAGGAGAGGGGAGTGAGAGGTGTGGTTTTTACCTTGACACATCACTAGGTAACTTTTTGGTCAAGGATGAATGACATAGGTCCAATATGGTGGTTGGGAGGAGAGGCTTGGTTCCAAGTTTGGAAGCTAGACTGATTAGGGACCATCTTGGGAGGGAGTTATCTCTTTGATAATGTTGTTCAAGGTTTCTAAGACAGCTGGCCACTAAGAACAAAGGGGTTATGCATTTCTCTAAAAATACTTGAGTGATGGAAGCATGGGAAACTATCTAAGCAGACTTACTGCTAGCTTGGGAAAAGACTTTGAGGCTGCGGGCAGGGGAGAGGCAGAGTTAATGCCTTTATGGCTGGGGGAAAGTGTGACTTTTACAGCTTAATTGCACAGGCTTGTTACAAACTCATGTTATATACATAGGTGCCTGAACCAGACCCCATCATGTTCACTTTGCTACATCAGTTTCTCTGAGTCTTCCTTGTTTCTCTAAATTCCTTCTTCCTCAATTCTCATTGGTGTTTAGGGTCATATGATCAGAGGATGGGAGATTTAAAGTCAGAAGATCATCTAATTTAGCCTTCTCATTTGATAGATGAGGAAATGGAGGCTCAGTGAAACGAGGTGACTTGTCCAAGATCAAGCAGGCAGTAAATGGTGAAGCCAGATTTTAAATCCATGCCCCATGATTCCAAAGCTATCACTCTTCCTGATTCCAAGTCCAGCATTCTGTACATTGTACCACCTATGAAGAAGATACATGGGAGGTAGAAAGGTAAGATATACAAGGTTAGGTCGTTTTCATAAAGTTATAAAAAAAATACCAAGACTATGTAACTCTGATTTCTAGCCTTAAATGTATAGTCACACAATTCCCCAAATAATTAGTCCTGCTGGTGATTGAGGCATAGCTTAAAACCTGTGTTAGAGTGGATTTTTATTTGTCTGACCCAGTGTGGCCAAGAAGATGAACAGGAACTTTTCTGGGATCAAATTTAAAAAATCAAATTTGTGGTTTACAGTTTGACATTGTATGAACATATCATTTAATTTCAATAATTAATCTGTATAAGTACATGTGTTTCCTATCAGAAAACACCACATACTGACACATGTCACTCTTCTCATTGCTGGTCATTGCTGGATGTTTAGGAAAGAAATGATTGTGTCGACATATGTGTGATGACTAACTTTGATAGACTGAGTTCTTCTCAGAAATGCAAGGTTATAAGACAACTCCAGAAGACTCATGATGGAAAGAGATATCCTCATTCAGAGAAAGATCTACAGAGTCTGAATACAGACTGAAGCAAACTACTTGCTCTCTCTCTCTCCCTTTCTTTGCTTTGTTTTGTTTCCTCTTTCTCGTTGTTCACTCCTTTGGTTATAATCTTTCTTTACAATATGACTAATGTTTAATGTGAAGGTATTTGCAGATCCTGTATTTGATTGCATGCTGCCATGGTGGTGGAGGGAGGGGGAGAGGGAAGGGGAGAAAATTTGAAACTCAAGGGAATGTGGAACTGAATGATATAAACTAAAAGTAAATAAATAAATTTAAAAAAAACAGAAATTATTGTGTGAAAAATTCCCTGGGAGTCATTTTAATATGATATCCATTATAACTAGGTCAAAATAGCTAATATATATTATCATAGTTGTCTTTAAAATGTCAACAAGTATATAGACAGACCAAATATCACTATAAAACCATCTGCCCAAAAAATGCCTGATTGTAGAAAATGGTCTAGTGGCAAAAGTATTGGATTTAAAGTCAGATAACCTGATTTCAAATTCTAGCTCTGCTACTTAGAACTTTTGTGACCTCTGAAAAGTCAAAAATTCTTTATTGGACTTCAGGTCCTTTATTTGTAAACTGAGGGGATTGAATTTAGGTATTTTCAGGGTCTTTTCTTGCTATAAATCCAGTGATCTCATTTATATTAATGTTGATGTATTTGTATTATATAAATCTAATTTTTCCCCACCTCAGATGAACAAAATATACAAAATCCCATGGATTCCAAATGCTTAATTTCTGCCTGGAGTTAGGGTTGCAAAATACTTTGTAAATTGTAAAGTATTTACAAATATAAAGTAGTATCAAGCCTGTCCCTCCACCTTGGTTGCCAAATCTTTAAGGAAGAAAATTGGACACATTGATCTAAAATTCTCAACCAGATAAAACTCATCAATGACGAAGAATTCTATCCCTTGCAAGGTGAACATATATGTTCAAATAACAGTGTTTTCACTTTTCATTCTTCTGTATAGTAAGTGGCTAAGATTAACTATTGAGAATCTATTTTCTTCCTTTAGAAACTAAAGAAAGAAGAAAATCCAGTAGCTAAATTTATGAACTGGCACTACTGAAGTAGATGCTATGATAGGAACATATTGATTTTCTGTACTGACAGAGTAGTTGATAACTTATTTTTGGTTTGACTTAATGTATAAAATGTGAGTTAGGTCAAAGGATTTTTACCCCATTTTGTGCCAGCTTACCTTGGACCTTACAAATCCAAATATTGTTGTTTTTTTTTTCAGAAAAAGTGCCCAATATTACCCTAATGGAGTTTTCATTAAGGAAGTCTTTCTAATGTATATACTCATGTTATATTCCTCATTATACAACATTAGAAGATGAGGTCAAGGAGCAGGGACCATATGTTGTGTGCACATTTCCCTTAGCACATAGAATATTGTTAGGGACTTTGGAGGGGTGGGGTTAGGGCAGGAGTGATAGGAAAATCATTCTATCAATGCAAAGTAGCACCTGCTTTGTAATTTATGTTCTTCCAGAGTTGTCTGGGTTTAATAAAATGCTAAATGACTTGCTCAGTATTGTACCAGCAGCATGTGTCAACAGCAGGATTTGCTTTCAGGTCTTCTTGGTTCCAAGACCAGCTTTATATTCACATTGCCAGGTTACTTCTATTCTGCACACTGTAGACACTTGAGAAATGATTGTTGAGTTTGTTGAACAAATCATTCTTAGGATGATGCTGCTGGCATAACCTTATAGCATATATTCAGAATGTTTCTTTTTTCATTTTTGCTCCAGTGAAGTTCTACGCCCATTTATGCCCCTATGTGCCTCTCATTCACCCCTCCCCAATATTATGGATGGAAGCAGTGCTTTGTTATGTCCAGTTCAAATGATAGTATTTTAAACCTTTGTTTCCTATTTTTCATGACCCGTACTGTATTCACAAAAGTTAAGCCTCAATTCTTATATTGGCTCTTTTTGTTATGATTTTTAGCTATTTCATATGCTTATAACAGCCCTCTCTGCCCTTCAATCAGAATTTTCTACTATTTTATTCTAATAGTTGAGGTGAGGGCAATGTGTATGAATACATTTTTTCTACCTCTATGACAACTGAATAATCATGCTCCCAAAGAATGTGGGCCTTTGTGTATCTGGTAGGTATTCAATTATCTTGTAGTTGTCATATATAAACTACTTGCTGTGTGAAAGCAGAAGCTACATCTTTTTTTTTTTTTAATGTGGTACTCAACACACTGAATGAGAAGTAATTATCTTGGCTGTTAATGGTTCATTTGGCTCTTAAAATAAATAACATGTAGAAACAATTGATTATTCCATTACATTAACTTCTGGATGTGCACTTGAACCAATATCAGGGGGCTTACCCAACCAATCAAGTAAGAAATGTTAAAGGGGTTGTTCTCCTGTTTTTTTTTCCTCCACTTGTGCTCCTTGTCAATAGTATACTTACTTTCCTTTTGTAATGTTTTAGCATTTTTTTCTCTTCTATGTACTTTAGCAGAATTGCTGAAAATTGAGATTATGTTTACAAGCCTATAAAAAGACTTCTAGCTACTGTGGGACTCAGCCACTACAAAGGATCATGGCTTCAGAACTAGAGAAGACCTTATAGGTCACCGGGTCCAGTTCCTTTATTTTATAATTGAAGACAACTGAGGTCTGGAGAGTGTAGGTGGCTTGCCCATGATCATACAGATATATTTAAGTATTTAAAAGCAGGGATTTAAACCCAAGCACTCAGCCTCTAAATTAAGCACCTTTCTTTCCCATCTTCATGAGTTGGGTTTACTTTAGTTCCCCTATGCTTCAGTAGACTTGGTCTCCTGTGTGTTCATGAACTGTTGTGGCTCAAAGAATCATCACCTGGTGGCCATCCCACTAGTGATAAGCCTCTTCAAACATAAGTAGCCTAGTCTTGTGCTGACAAATACCTTGTCACTTAAATCACTGTCAAATCCTGTTGAATGTGTTAGAACCAGCGGTGCTGGTGCAGCTTCCAAGAATTGAGGGGCACCTACAGTGTGGGCTGAATCATTAGAGTAGGATGAATCTTAATAAGGTATAATCAATTAAACTCAAAGTTAGTAGGATTAGCAAAAAAAAAAATCACATCTTCACTTTTGAAACCCTGTGTAACTGGGCGAAATTGAAGAGCTACCATCAAAAGTATTGTTTTGCTTTCTGTATTATATACATAGAAAGTTTGATTACCAAGTCAGTTAAGTCAAGAAGAATTTATTAACCACTTAACCATTATTATGGGAATCTGAAGATCTTTCCTGCCCTTAGGCAGTTTGATAGGCTTAAGTGGCTCTGAGAATCTTCCCTGATTTGAAAATATACTCTGCCCCCTAATTGGCTGAATGTGGTCACATGGAGCCAGTGGCAGGAGGCTTGTTCTTCAGGAATGCCCACCTTGTTGCTTTGTGATTGGGCAGTGGGTCAAGAGGGCTGTGACATTCTCTGAGCCAGGAGAAGACTATATATATGCCCTGATGTGAGGTTTTGCTTTGGGGCTCACTTTGGAAAGAGTTGTGTTATTTGGCCAGACAAGACTCTGGGAAGCCGTTGAGCCCCCTGGCTTTGAAAAACCCAGATGTTGGTGCTTCCCTCTCCGGTAACTGAATAGGTATGGATGTAATGGTCAGGCAGCTGGAAGCCCGTCTGATGATTTGTTTCTTTCTCTGCTTGTAACTTCTGCTTGTAACTTCTGTTTGTATTCTGTTTGCATTCTCTGAAGGTCATGGTGCTGACTTTTTCCCCTGAACTAGTTAAATTCTATATGTTTGATTGATTAAAGTAAGATTGTTAACCCATTTTGAGTTTCTTTCCTTTAGAAAAGCAAATCTAAGAACCTGTGCTAGCAGCCACCCTGGGTATGCTAGGGTGCTTGCTGATACAACTATGTGCCACGCACTGTGCTAGGCACTGGAAATACATATACAAACAGAAAGAAAGAGAGTCTTGGTTCTTAAGGAACTTACATTTTAATGGGGAAAGGTAACAAACAAAAGTGTTTAAAAACATCCCAGGGTAGGAGATGGGGCAGGGAGAGTGGGATGAAGGTTTCTCTCCTAGGAATGTGGTTGACAAAGTATTGTAGAGGGTCAGGAGAGCAGCCAAGAGAGAAATGAATTCATGATTGTCTTGAACCTCTTCCTTAAAATGAGGTTGTAGGAGGAATTAGCCAAGCAGAGGGAGAGACTAAAGTGGTGGAGAGTACTTCTAATGTATGGGGTAGAGTGAGCTTCCAATGGGAGGAGGTTTCTAGGTCACAACAGAGAGAGTCTTGTGGAGGTGAGTTAGGAAGAGGTTGGCCTACACAAAGTCTTATACATTGTGTCATGTAAATGGGCTCAGCCTCTGCCAATGGAGCACAAGAAGAGCATTGCAAATCTAAATAGAGAGATACTGGTTGCAGTGTGGTTTTGTATGCTCTTGTTAAGGTGTTTTAGAGATGAAACTACCTAATTATTGCCAATGAATTGCTATGGGCATTAGTGTTTGATTTTCCTGAGGTGAACAGAATTTTCATGGTACTTTTTTCCCCTGTGCCCAATAATTTAAGATCACTTAGCAACACTGTAGGCAGTCAAGATTTTCCTAGTGAAATTCTGTGATTTTTATGATTAGCAGTCCTCAGTGCATCTTTTCCCCCTCCAAACTCTTGAATAAATTTAAAACACCCCTATTACTTTAAGTTTTTTTTTCTAGTCTTTCCTCTCTCCTATAACCTGAATAGCTTTAATTATAAATGGTGGTAATTCTTTTAACCTTCTGCATAAACAACTTATCTGAGCCAGCCATGCCTTGATCTAGGTTCTCTGTTGCAAAGAACTCTTAAAGGACTCTAATAAGCTCTATTAACCCTGTGACCATTGAAACTTGTGCACTCTTTCCACTACATACATACTTCCTGTGGAAATTGTTTTAATTAATTTTATTTATAAGAAACTTTATTCCAAGGTATCTCTCACTATTCATAGTTTCATAAGATTGACATTATTATTATTATTATTATTATTTTTTTGCATCTGACTCTGGGCTACTATAGACTCATATTATCTAGCCAAACCAAATGATGTGAACATTCTTGTGGTTGCCTCTTTAGCTTCCTGAATTTGATCTTGTGGTTATTGGAATTAATGTTGTCTAGAGGTGCCATGGTCTTCTCATGAATTATACGTTAGGGTAAAATAAAAGGAAAAAACTTGAGGGATCATGGTTCAGCCACCAAAACCTTGGTTTCCCAGTACAAATGAATGATAAAGTTAGACTCAAAACAAAACAAAGCAAGACTCCTTTATAAAGCCACAGGTATAAAGCAAGAAGAACATATACGAGTGTTAAGTGTAATACATAATTTGGCTTGTTTTATTTGAATTTTGATTTGATTAAATGAAATTTGATTTCATTAAAGGAAACATATTTTGGAGATTTTCTTTTATCTTTAAGGTGGTTAAACCATCTCAATTAGACAAAAAGAAATTGTGAGTCCCTATCTTTTAATAATTTTAATTGTTCTGGGCTTACTATTTCATAAATATAGGGAAATACTATTGTAGACACTGCCTTCACCCATTATAGATTCTTAACTCCTGTAACTTACAATCTTAGAAAATTGTTTGGGTGCATTGAGGCATTGAACGACATGTTCAGAGTCACACAGCTAGTTAGTGGACTTGAACACAGTTCTTGCTGACTTGAAGCACATCTCTAACCAGTTTGCCACTGCCACACAGTAGTTTTAATATCAATCAGCTTGTTCTTTGCTACTCAGTGGATTTATTGAATAATACACACAATATTTACATTTTAAAATTAGTCAAATGTATTGATATGAAAATCTTACTTTTTTCAATGTTAGATATAAATTTTGAAGTTTTAAAGGAGAGGTACTAGCATTTAGCTAAATGGTAAGAACATGGCTGTATACTTCCTTGTTCAGTTGCCCAAGAATCATTGGTATTAGTAGTCTTACAAACACTAGGGAGCACTACCTATGTAGAAAGCAAGCGTCTTCTTCAAGAGTGGGGTACAATTTAGGCCAAAAAGTAAGGAGCAGCAGAAAAAAACATTTTTGTGCTTTTAAAGTATTTTCCCCCTTTGTGTCTCCCATTTCATATCTAATTCATGCATAGATATGAAGAGTATCTCATTTTCACAGAACTATTATTGGGGGTGAGGGATGGAAAAGTCAGAATAAGTTTTTCCAACATCATGGTAACTTTCCCCAAATTGGTACTCTGTCTCTTTTTCTGCACTTTAAAGTTTTATTTAGAAACTTCTAAACCAGAGTTTTACAAGATGCTTGTAAAATACCAGTAACCACTAACTAATCTGTGTGTTTAGACTGTGTATGTGAGAGAAATTAGTTTATATACGCAAAATTAAAGGAAAAATAGAGGGTTTTAACCATGAATGTAAATTCCTCTCCCCCAAGCTGAGCTCTTATATAGTACCATTTTTAATTTTATAAGTGGTTTTAATGACTGGGCTATAAACTGCAGTATGTTGAAGCTTATAATGACTCAAATCCATGAATGATGAATAGTGACAGTATAATTGGGCAAAATCAGTTATTTTTCTGTGGGCAGCAAAATTCAAGAAATAATATCCCAAATCAAATTCCTTATTTAATACATCATAAGGCATTTGAAGTGTTCAATAAATGTGATTTTTCTCCCCAGTTACTTTATAATGTACGCAGGGGAAAAAATTGATTTTTTTTCCTTAATGAGGCATAACCCATGTAAAGGAGAGAGAAAATAAAGGCTTTGAAATGGACTTCTAATACTGTCTAGGCCTCATAAGATGCAACAGATATTGGTAGTTGAAAGGTGACCAGCATCATCTCTCATGGCATTGCCCCATCCCTATTCTCTCTGTGCCGGAGATTAATTCTACACGAAATTAAAGAGCAAAGTCCAGAGAATATCAGAGGCTAAATAGATAGAACTAGGTCAGTACCAAGGCAAGGAGTTAATAAGATCAATAAAGGCTAACATGAGTACCTAGCTTTCCTTGATGAAAACTGTCCACTGAAATTATACTTGCTAATTGGTTTTGTAGAAAACTTATTTGTCGTGCCTAGCTTTTTGAGAATTTCTCTTTCTGGTGTTGCTGCTTAAATAGGAGCACATTATTCAGGCTTAACAGCTAGTAATTGTGCTGATGGCTGTAACTGTTCCTGAATCAGCAGCAGGATAATCAAAATGAATTTATTTAACAGAGATTTACTATGTGTGTTAGTGAATTTTTAGTTGAATAATTATGCAGTTTAAAACTTGGGGCCCCGATGCTATCAATATTTTAGTTTCCCTCCTTTTCCCTCTCAGAGCATTATTTTCTTCATTTATCTAAAACACGCTTCAGCTCACACAATTTAATGATAGAATTCTTCTTGGTTTTTAGCAAAATGACCTTTTTATAGCTAGTGCATAAATATTTTGGTGTTGCTGTAGGGCTTTCTAGGCAGATAGCGCAGTAAAAGTTGTCTCATAAGGCTTCTTGATACTGTTGCTGATAGGCAGTTTTTTTTAAAAGAAGTTAATGTGAATGAATAAATTATAACAAAAGTTTATTTTTTTTAGGCCCATGTCACCTATAGTGATGTAAGTACTCTATGTTGTTAGGTCATAGGTAGCTATATCTGAGGTGGAATATTAGCCATCATAGGAAAATATTATATTTTGTATATTACTTATTAATAGGATAGCACAGTACCTGGCAAACAGAAGAAGCTTGATAAATACTTGTTGATTGGTTCCCATTCAACTCAGGGTATGCTGGAGACTGATAAATTGTTCTGTGTGACAAGGGATTGTAGTATACTCCAATAGAATGTAAGCTCCATAAGGGCAGAAATTGTGTAGTTTTTATCTTATACATATAACACCAATGTTTTCCATACAGTAGCTACTTAGCAAATGCTTGTTTAAATAAAGGCAAGAAAGGAGGAGGTACTGACAAGGAGGGAGTACTGATATAAACTTATAGCATTACATGCAGATTAGCTTTTGTCCACTAGCAAAGGCACTGCAACTGCAAGTATAAGGGCATTCTTTGCATGTATGGTAGCAATCTGTCTTCATAGCTAGGAACACTCTTCCTCTGCTTAGGGAAAGGATGGCTAATAATCACCACAACTTCCCTAGCTTTCCAATAGAACTGCTTAGTATATTGAGTTCCTTGGTCTGGTTGGAATGTGAAAAAACAAAGATACACAGCATCTCCTCCAACTTGTCTATAGCACCTAAAACCTCAACTTTGATAATGCTGTCAATGGAATGGTTTTCTGCAAATGTTAAAACCTTTACAAATATAACATTTATGCTGTGTGATGACACGATAAAATAACATGAGATATGTAAAAATTTTAATTCTTTCTCAACTAGATATGAAAATATTCCAACTTTAATTTATCATATAGCATCTACACAGTAATATTTTGGTTTACATGCCCAGACTACTGTGATTTTTCACAATGATCTAATTTACTGTAATACTCACTGCCATAAAACCCAAATTCTAGCCTTATCTGACTTCCTGTTTCAAACCACCTGCCATGAAAATGACTGGAAAATAGAAACTAATTTTGTACTTAGTCTCAACTAGTGGCTGAATCAATCTCTTACTTTTTTTTTTTGTTACCTTTTTCATTTTGAGAATATAAATCATTTTACTGAATGTATGCAGGAAAAGTTTAAGATCAATGATATCCAGTCACAGTCTAGCCCTAGAGCCATATGTATTTTTTACATCCTTTGACTCTAATTTCTCATTAAAATATTGTATTACTTTAGATTTAGTCAAGCATACAGCCACCAAGTAGACCTTCTAGTGCATAATATTTGTAATGTGGCACTCTAGTCATATTACTAATTAGCAGTGGTATTTTTTAGAGTGTCTTGTGAACAACCTCTGAATTCTGACTAGGAACATTTCTAAGTGGCTTAGTAATTTATGGCAATAAAAAAAAAACTTAAAAAAAACTTTTCAAAGCTTTATAATTTAGGTAGGGTAAATATTTACCCTATTTTAAAGATAAGGAAACTGAGTTGAAGAATGATTAAACAATTTGAACAAGGCACCACACCTAATTAATAGCAGAACCAGGCCTAGCATGCAGTGCTCTTAATTCCCTACTCAGGATCCTTTCTGAAGTGGTATTTACTTCCCATAAAATCTAGTACTTTCTTTAAAACTATCTGTTCTGGACTCCTTACTGATAGTTTTAGGTTTTTCTTTTTAAACACTTCAAATAAGTATTTATGCCTCTTAGAAAAGGGAACATAGATTCTCGCGAGATAGCCGAGTTTTCATCAAGTCTCCCGAAAGCCTTTGCTCTTCCTCTTCCCTTGAGCCGTGGTAGGTAATCACTTAAAATGGTGAGGTACTCTCTTGATCCAGAGAACCCCACAAAATCATGCAAGTTAAGGGGTTCAAATCTCCGGGTCCACTTAAAGAACACCCGTGAAACAGCCCAGGCTATCAAGGGCATGCATATCCGAAAAGCTACCAAGTATTTGAAAGATGTCACATTGAAGAAACAATGTGTTCCGTTCCGTCGATATAATGGTGGAGTTGGCAGGTGTGCCCAGGCTAAGCAATGGGGTTGGACACAGAGTCGGTGGCCCAAAAAGAGCGCTGAATTCTTGCTGCATATGCTTAAAAATACAGAGAGTAATGCAGAACTAAAGGGTTTTGATGTGGATTCTCTTGTCATTGAGCATATCCAGGTTAACAAGGCTCCCAAAATGCGACGGCATACTTACAGGGCTCATGGTCGAATCAACCCATACATGAGTTCTCCTTGCCATATTGAGATGATTCTTACTGAAAAGGAACAAATTGTTCCTAAACCAGAAGAGGAGGTTGCTCAAAAGGAAAAGATATCCCAGAAGAAACTGAAGAAACAAAAGCTTATGGCACGGGAGTAAATATGACATGAGAGTGCAAATAAAAGTGAAATGAAAAAAAAAAAAGAAAAGGGAACATATTTGCATCGTTACTAGGAATACATTAATTTTTTTTTCAAAACTATAATTAAATTATTCTGAAGTTGAGTGCATGGTTTATGCACAGCAATATATTACCTTGTAACTAGGCAATTGATGAAATAATTCATAATGAAATTTATTTCTTGTATGTATTGTAAGTATGTTGGAGGCCCAAAATGTGAATTTTGATCACTCATATCCTTTGTAAACAGGAAATTTAATTGGTACTAGATGACAGGTATCTATAAGGTGAAATTATTTTTGAAGTCAGTATGTATCAAACCTTGTTCTGCCCAATTACATGTTGTAGGTTAACTGATCTGTACTTAGAATTGCTGTTGCTGTAACAATTTGAATGTTTCAGGAGGCAAGAAAAATGCATCATACCCTGATGAGCCCAGTGTGTTTTTTTTCTGTTAAATTCCATTATTATTATTTTTCTATTAAATTTTGTCATTAGATCATTTTTAGTGAGAGGCTTTGAACGCAAAGGTGATTAATTGTTGTTGGGTTGGTAAATGAATGTCATTCTCCTTTGTAGAGAAAAGTACAGAGAGAGAAGACTACATAAATAATAAAGTTCTTCCATTTCTCTCTCTTATTCATCCTAATTGTGAGTCTGAAATACATTTTATTTTTATAATTTTTATTGCTTGGTTAATATGATCTCACAGAAATTATTGAGATTTAGTAGAATGCAATTCTTGACTGGAGCACAACAAAGGAAGGATATACCTTTATGAAAAGAAACATATTAGCTAAAAGAAACAGTGGAGCAGCATGTATATAAAGAACATCATTATATTCCTCTGAGAGGGGAGACAAAATAGGGGAAAAAAGAAACATCATTGTAGGATTATACTACAGACCACTCAATCAGAGAGAAGAAATGGATGATGAGTGCAGATCAAAAACATTTACTGTACAAGGAGATAGTTGTTATGATGGGGGATTTCAACTATTTGTATCAGTAATGAAGGTCTTTCTGGTAAAATCAGAATGTTTATAACTTATTTGGCTGCTGATAAATTCAGTATTTCAAGGAGACAAAAAAAATAAACAAACAGGAGAATTGTTCTTTTGGACCCTATTTTGGTGGTATGGTGAACTACTTGGTAAAATTCAAATGACAGCATTGTATCCATTTCTCCTAATATTCCTGTCTTAGAGGTCATAATACATAAAGAGTAGAGTTCTGAGAAAAGTTTGAATTAATGTGCATTTACCCAGGTTGTACCCCATCTCTGGACTGCTTTCTCTGTTTCCCTCTCTCTAGTAGATTTCTGAGCTTCTTTCAAAGCTAAGCTCAGCTGCCCCATTTTAAAGGAAGCCTATCCTTGGGATGGCTAGGTGGTGCAGTAAATAGAGCACTGGCCCTGGAGTCAGGAAGACTTGAGTTCAAATCTAACCTCAGACACTTAACACACACACACAAAAAGCTAGCTGTGTGACCTTGGGCAAGTCACTTAACCCCAATTGCCCTCTAAAAAAAAAAGGCAAAAAAAAAAAATGAAGCCTATCCTGGCTTTTTAAAGTTTTATGGTCACACAAGTTAAAAATAGGAAGAAATGTTTAGGAAGGAGTGGAGAAAGAAAAGTGATAAAAAATCCCACTAGGTTGGAATGGTCTGAATTTAGCAAGATGAAATATCATACAAGTAATTAATTCTTTTTTTTTAATTTTCTTTTTTTTTAAATTTTCTTTTACTTTACATCATTCATTTCCACGAGATCTTGAGTTTCAGATTCTCTTCCCAACTTTCCCCTACCCACCACCCCAAAACAGCCATCCCAGTGTATCTCCCCTCCCCCAATCTATTCTCTCCTATGTGTGCCCCCCTCATCCCTCTGTCTTTTCGGTAGGGCAGGATGGACCTCCCAACCACAGTGCCTGTGTATCTCAAGTTCCAGTTGGATGTAATTAATAATAATAATAATAATAATAATAATAATAATAATAATTGTGTATATATATACATATATATTTTTAACATTTGATTACAGAACTTTAGATTCTAGATTCTTTCTCTTCCTCCCTCATCACCCACACCCACTGGATGGACAAGCAATAAAATACATGCTGAACATATGAAATTATGCAGAACTTCTCCATAGTGAACACACTGTGAGAGTCTGATTACATGTCCCTTCTTCCTATCCTGCCCTCCCAGCCACTCTCCACCCTGTCCCTGTCCCTGTCCCTCTACAGAAGTGTGAACTTTCATCAGCCCTCCCCCCACCCTGCCCTCCTCTCCATCACCCCACCTCTCATCCCCCTTCCCCCTACTCTTCTTGTGGCAAGATGCCCAGTTTAGAGTTTATGTCATTCTTTCCCTAAGCCAAATTCAGTGA
>CM053591.1:90949547-91039279 GCA_028646515.1 Pseudochirops corinnae
TTAAATCTCTATGGGGCTCTGCTTGCAGAAGGGAAAGCTCTGTCCCAAATCACTGGGGTTCTCCCGGCTGCCATAGCTTTCAGGAAGGTGCTGGGACCCTTCCTACTTACTTCCGGCTCACTGGATAATGAAGACTCCAAGACCGAGGCCCAAGACGGCGATCCAGATCCAGGCTGCTCAACATGAAAGCACTGACCTCAGAACTATCGCTTAGTCCCCCTGCTGTCTGCAGGCCACAGGCGGGAAGCTGCAATGCGGAGGCGGGTGCAAAATCTCTGCCTTTTGCTTTTCTGCTCTGGAGGCCTTTCGGCCAGACTGCTTTTCTCTCCTGATTTTGCAATTTTCACTGACCTAGTTCTGAACTCTGCTCGCAGCTGCCGCTAATCCACTCACCGCTCCTCTTGTCCAGCTGCCCCCAGGGCTCAGCAGCAGCTTCCGGCCGCACTGGTTTCGGTTCGCAGTGCTGATATGGTTCCTCGTAGCCGAGCTGACTTTAGTGGGAAGTATCTTTGTGTGCGTTTTGGAGTTCTAGGATTTGTTTAGAGTCCTATTTTATGGGTATTTTGGGGTGGCTATGTGAGAGCTGTGATATGTTGCTGCTGCTACACCGCCATCTTCCATGCTAAATATATTTTCACATTAATCATGATATAAAGAAGAATTAAAACTAATAGGAGGAACCAAAAGAAAGAAGAAGCAAAAACAATAACAAAAGAAAAGAAAAGTAAATAGTACGTTTCTATCTGCATTCAGCCTCCAAAGTTCTTTCTCTGGATATGGATAGCATTTTCCACCATGAGTCTTGTGGAGTTGTCTTAGATCCTTACATTGCTGAAAACTAAGTCTATCAAAGTCAGTCAATCACACAATGTGGCTGTTTCCTGGTTCTGCTCACTTTGTTTATCATCAGTTTATGTAAGTCTTTCTAGGTTTTTCTAAAGCCTGCCTACTCATCATTTCTTACAGAACAATAGAATTCTATTATTTTCATAAACTACATGTTCAGCCATACCCCAACAGATGGGCATCCCCTCAATTTCCAATTCTTTGCCACCACAAAAAGAGTTGCTATAAATATTTTTATATATGTGGGTCTTTTCCCATTTTTATGATCTCTTTGGAATATAGACCTAAAAGTGGTACTGCTGAGTAAAATGGTATACACAGTTTTATAGAGTTTTGGGCATAGTTCCAAATTGCTCTCTAGAATGGTTGAATTAGTTCACAACTCCACCAATAATGCAGTAGTGTTTCAATTTTCCTACATCTTCTCCAACATTTATCATTTTCCTTTTTTGTCATGTTAGCCTATCTGATAGTTGTGAGGTAGTACCTCAGAGCTCTTTTGATTTGCATTTCTCCAATCAATAGAGATTTAGAGCATTTTTTTCATATGACTATAGATAGCTTTAATTTCTTCCTCTGAAAACTGCCTGTTCATTTCCTTCATGATCCATCTATCAATTGGTGAATGATTTGTATTATAAATTTCACAATTCCCTATATATTTTAGAAATGAGGTCTTTATCAGATACTGTTGTAAGAGTTGTTTCCCTTCTAATCTTGGTTGCTTTGACTTGGTTTGTGAAAAATCTTTTCAATTTAATGTAATCAAAATCATCCATTTTGCATTTTGTTATGTTCTCCATACCTTGTTTGATTATACATTCTTCCCTTCATAGATCTGAAAGGTAAACTATTCTTTGCTTTCTTAGTTTTCTTAGAGTATTGGTCTTCATGTCTAAACTGTGTACCCATTTTGACTTTATCTTTATATATGGTATAACATGTTGGTCTATGCCTACTTTCTGCCATACTGTTTTCCAGTTTTGCCAGCAGTTTTTGTTAAACAGTGAGTTCTTATCCAAGAAACTGGAGTGTTCGAATTTCTCAAATAGTAGATTACTATATTTGTTGACTATTGTGTCTTCTATACTTAACCTACTGTACTTATCCACCACTCTATTTCTTGGCCAGGACCAAGGAGTTTTGATGATTGCTGCTTTATAATACAATTTCAGATTTGGTATGGCTAGGCCACTTTCCCTTGCATTTCTTTTCATTAATTCTCTTGATACTGGATGCTTTGCTCCTCCAGATAAATTTTATTGTTTTTTTCTAGCTCTATAAAGTGAATTTTTGGTAGATTGATTGGTATGGTACTGAATAACTGATTTAGGCAGAATTATCATTTTTCTTGTATTAGTTCAGCCTACCCATGAGAAAGTGATATTTTTCCAACTATTTAGATCTGACTTTATGTGTGTCAAAAGTATTTTGTAATTGTTTTCATATAGTTCCTGGATTTGTTTTGGCAGGTAGCCTCCCAAATATTCTACAATGTGAACAATAATTTTAAATGGAATTTCTCTTTCTATCTCTTGCAGTTGTGCTTTGTTAGTAATATATAGAAATGCCAAGGACTTACATGGGTTTCATTTTATATTCTGCAACTTTGCTAAATTTGTTTATTATTTCAAGTAATTTTTTACTTGATTCTCTAGGATTCTCTAAATATACCATCATATCATCAGCAAAGAGTGATAGCTTTGTTTTTTCCTTGCCTATTCTAATTCTTTCAATGTCTTTTTTTGTCTCTTATTGCTAAAGCTAACATTGCTAGTATAATATTGAGTAACAGTGGTGATAGTGAACATCCTTGTTTCACCCCCAGTCTTACTGGAAATGCTTTTACCTAATCCCCATTACATATAGTGCTTGCTCATGATTTTAGACAGATGCTGCCAATCATTTTAAGGAAGATTCCATTTATTCTTATACTCTCTAGTGTTTTTAATAGGAATGACTCTTATATTTTGTCAAATGCTTTTTTCTGCATCTGTTTAGATCAGCAGTTCTCAACCTGTGGGTCGCTACCCCTTTGGAGATCAAACGACCCTTTCACAGGGGTCACTGAGTCGCCTAAGACCATCGGAAAACATATGCTTCCAATGGTCTTAGGAATTGAGACATCGCTCCTCTATCCATCTCCAGGTGGGTCCACCCACATGCAGATATGCCCACATATGAGTATTAAAGGGTCATGACATTAGGAAGGTTGAGAACCACTGATTTAGATGATCACATTATTTCTGTTAGTTTTGTTGTTGATATGGTCAATTGCATTGATAGTTTTTCTAATATTGAACCAGCCCTGCATTCCTGGTATAAATCCTACCTGGTCATAGTGTATTATTCCCATGATAATTTGCTATAATCTTTTTACTAATATTTTATTTAAAATTTTTGCATATATATTCATTATGGAAATTGGTCTATAATTTTCTTTCTCTTTTTTGACTCTTCCCAGTTTAGTTATCAGGATTATATTAGTATCATAAAAAGAATTTGGTAGGACCTCTTCTTTGTCTATTTTCCCAAACAGTTTATAGAGTATTGGAAATAATTGTTCTTCAAATGTTTGAGAGAATTCATTTGTAAATCCATTTGGCCCTGAAGATTTTTTTCTTATGGAGTTCATTGATGGTTTGTTCTATTTCTTTTTCTGAAACGGGGTTATTTAAGTATTTTATTTCCTCTTCTGTTAATCTAGGCAATTAACATTTTTGTAAATATCCATCCATTTTACTATGATTGTCAAATTTATTGGCATACAATTGGGCAAAATAGCTCCCAATTATTGTTTTGATTTCCTCTTCATTGGTAGTGAATTCACCCTTTCATTTTTGATACTAGTGATTTGGTTTTCTTCTTTCTTTTTTAAATTAAATTAACCAAAGTTTTATCTATTTTATTATTTTTTTATAAAGCCAGCTCTTAGTTTTATTTATTAGTTCAATAGTTTTCTTAATTTCAGTTTTATTAATCTCTCCTTTGGTTTTCAGGATTTCTAATTTGGTATTTAATTGGGCTTTTTAAATTTGTTTCTTTTCTAGTTTTTTTTAGTTGCATGCCCAATTCATTGATCTTTTCTTTTTCTGTTTTATCCATGTAAACATTTAGAGATATAATACTTCCCATTTTTTGCTGCATCTCATAAGTTTTAGTATGTTGTCTCATTATTGTCATTTTCTTGGATGAAGTTATTGATTGTTTCTATGATTTGTTGTTTGATTCAGTCATTCTTTAGGACTAAATTATTTAGTTTCCAATTAATTTTTAATCTATCTTCCCATGACCCTTTATTGCATGTAATTTTTATTGCATCATGATCTGAAAAGGATACACTAATATTTCTGCCTTTCTGCACTGCATTGTGAGGTTTTTATGCCCTAATGCATGGTCAATTTTTGTGTAGGTGTCATGTACCACTGAGAAAAAAGGTATATTCCTTTTTATCGCCGTTCAATTTTCTCCAAAGGTCAACCATATCTAACTTTTCTAAAATTCCATTCATCTCCTTAACTTCTTTCTTGTTTGTTTTGTGATTAGATTTATCTAGTTCTAACATAGGGAATCATTATAAATTTTCAATCTTCTTCACTAATATTCTAAGTTAAGAAACATATTCTATTGATGGAAGAAAATTTACATTTGGACTAAACTGCTTTGGCTATCAAAAATACAGTACTGATATTAAAAAAAATGCTAATGTGTATAGCAATAAAAGGCCCTTTCTGAAAGTATCTGTCTAAAACCAGCATTATTTGCCCTAAAAAAAGAGTAGTTTTCCCAATAAAAACAGGGATAAGGAAGAGATATCTACTGTCAACACTGGCATTTGAGATAATGCTAACTGTGAAAAAAAATTGAAAGCATAAGCCCAGGAAAAGAGAAGACAAAGTATTTGCAGATATAATGGCTTACTTAGATAAATCCAAGCATTCAATGCAATGAAAAAATTAATCCAAAATCAATAGCTTCAGTAAAGTAGTACAATATGAAATAAACTCAACAAAATCATAACACTGTGTGTTATTTGAAAAAAAAAAGATAAAGTCCATTCAAAATGGCCATGAATTTTTTAAAATATTTATTGTTAAATATTTTAATGTATTAAAATACCAAAGTACCAACCAAGTTAAAGAATTGAAACACCAAAATAAAATCATAACTTGCATAAATACAACTTTGAAATATGTTTCACAGAAATTACAGAAGACAAACAATTAAAGAGACATTCATTATTTGTGGAAGGGTCATGTCAATAGGATACTACCTAAAAGATTTAGTGCTATAGCAATCAAACTATTTCTTTATAATACTAGTTAAATATAATACCAAAATTCACTTTGAGTAATAAAAAGTCTAAAATCACAAAAGGAAAGGAAATAACAAATGAGTAAGAAGGGGGTCTCCCCTCCTTGTAATGGCAGAAGTACTTGCAATAGCTCAATGAAATTATGAGTTATGCTGGACAGAATTACTCAAGACAGACAGGTCATGAAGAGTTATGACAAAAGGAGATCCACTGGAGAAGGAAATGGCAAATCACTCGAATATTTTTGCCAGGAAAACCCCATGAACCCTATTAAAATGTTTAAACCATAACACTGGAATAACATGTATAGTCTACAAGGTCATAAAAAGTCAGACATTGCTGAACAACCAAACAACAACAACAAAAGAAAGGGGGTCCTGAAATATTTCATATCAAATTATATTATTAAACAGTACTCATAAAATGATTTGGTCATGTATGGGTTGGGAACTTCACTTTTGAAGGAAACAAGCAAATCAAGATCACAGATCAATTCCAATATTTTATTGATTAAGAAACAGAAAAGTAGGTCAGTGAAATATATTCTATAACCATGACTCAGAAGCAATCAAATACAGAAGCCCCGTGTTGGATGAACCCATGGACACAAAGCAATGTGGAAAAGATTCCTTTTTCAATGAGAATTTCTGGGACAACTGGAAAGTAGTTGGCAGCTAATAGGTTTAGACCAGGATCTTATAAAACATACCACAATAAGCTCCAAAGAGATGTGGAACCTAACTATAAAGAGTAACATAATACAAAGACAAGAGAATAAGAATCTGTGGTTAGGATTAGAATTTTCAATTAAGAAAGGAATAGGTATGATTATAAACTATAAGGTAGGCCATCTTGATTATTTAAAATTATATTTTTATTTTTAAAAAGCACAGTAAAAATAAGAGAAGAAATAAAATTGCAAAAATCTTTGCCTTAAATGTTTCTGATAAAAGTCTAATACAAAAGATAAACTGAAATTTGATGGAAAAATATGAGTAGTCATTCTCGATTCCTCACACTCTCTCCCATATTATTATTACTTTTACTATTATCATCATCATTATTAACTGATTTGTATATAACTCTTTAATTATTGCAAAATGCTTTACATAACTTACCTCATTTGATCCTCGTAAGAACTCTATGAGGTAGGTAACCTCATTTTACACATTAGGAAATTGAGGTTAAAAGAGAATATATTACTTCCTCAGGGTCACATAACTAATAATCATCAGAAGCAGGATCTGAATCCGAGTCTTCCTAACTCTAAACCCAGGACTATATCCACTATAGCACATTGCTTATTCTCATATATAAAGAAAATATGTGATTTAACATGTAAAGGATTGGGAATTGCATCAGCACAGGGAACTCTTGATTTTCCAATATGAGGACTTTCTCTGCTAATGCATATTCTAACATACAGATGACTTACATAAGTCATAGGTATATTAGAGAAAGACAGGTTAATTGATGTGCTTAAATTTACACAGCTTATAAGCATTAGAGAGAAGATTTCAACTTCTTTTGTATATTTTATGTACATAGTTTTTTTTTCTCTGTGCAGAGAAAACTGACATAGAGATAGCTACAATACCACCTCAAAAATTTACTAGTTGTGTAACTCTGAGGAAACACACATGTAAACATTAACTAAAAATAATAATAAGGACCAATTTTTATTGTTTTTGTGACCTTTCCCAATGACCATTCAAAAACCAGGAAGTTACCAAAGAGTCAGAAGGTATTAAGTATCACAAATTCCAAAAACTATATATGTACATATATAATGTATGTTTATCTGTGTTAAATGCATGTGTGTTATGTGTATATGTTTGTTATGTGTACATATATACACTTACATATATACAGATACCTATATGCATGTGTGTATATAACATGTGTGTATTGTATGCATGTATGTATAAAACAACTAGTGTTATAGGTAGCATCTGAACCATAAGATTTAAACTCTGGCTGTGCATCCCTGACTTTGTGTGAATGTGTGTATGTATGTGTATGTCTGTGTGTGTGTGTGTATAAACAAATATGTATATGTATAACTTTAACAAATAATAACAATCTTTTTTTTGCTTCTGTGATACTTTCCTATAACTACTCAGAATATTCATGCCTATATTTTAAGAATATTTTCCACCAGAAAAGAATTATAAAATACTAGGTATGGCAAACATTAAACAATTAATTGACTAGATCCTAAATTTCTCCATCAGGTTTTTTTTTTTCTGCACAGTCCAATCATCAGCTGGTTAGAGTAAAAGTCTAAGTAAATACAAAATTGTAAAAAAGAAGAGAAAAAGGTAACCAATTGCAATAACTCTAACCTAGCCTCTTTAGACACATTGCCAACACTGAAAAAATGGAAAACATAAAAAACTGAAGCCTTTTATTCTAATTATTACCTTTTTCTACAAAAGTCTGACTGATCTAAAATAGTCACCACAACTAAGTATCTGAAACAGCTGGGATTCAGAAATGACCTTAGCCAAAAAATACTAAATGTTCTTGCTAAGCAAAAAGCCATGGCAACTAGGGAAAACAATGGTTCAGAAAGAAGGTACATTGTTTTACATTTTACGGGGGAGAATGATGGCATATTAATCACCTAGCCACTACGCTGGGAATTGAGAATACGAAGATAAAATAAAATGTTGGCATTTTCTCCCAAAAAAATTATATAGGCAATAAGACAGATGCACAAATAATTATAAGCAGCATCAGCCCGTAATAAACATTTGAGAAAAACTAGCATGTAGTCTGGTGTAAAGCCTAAGTGATGCATATTATTCCATTCGTTTTCAGTTTGGAATGGAAGGACAACAAATGAAATAGATTTGTGAAGATTTACATAGTGACCTACTCTCATCTGCAGCAATAGTGTAATTGCTACATTTGGAGTTTCATTCCAAAGTAGGAAAAGTATTATGTGAAGAAAAAATAATTCAATTTAATTTTTTTAAATGACAACATAACCATGATAATCCCATAGGCAATGGATTAATTTGTTTTCTTTGATTATATTTATTTGTAACAATGGAAGGAATCAATCAGAAGGGGGAGAAGTAGGTAAAGTAGTCATAATGACATTGGGAGGGAAAGAAAGAAAAGAGCACTGACAAAAAAAATTACAAAGGATAGAAGGGAATTCAGAAAGGGAAACAGATGAGCAAAGTAGATTTTAGTACCAAGTTAAATTAAATACAATTTTTTTAAAAAATAAGCTGTACATATTCACAAATATATCCTTTTTCCTTCTGTTCTTCTTTGTATTTTGAAATGGTTTTGTGTGTTAATATTTGTTGAGCTTATAATAAAAAAAATTTTCTCTTTGTACTAAACGGGAAAAAAAATGGAATTCAATGAGAAGTGAAGAAGTAGGATCAAGGAGGTGTGACAGCTTTTTCTAGTATTCTTACAGTGAAATGGTGGAGAGACAGAGGACAACAGCTTGAGGGAATGGCAGGGTTATATGAAAGGCTTTCAAAAAGAGGAAAGATATGAGCACATTTATAATCTGTACAGAAAGAGCCAGTATATAAAGAGAGAATCAAAATTAAACTAAACTGGGAAAAGTTCCTAGAGGAAACAGGCAGGAATGGAATCAAGGACACGGACAGGAACAATGAGCTTTGGAAAGAAGAATTATGTCTTCCACTTAATCTTAAAATGAAATAAAAGACCCACCACCAGGTTGGAATTATATGAGGAATCCAAGGTTAGTTGAACATAAGAAAGACTATAAATATAACAAATTATATGAATAAAACAAATAAGAACCCTATAATTATATCAAGAGATTCTGAAAGGTATTTTCTCAAAAAACAGCACCAATTTTTATTTTTATAAAAAGCTAGAAAGTATAGTAATAAATGGATATTATCTTACTATAGTGAGTAATATCAATGTTTTCCCTTTTACTTTTTATTATGTTAATACACATTTATATATAAAGCAAGAATTTCCATAACATTGTACAATAAAAAAGATGATTATACATGAAACTGAAAATCTACTTTGCACAACTTACTATTCCTTTCAAATATATGACAAAATCATAATGTAAATTTCTTTTTTTCTTCTTTTTCCCCACCCTTCCCAATCCACCCAAGAGATAGTTACCATTAGAGATAAATGAGAGAGAGAGAGAGAGAGACAGAGACAGAGACAGAGACAGAGACAAAGACAGAGAGATGTAAAATAATTGTATACATACTTCTCTTTTTAACACTTCTTTCTCTGGATACAGATAGCAACTTTCTTCATATGTCCTTTATAATTAATTTGGGTATTTTTAATAATCAAAATAACTTATTCACTCAAAGTTTTTCTTAAAACAATATTGCTGTTACTGTTTATGATGTTCTCTTGGTTCTGCTCATTTCACTCTCCATTATGTCATACAAGTCTTTCCATGTTTTTCTAAGTAATATTAATCTAAATCCAAGATCAAACATTACATGTAATGGGGGGAAAAAGGTCTTTGCAATAAGACCAAAAGTAGAGCAAAGATATTCATTGGCACTACTATCATTTAACATAGTACTAGGAATCCTAGCTTTAGCAATAAGGAAAGAAAGAGAAATCATGGCAATAAGGATAGGCAAAGAGGAAACAAAAGTATTACTTTAGGCAATTGATAGATGATTGACTTATAAACCCCAAAGAGTCAACTAAAATTAATTAAAACAATTAATAAATTCAGCAAAGTTGTATGGTAAAATAAATCCACAAAACAAAGTAGGAAGAGGTAGAAAATGAAATTTCAAAATAACTACAACAGCTAAAAATATAAAAATCCAGGAGTATATACCAAGACGTACATAGGAAATACAGCATATCAATCCAATTGTAAAACACTGTTTGCAAAAATAAAAGTAAACCTAAATACTTTTTTAAAAATCATTACTTATGTATAGGTCAAGTCAAACTAATAAAAATGACAATCCTATTGAAATTAATTTACTTACTGAGTGCTGCACCAATCATTCTATCAAAGGAGTATTTTATAAAAGTTGAAAAAGACAAAATTCATATGAAGGAAAATCAAGAATAGTAGGATAATAATAAAATAATCATGAAAAAAGTGAAGGAAAGGAGTCTGGATCTCCAACTATATTATAAAGCAGTAATCATAAAAAATTGTTTAATATTAATTTTAAAATAGAGAGCTTAATCAGTGAAACCAATTAGGTACATAATCTATGGAAGCAAACACAGTAACATAATGTCCAATAAACCTAAAGATAAAATTCAATAAATCTCCAATTACTGGAGAGAAGGATTCACCATTTAGCAAAACTTCTAGAAAAACTGAGCAGCAGTGTGGTGGTAATTAGTTTTACATTACCACCTCATGCCATATACCAAGAACAGCTCCAGATGGATACTTGACCTAGATATAAAAGATCACATCACAAACAAATGAGAAGAGCAAGAATGAAATTATCTTTTGGATCCACAGATTCAAAAGTAATAGAAGAGTTCATGATGAAGCAGAGGATAAAAACTTTATTTTTTTTTGCACAAATAAATCCAATGTAATTAAAATTAGAAAGGAAACAGGTAAATGGGGAAAGAGCTTTTCAGTTAGTTTCTCTGACTCAAAAAAAAACCAACTCATACCCAAGATATATATATAAGGAACTAATTCAAATTTATAAGACTAAGAACCATTCTCCACTAGATAGTCAAGAAATGTGAATAAGTAGTTTTCAAAGGAAAAGGTCCAGGTATCAATAACTACATTTTTAAATGAAATCTCTAACTAGATAAATGAAAATTAAAGCAAATTTAAAGTTCTACCTTGCATTCATCAGACTGGCAAAGATATCCAAAAAAAAGGAAAATCAAAAATGCTAGAGGATCTGTGGGAAAACCAGCATACACTGGTGCACTGGCAGTGGAGCTATGAATTGGTACAGCCATTCTAGAAAGCAAAGCAATTTGGAACTGTGCCCAGAAAGATACCAACATGAATAATCTCTGACTCAAATCACCATTAATAGGCCTATACCATCAAGGAAAACAATGAAAGATGAAAAGAGATAGGTAGATAGATAGATAAAAACATACATACATATGTACGTACACGTTTATGTGTGTATAAACTCTTGTTGTGGTAAGCAAAAATGGAAAACTAAGGAGGTGCCCTCCTATTTGGGAATGGCTAAACAAAATGTACTCTCATGCTCCTTGAGTCAAAAAGGCAATCTTAAGTTATGCTCAGGATTTCTTAAAGGGACACAAATAGTCTGAGAGGCAGAGATTTAGAGGAAGGAGTAGGGACCTCAAAAATTGAGCAGCAGTGCTGAAGGATAGTATTTTCTTTTCTGCACGGAATTTAATGAGCTGAGCCAGAAAGAGTCAGTAGCACAGGGGCAATAGGCAAAGGTAGAAACCAAATGGAAGAAGGCTTGCTGCAACAGAGAAGGTAGAGACTCAAGAAAGATGCTGGCCTCCTACAGACAACTTGAAGCAGAAGACTTGAACTAAGGCTGCCAGTTACATTCACTTCTTTAAGGACCGGGAGAAGTTTTGGTTTGGGGAAGGTTTTTTTACCCTACTTCTCCCTGGGCATGTCCAGTAATAGATTCTGCCTCCTTCTTTTACTTAAACATTTCCTATTCCCTGAATTTTGCCTCACACATAAAAGGCCAAAAGTTACTGAGAAATAAAGATAATTCTAATTTAAGTCAGAAAGCCAAATATCTCTCTAACATTAGGAATTTTTCTAACTGGGGCTTTTCAGCTACTGTGATTATACTCCCAGCTTTCTTTCTGATCAAACCTACATAAAATACCAAAGGAGGGGCCCACAAGGACCTGAGGGGTTATTATTTTTTCCCTAGAGAAAGAAAAGCAAAATAAATGTTGTAACAAAAAGTGCCTAATTAGATCTCTGGGGATAAAAGGAGTATAGGGGAGATGGCTGTGAGAAGTACAAGCCTGTCAAATGTGCCTTTCAAAGCAACAACCACAATGATCCATGATAAGTGTATATTACAATTAACTTTTATAATTACATTTGTATTACAATTAATGCTATTTTTAGGGGAAGATCCTAGCAGTTTGCAGGCTCAGAAAAGGTCTCATTCTTAAGGTAGCATTTGAGCTGAGCTCTGGAGAAAAGTGGGGATTCTAAGAGGCAGAGGCAAGGAGGGTATTACAGGTACCTGTAAGATGAAATAGCAAGAAGGCTTGTTTGGATGAACTGGAGAGTGCACAAAGGGAAATAGATATAACCACTGTAAAGGTAGGCTAGATCATGAAGGGCTCAGTTGTTTTACAAAAGATTTATAAACAAGAATCACACAGGGTGAAAAAGCATAGAGTTTAAAATCTGCATGGTCAGAGTGCTTCTTCTGATGAAATCACAGACAGTTGGGTGGCTAGGTGGTGCAGTGAATAGAACACCGCCCTGAAGTCAGGAGGACCTGAGTTGAAATTTGGCTTCAGACACTTGACACACTTACTAGCCATGTGACTTTGGGCAAGTCACTTCACCCCAATTGCCCTCCCTCCAAAAAATAAATAAATAAAATCACAGACAGTTCAAAATATAATAATACTAACGATAATGATAACAATAGCATTTACACAGAATTTTAAAGTTTACAAAGCATTTTACAAGTATAATCGCACAACAACCCTGAGAAATAGGTGCTACTATTAGCCTCATTTTATAGATGAGAAAATTGAGGCCCAGAAAGGTTTAGAGAATTGTCCAGGGTCATACAGACAATAAGTGTCTGAGGTTGAATTTAAACTGTAGTCTTTCTGATTCCAGGTACTGTGCTCTCTTTATTATACCACCTAGCTGCATCGAAGGCTTATTTGGAAACAACACGTACTTCTTGTTTTCTCATTTAATAAAGGAAATGTTTTCTTTGGCTTTTGTACCTGCTATATCTAAAAAATTCTTTGCTCTCACCTGCAAGTTACTTCCTTCTTTCCACTCTAGTTCTCTTGATTTTTCTTTGTCCACACATGTCATTGCATGCCTTGTTCCTGGTCTGTACTTATTTTTATACCTATTTTTGAGGCATTTCAAATCTTTTTTTGCAGACTAGTTTAGCTACCTTGGTTTGACCCTATTATCTCATTCTTTATTCTACTTCGGAACAAAAGCATCATCTAGTTCATTTTGAGTCTTTTACACTCTTTTTTCCCTCTCATTTCCTTAAGCTTATTGAAGTTGACTTTCCAACAATTCATTTTCTTCAGTTGGCTCTTTTGACTTCCTTTGATGTTTGACCAAAGCATTCTATTCTTTAAATGAGTTTTCTTAATTAACTTAGATGCTCATTAAAGATAAATGAGTATTGCATGCAGTGCAAAAGTCAGAAAAAATGGCTGAATTAAAAAAGATACAGTTTTAATTCCACCCCTCCTACAAATATGTACATACCACTTCACATCTACTTGGCATTGCTACCTAACCACCTTCAGTTTTTCATTCAACTATTTTGTCTACAATCCATCAACCATACTGTAACTATGTGCCCAGTAGTCACTTCAACGGAAGGTTGGTGATACTTCAATTCCTTTATGATTTTTTTATCATAAAAGCTGAGAGTTTCTAGCCTAAGCAAGATTGAAGAGGAGCCCAAATATTTAATATCCATTAATAAAATGATATGTAGCTGATTTCCATAAGAGTAGTACAATAAGCTTGATGAATTACAGCCTAAGAATGTTGGGTGAAAAACATATTAACAAAGTATTCATATTTTGGATTTGGATTGTATTACATGATCTTCGGTCCTTTCTAGCTCTAATATTTATGATTCAATTGTGTGTTGGGCAGGTGGAGAGGGGGAAAATTAGGTCACACACAAAAAACAGCCTTAGGTCATTACTGGAAAATTAAGATTTCTAATGAACCACAGTTACTGTGATGACTAAAGTAGGTATATCAGTTCTGAAAATTATTCTTAATGTAAATTAATCACATTTTATGAGGTGCTGTCCATTTTAATCTTTCTTAAATTTTCACTTTTTAACCAATATATGAGGATAGTTGCACATTTAACAAATTCTTACAAGCCTGGATCCCTTCAATCTATCAAGAATTTACCACATGCCATCATAGGATGTTCACTTAAAGTGGAATGCAAAATAAATTTAAAAAACCACATCAAATCAGGCAGCAAGTGAGCCTTCAGCCATTTTTCCCAAACTATAGGAGTTTTACCTACAAGTTCCATTGAAAATTATTTGTTATATTCTGCTATACATAAAGCACTCTGCCAAATACTGGGAAGATTTACTATAAATGAGGCATTATTTCTGCCATATACAAGCTTACAGTTAAGGAAAGGAGACACAAATAACTATAATCCAAATATGAGCATAAGTAAAAGACAATGTTATGATAGGAAAAAAGGTAATTTCCAAATGTTAGAAACAGAGATGTCTTCATAGGCAAGGTGATATTTGAGTTAGGTCTTGAAAGATAAATAGCTTTTAATGAACAATATATAAAGTCAGTATAGGTGGGGGGTCAGTCATAAAGAACACAGATTGTATTTTTTATGTACCATGGAAAAAAGACATTTACTTTGTATTCACTTTTTTAGTAGCTGGGTTCACTACCTATGTAACTTTAGATAACTGGTCAAACCTCCCTGGGAGGTTGTTTCATCTGTAAAATGAGGGGGTTGGAAGAGATGATTTCTAAACATGCTTGCAGGTCTAAAACCATGACGCTATGAGACTATACTGTCCTGCCTACCTTTCTGAATCTGTTGCTTTCCAGCAGCCAATGTAACATAGGGGATAGAGAGAAGAGTCCTCAAACACAGAAAGACATAGCTTCAGTCTCACCTCTGACTGTGTGACCTGAGCAAATTCAATTTCTCAGTGCCCCCCAAAAATTCTCAAACTAGAAGTTGTATAATGGTTTCCAATCTGTATTGGTAGAGGAATTTTTCTAGTGAGGACTTCCCTACACAAATGAAATAACAAGTCTTGATCTCTCCAATCCCCAAAAAATGTTTGTTTGCATCTAAGAACTAATCAAGACAAATGACAAATAATTAGGCATCCTGTTAAAGTCAGGTGTATTTCTTAGAAGTTTCCCTCCTTGGATTTGCAACAAAAAGCCCTTTCCCCCACACTTATATATCAATAAACCCACCAATCAATCATCATATGTTTATTGAGCACCTACTATGTGTAGGTGGACATTATACAGGGATATAAATACATGGGTCTGTTATATATAGATATAGATACATAGGTCAAGTAAAAAAAATTGATGCTATAAAATATAGTTTTGTAGTATCTAGCATAGGTCCATTCATATGGATAGCACCCAACTAATATCTGTTGAATTAAACTTACAAGCTCTCACAGAGATGTTTCTCATTGCAGGTAAGAAGAAAATTCTCCATTATCGCTCACTTATATAACAAGTAAAAGTCATGGTTAATTTATCAGAAAATATATTTTGTTCATTATTTTCCTATGAACTATTTATATTTGTAGCACACAACTTTTTATCTTATAGAAAGAGTGATTGTGAAAATAAAAAGTCAGTCAACAAACATTTATCAAAGCTTTACTTTGTGTCAAGCATTGTGCTAATCGAATCATCAAGAAATAAGCCACCCATATTTGGTTTTGGAAAACAGAAACACAAATTATTCTTCAGAGTTTGTCCTTGATTTCTTCATTCCTTATTTCTCCTTAATATACTTTTTTTGTTCCTGTCCTCTCCACCCTGTACCTAGCAAAGTGCCTGATAGGAATTTTAAAAATGTTCATAGATTGATTCATGCATCCATTTATTCATTCACTCATTCATTTTGACAATAGGAGGTAAGTTTCCTAGTCACCAAATAATTCACAAAACAAAGATACACTGGCTATATGTCCTGATATACTTGACATTTATAATGGAATCATGAGGAGCAAATTAACATGGTAGATAGTGAGTAGATCTTAGAGTCAGGAAAACTACTCTTCAAATTTAACACATTATTTCTATGTGAACCTGAGTAAATCACTTAATCTCAGTGTTTTAGGCAATTCTAAAACTGTCATTGCAGAACAATTGCTGACTTATATTAAAAGACAGAGTTATTTCTTCACCGAGGTGAAGCAGTATGTGCTTCCTAAAATGGTAGCCCCAAGGAGGGAGTCACCAATCACAAAAGGAGAGTCTTAGAATGAATGTTGCTAAAGGATGGGAATGTGTCAAGAGAAGAGAAGGAATAAGAAGAGAGCACAGGCAGGAGTGAGTGAAGGGAAGAATGACTAGGATCTTTCCCAAAATGGTGATGAGGAAGCTGAGGTACTAGACGCAAATGACTTGTCCAAGAAGAAAAGCAGAAGACCTGAATAATCTACCAATTCAACAGTCATTTCTTAAATGATTGAATAAACTGTGATTTTTAGAAAGGGTGGCATGGCACTCTACAGAGCATCACTGAGGAGAATGCTGCAGTGACAACATGCTTAACTACATGCAGGACCTAAAACATGTGCTTTTCAAAGGTACATGCTTATCCATATTATACAGCAATCAATCAAAGTAATAAGCATGACTAACACAGCGAAGCCGTCTAGCTACAACAGTAAAACTATTGATAGACCTACAGGCAAAATCCAACTTAACTATAAGCAATTGTTTACACATAAAACAATCAACAAACAGACATTGCTATAGCATGAACATAACACTTAAAACATGGTAAAATGGACATGATGGTAAATAAGCATATTCATGCAGTATTTCATATGTACAGTGGTAAGAATACGTAATTATATTCAAGGTACAGTTCCCCACAAGTGATCTATAGTTTTGTCGTCTAGAGACATATGTAACTATATCTTCAGGTTTACCTGTAACATCATAACCCAGCCTACTATGCCTACTAACATGCCTAGTTCTCTTGTAACTGACAGAACTCTAAGCTCCTATACCAGAGCTAGAAGTTGGTATGGGCTGACCATCAAGATCATTATAGAATTGCTTGTCTGTACACCTGGACTAGAAACCATGTCAGACTGGCTATCAATATTTTTGAGTTCTGGGGGCAGAGCCAAGATGGCAGAGTAGAAATAGCACTTCCATGCTGCTCTGGCTTCCACCTCCTCCGATACATGTAAAAAATGACTGTAAACAAACTTTAGAGCTATAGAACCCACAAAGTGAAAGAGAGAAACAAAGCTCCTGCTGAAGGAAGCCTGGCAAGACTGGCAAGAAGGCTCCACCACAGCACCCTGGGAGCTGAGGGCAGTCTCATCTGAGCCACGGTTTTAGCCCCAGGGCAGTCCTGACCAGCTGAAGCTGGAGCACCCTTCACTCAGAGTAAATCACCAGCAGCTGTAGTGGTTTCCAGACTTCTCAAGCCATAAATGGCAAAGACAAAGTAAAAGGTCAGTGTGGACCGTGGTTGGTTCAGAGGGAGATAGAAGAGTGCGGTCTGGCTGCTACTCCCAGAGCGAGAAGTGGGGGAGGCACGTGGTGGACCCTTCTTGCCAGCCTGCTGGCCTTCGCGCTTCCTTCAGTGGGAGCTTTGTTTCTCTCTTTCTTTGTTTTTAAAACTTTGGGTTACAGATTTTTTTTTTCCCTTGTTCCCGCCTCACGTTCCTATCCCAAGATTGCTACACTTTGAGGAATTTCCCCTTGGGTAAGATATAGAACATATTCATATTCTCTCTCTCTCTCTCTTTCTCTCTCTCTCTCTCTCTCTCTCTCTCTCTCTCTCTCTCTCTCTCTTCCCCAATGAGAGAGTTCCTTCACTCTGTTTTGTCTAATATATATTCTCCTAAGTATATTTTCTCTGATTTTTGTTTCCTATAAATTTTGATAGATGGGTTTCTTTGGAGAGAGAGACACAGAAAGAGAGACAGATAGACAGAGAAAGAGAGAGAGACACAGAGAGAGAGAGGGAGGGAGGGAGAGAGAGATGGGGGGGAGAGAGAGAGAGAGAGAGAAAGAGAGAGAGTACATGAACCAATCTGTATTCTTTTTTACTGTTATCATTTTAAGGATGAAGAAATCATCTCAAGCACCTAAATCACATTAAGTATTATTTTAAGAAATCACTTCAACTTAGATAACTTAAAGATTCATCCCTCTAATTACTTGCATTAGACTCTGTAGACAAGCATTTCACAGTTAGATGTGAATCTTTTGTATCCAGAAACAACTATGAGATCATTTGCATAAATATAAAGTGGTTAAGAAGCATGTGAGCATCACTATTTTTACTCCAATTTTTTGTTTTGATCAGTAAAAAGCTTCTGATAGCCCAGTGAAATTTGAAAGTTCATTATTTTATTTCGTGCTGATTATTAGTTTCATTATTATGTAAAAGTGAGACATTCATGCATTTCCTTCTATCAATAGGATCAGTATGCAGCCACATAGTCATTTTAAATGAAGTGGGAAGAGTTTGCTGGCTACATTATGTTAGGGTAATGAATTATTTTAAAAGATGACAAGTTGTGCTTCAAGAGTTTTACATAAAATAATATTTGTATCAGAGAAAGGTTGAGAGGGGTGTAAGACATCAGAAACGAAATAATTTTTAAAGTATTTTATTTTTTCCTAATTACATTTTGAGATAATTTTTAGCATTCATTTTTAAAATATTTTGAGTTCCAAATTTTTCTTCTTCCCTCTCTCCCCTCTATTCTTCTGAAAATGGTAGGCAATTTTATATAGGTTATACATGTGCTATCATGTAAAACATTTCCTTATCAGTCACAGTTGTGAAAGAAGAAAAAGATCATTAGAAAAGAAAAAATGAAAAAAAGAATAAAGTGAAAAAATAGACCTCAATTTACATTCAGAGTTCATCAGTTCTTTATCTGGACGTGGATAACATTTTCTTTCATGAGTCCTTTTTACTTGTCTTGGATCATTGTGTTGATGAGAAGAGCTGAGTTATTCATAGTTGATCATCACACAATGTTGCTGATACTATGTACAATGTATTCCTGGTTCTACTCATTTCATTTTGCATCAGATCATACAAGTCTCTCCAGTTTTTTTTTCTAATCTTCCTATTGATCACTTCTTATTGCACAATAATATTCCATTACATTCATATAGCACAGCTTATTCAGCCATTCCACAATTGATGGGCATCAGGTCAATTTTCAATATTTTGCCACCATGAAAAAGGCTGCTATAAACATTTTTACACATGTAGGTCCTTTTCCCTTTTTCATGATCTCTTTGGGATACAAGTCTAGTACTGGTATTGCTGGATCAAAGGGTATGCACAGTTTGGTTGCCCTTTTGGGCATAGCTCCAAATTGTTTTCCAGAATAATTGGATCAGTTCGCAACTCCACTAACAAGGCATTAGTGTCCCAATTTTCCCACATCTTCTCCAACATTTATGATTTTCCTTATTTTTCATACTAGCCCATGTATAGGGTGGTACCTCAGAGTTGTTTTAATTTGCATTTCTCTAATCAAAACTGATTTAGAGCGCTTCTCCATATGCCTATAAATATCTTTGATTTCTTCATCTGAAAACTGCCTGTTCATATCCTTTGACCATTAATCAACTTGGGAATGACACATATTCTCATAAATTTGACTCAATTATATATTTGATAAATGAGGTCTTTATCGGAGACACTTGCTGTAAACATTGTTTCCCAGCTTTCTGCTACTCTTATCTTGGTTGCATTGGTTTTGTCTGTACATTTTTTTTAATTTTAATATAATCAAAAATATCTATTTTACATTTTGTAATGCCTGTAACTCACTTAACTTCTTCTTTAAGAATCTGGATGCTATACCACTTGGTGCATAAATGTTTAGCAGTGATATTGCTTCATTATCTATGGTACCTTTCAGCAAGATGTAGTTTCCTTCCTTATCTCTTTTAACTAGGTCTTTTTTTAATTTTACTTTGTCTGAGATCAGGATTACTAACCTTGATTTTGTTTTTTTTACTCCAGTTGAAGCACAATAGGTTCTTCTGCAGTCCCTTATCTTTACTCTGTGTGTGTCTCTCTACTTCAAGTGTGTTTCTTGTAAACAATATATTGTAGGATTCTGATTTTTTAATTTACTCTTCTATCTGCTTTCATCCCATTCACATTCGCGGTTATGATTTCTATGTATTCCCCTCCATCCTATATTTCCTCCTGTTTGTCCACTCTCTCCTTTCATTCTTTTCCTCCTTACCAGTGTTTTGCTTCTGTCTACCACCTCCCATGATCTGACCTTCCTTTTCTCAGTCCCCACCCCTTTGCTTAATCTCCTCCCCTTATAGTTCCCTATCAGGGAAGACAGATTTCTGTATTCAGCTAGTTATATATATGATTTCCTCTTTGAGCCAATACTGATGAGAGTAAGATTCAAACAATTCCCATTGCCCACCCTCCCACCTTCCCCTCTACTGTAATAAGTCTTTTGTGTCTCTTCATATGAGATGATTTACCCCATTCTACCTCTGCCTTCTTTCTGCACGAAGTATATTCTTTAAGATTCCTTAATTATTTTTGTCATTCCCTCAAATTCATCTTATGCCACTACCATCTGTCTATATATGTTCCTTTGCTGTATTATTAGTGATTCCATTTTTAAGAATTACAAATATCATCTTCTCATGCAGGGATGTAAATAGTTTAGTTCTTTTGAATCCCTTGTGTTTTCTTTTCCCTTTTTACCTGTTTATGCTTCTCTTGGGTCTTGATGTTGTAGGTCAAATTTTTGGTTTAATTCTGGTCTTCTCCTTATGAAAACTTGAAATCCTTCTATTTCATTGAATGACCATTTTTCCCCTTGATGTTTTATGTCTAATTTTTCTAGGTAAGTGATTCTTTCTTGTAGTCCTAGCTCCTTTGTCCTCTGGAATATCATGTTTCATGACTTCCAATCCTTTAATATTACAGCTGCCAAGTCCTGTGTAATCCTGATTCTGGCACCCTGATATTTGAATTGTTTTTGGCATCACTTGCAGTATTTTTTTTCCTTGACCTGATAGTTCTGAAATTTGGCTATGATATTACTTGGAGTTTTTATTTTGGGATATCTTTCCTGGGGTGATAGGTGGATTCTGTCAATGTCTTTTTTTACCCTTTGGTTCCAGGATATCAGGGCAGTTTTCCTTGATGATTTTTTGAAAGGTGCTGTCAGGGTTCTCCTTTTCATTATAACTTTCAGGTAGTCCAATGATTCTGATATTTTCTTTTCTGGATCTATTTTTGAGGTCAGTTGTTTTTCTCATGAGGTATTTTACATTTTCTTCTATTTTTTCATTCTTTTGAATTTGATTTGATTCTTGATGTCTCATAGAGTCATTAGCTTCCACTAGCCCGATTCTGGCTTTTAAAGTGTTGTTTTCCTTAATTAGTTTTTGTTCTTTTCCACTTGGCCAAATGTAACTTTCAAGGAGTTGTTTTCTTCAGTGGATCATTGTATATCCTTTTCCACTTGGCCAATTTTACTTTTTTAAACAGTTGTTTTCTTTTTCTAGGCTGTTGGCTCTTTTTTCATAATTCTTTTGCATCACTCTCACTTCTTTTCCCTATTTTTCTTCTACCTCTCTTATATGATATTTAAGCTCCTTTTTTGAATTCTTTCATAAGTTCTTTCTGGGCTTGAAACCACTTCCCATTTTACTTTGAGGTTTTGCCCATAGGTGTTCTCACATTGTTGTCCTCTTCTGAGTTTGTGCCTTGATCTTCACTATTTCCATAATAACTTTCTATGGTCAGATTCTTTTGATGTTGTTGTTTGTTGCTCATCTTTTTTTTTTTTTTTACTTTTTTCCTTTCTTTTAAATTTGATCTCTACTCTCAGGGTGGAAGGGGTGCTGTCTCAGGTTTCTTGTGCCAGGGGCCATAGGCCCTGGATGTTTACCTGATTTTGCACCGATGTTGCTCTAAGGCCCACAGGGGACCCTTGTATCTGGTGCTATGCTGAAGGAGTGTAGTCGGGGGGGGGGGGGGGCGGTGACTGGGGCTGCTAGAGACCATAGGAGTTTGTCAGCTTACCTGGTGCTGAGACTTGTGAGGTGTTTCTGAATTTCACCAGGATGCACTGAAGCATGTGATGGTCTGGTCACTTACAGATGCCTTTTTCTTTAGGCACCCATAAGGTTGGCATCCATTTGTTTGCTCAGGTCTATAATAAAGCCTATAGAGGTCTGACCACTGGAGTTACCTGTTTGCCCAAGACTACACTGAAGCACTCAGTAGTTCTTAGAGCTGGAGAATAACTGGTTCCCTGTCTATGCTGAGGCATGTGGAGGGTCCTGGCATTGGCATTTGCCTGTTCTACTACCCTGGGGCTCTGGATCTACTGCTGGTTTGTTGAGGTGGGGCTTGCTGCTGGTTTGTTGGGATGCTTCCTGATATGGACTACACTCCTCTTTTAACCAAGTAAGGCAAACCATCTTCCAAGTTTCTTGGGCTCAAAGGTTGTTTCACTCCATCTTTTTGCTGCTTCTGTTGTCAAAGCCTAGGCTTTGTTTTGGGGTGCTACTTTATGGTTGTTTGGAGGTGAATATGGGAGAGTTACTGCTTACTTTGCCATCTTGGCTCCCAGAAGTCCTACTCAACTAAATAATTTTTAAAACCACAATTGAGGCCTTCTGAAATTATCAGTACATTAAATATAATTTATCATCTTTTTTAAAAAATGACAAAAATGAAAAAGCATATTGCTGCTCTTGATTTCCAAATGCAGGGGTAGGTAAAGGTAGGTCTACATTTTTCTGAAAAATATGTAGAACTTGTTATAAAGAACAAAATATCTCTTAAATACAATTAAGACTAAAATACTTAATTTCATCATTTTGTTTTACAAGCTCTGTGCCATCTACCTAGAATATATATTTTTACAAAGGTCTAGCCCAGGACTGGATAATCTGCTGACTCAAGGCCACATGTGGCCCTCCAGATCCTCAAGTGTGGCCCTTTGACTGAATCCAAACTTCACAGAATAAACCCCCTTAACAAAAGAATTTTTTTCTGTAAAACTTGGACTCAGTCAAAAGGCTGCACCCAAGGAACTAGAAAGCCCCTGCACTCTAGCGAAATGTGCTTTTCCAAAATTACACTACTTCCCCTAAAAGAATAAAAGGAGGTCCAATGAAAGACTTTAAAATTTTAATAGTCTATCCAATGAAGTCCAATAGAATTTTCTATTGTAAACCCATAATGGTCAGCTTACAATATTAATCAAAAACAGATAAAGCCAGGAGTGTGATATATATGATATGTTTCATAATTGGCTCTCCAGTAAGGAAAAAATATGCAACATACATTCAAGTTTAATTTACATTGTTAATATTTTCCCTGCCCTGTAGTCAGGAGGACCTGAGTTCAAATCCAGACTCAGATACTTAACACTTACTAGCCATGTGACCTTGGGCAAGTCACTTAACCCCAATTGCCCTGCCTGCCCCCTCCAAAAAGCAAAAAAAATTCTCTCAGTCACTTTTTAAAGTCTAGATAATCAAAAATAGTAAATTAAGCTATCATTTTTAGCATTTACTGATTTCAGAAGAATAAATGAGTCCACTGTAAATTTCACAATCAGCTCTAGCAAAGGCATATGAGCTAGTCCTAGCACCTCTTGGATATAGGGATGAAAACAGGTGCAAAGGAATCATAATTCATCCAATAGATTGGAAATTATATGGATGACATTCCTTCTGCAGCATAGAAACAACTAAACTGAGCATCTACTTAGCTAAAATAATTAGAAACAGAAAATAGCAGATGGCATATGCTTCTTCACTTCTTCCTTTCCCTTCACCTCCCTCCTCCCTAGACAGGTGAATTCCCTTTCTAGTTGCATTAAGAAGCCCTCCTAGTTATGGCTCTAGGGCAAAATCAGAGAATCTTGACGGATGAGTCCAGTCATGTAAAACATTGAGCCAGCAGAGTCAGAAATAGTTCTGGGAATTTAGTTCAATTAAATACAAATTTATTGAGTGCTACATTCCCTTTGCTGTCGTAGGTGCTAAGGATACAGTGTCCACCAACTTGCCAGAGAAGTTGCAAATTGTCTTTAATTTCCTCTTGAATCTTACTGTTTGGAATAATGTCCATTCCAAGTCATGGGTTGTTTTCCCTAAGTCAACACTGTTGTATTTTAGAGAGTAACAGGGCTGGTCCCATAATTACTCAAGTGAATTCACCTACTATCACTATACCAGGAATTTTACTCAGGTTTTATCCACTAAAACTTCTTCTATAAGATACACAGGCAGCTAGTTGATATAGTAGATAGTGCTGGTCTTAATGTCAAAAATAACTGAGTTCAAATGCTGCCTCAGGACCCTGAGCAAGTCACTTAACCTCTCTAGGCCTAAGTTTCATCAGATGCAAAATGGAGATATTAATAGCACCTACCTCCTAGAGTTGTTATGAGGAACAAATAAGATAATCTACATAAAGTGCTTTACAAACAGAGTACTACATACGTGCTAAGCTGTTATTATTATCATTATCATGATCTACTGCCCAATGGATTTTCCATATCATTATCCATTGTTATATGGAATAAACTATCCAAAAATGAAAATGGGATAATACAAATAAAAATCTACAGGAAATGTGTGCTATGCAAACATTATTTGAGCTGTTTCATTTTATATCCTTTACTTGTTAAATGAGAGGTAGTATGGCTCTTGGAATCGGGAAGACTAGGATTCAAACTCCATATATGACACATACTGACTATACAGCAAGTCATTTCATTACTTAGTGCTTTGGACTATGCTTGAAGACTCTAAGTTACAGAGTATATACCAAACTGAGTTGGTAGAAGGAATCCCTTCACTGAGAGTTACCTGAAGCAATATAATCTTAGGTCCCATCAAAAAAAAAAAATCTCAGCTTGGTAAAATAAGCCAAAAACAAATTACTTTTTGAAACACAAGGTTTTGCGTGGTTATTTAACAATTATTTTTTTCATCTAAACTTCTCATTTCACTGGTAAAGGGAACTCCTAGTGAGGAAACTCTTTCACCAGTAGAGACTGATAACTCTTCTACAACTTAGAATTGCCAAAAATTGCCTAGAGCATTGCTTCTTAAACTGTGGGTCTCTATCCCATATGGAGTCCTGTAACTTAATGTGGGTATAATGAAAAATTTAGCAACAGTAAAAAGTTTCTAAACGTGCAACAACCAAAAATTAATTCAAAATCAAATGTGTAATAAATCCAAGATGTTTCTGGAAGTGCTTGCCCATGTTGCATCATATGACTTCAATGTAGTCTTGTTTCTGAACACACAATAGGCCAAGTTATCAAATGATACAGGTTTAAAATGAGTTTCCTAAAAAATTGTTAAGTGAATTTTGACTTGGAATTAGGACAGAATTTCCAACAGTTTCTGAAATGGCCCTGCTTCTGCCATTTTGTACTATGTATTTATGTAAAGTAGCATTCCCAGTATTGATGATCATAAAATCAAAATATCGATCAACTCTGAAAAATATCGAAGATGCTCTACATCCTGCAGTATCAAATATTCTACCAAAATTTAATTCATTATGTAAAAATAAACAAGCACATCCATCTAATTAGCATGCAAACTTGCTTTCATCTTTAATAAATGGTAAAAATCATATGTATACCAAAAATTATTTTAAAATAAATTTATGATTTATTTATCATCAGTAAATGTTTTATTTGTATACCTATTTTATATACCTGCATACCTGAGGATGCATAAAAATTTCTTGGGCAAAAAGGCGTCACAAATGGGTTTAAATTCTAACCTAGAACATTGCAAAGTCAAATGATTTTCCCAGGGTCTTGTGGCCAGTGTGAGTCACAGATAGAATTTGAACCTGACTCTAAGACAGACTTCCTATTCATTGAACCATGTATCTTTCAGTATTACAGGGAGAAAGAAGTTCTTTATTCATTTTTTACAATAGGAAAGAGTAACTCATTCTTAATTTATTAGATGACATTTTTCAGCCTCTTACATCTGTCAAATTATGGGATTCATTTTATCAGTGATGTAGAGTTATGATGTTAGGTCTTTTATTGTAATCCATTTTTATGTATTCTTTCTTTTGATTTGTGACTTTCATTATTGAGAGTCCTCAGTTAAGTTCCAACAGGATAAGCATTCAGAAATATGTAGGAATATAGGAATCACCACAGTTATTAACATGGTTACTCATAGACGTTACATAAGTAATCAGACAGATAAAATTTAGAGTCTTAAATACTCTTGGAAAGGTTTTATCACATTTTACAAATTTTAGCACATAATATATATTCTGACCTAATTACAATTAAACTCACTAAAAAAAATAATTTCAGGTGAGAAGGGAAAAATATGATAAAAAGAGTTCCATGTTATATACCTGTAGAGTACCAGATTCTTCCTCTATGGAAGACTGCTATTATTTAGTGTATACCAAGTACTTTTTTCCTCCTCTTTGTAAAGGTTGGCACCTAGAAAGCAGCTAACCCAAGAGCTCAGAAACAGGAATTGGAGTTGGGTTGAGGATGAGGTTTAAACAAAAGCACATAATTTTAAATGGAAAGTGTTTGGGGTCTAAAAGCAAATGATTTGAAGGAACTTTGAACATATGGTTAAGTTCAAAGGAATATGATTATGAAGACCTAGATTGTATCATCACGGGGACAAAATAACTTCCATAAAGAGGGGACAGAGATACAATCAAGGTTTAAAAAAAAACCAAGTCTCTCCCTTCAAGAAAATTACAATCTAATGAGAAAGGAATGTACTGGGAATGGGGAAATGATGAGATGTCCAAAGGAATGCAGGAAGGTGAGAAATAAAGATATGGCTGGTCTGGGGGCCCTCCTTCAAAGGAGAGTTATGGGAAGAGTTCTTTGCTCTGTCCTTCAGTCAGAGCAATCCAAAGGGCAGTGAGTACAGATGAAATGTGAGTTCCAGAGCTTATATGATCTGACAAAAATGTTCCTGGGGGCAGGAACAAATAACTAGGTGGAAGAGTGGATTGAATTTTGGACCTGAAGTCAAGATGATCTAAGTTCAAATCCTGCTCACTAGATGGTGATCCTGGTAAAGTCACTTAATTGCTATAGACCTCTGTTTCCTCAGCTGTAAAATATAAATGATAGCATCTGCCTCACTGATTCTCTATATTCATTTAGGTATACCATCAGAAATCAATGGCAAGGGCCCTGCCAAGTCCATGACCAGAGGGTAAAAGTTAAAAGAAATGATTATAACTTCCTTATTGACCAGAGGATCAGAAAAAGTCTTAAGGATGCATATTAAACAATATGCTTGTTAAGACCCAGATCTCCCATCCCAAAAAATAGGACAAGAAGCCTTTACTGACTCCACCTTAATCCTAGTTTCTTCCCTCAGTTGATTATCTTCAAATGTGTAATGTGTTTATTTTGTTTGTACATAATTGCTTTTACGCCGTCTCCTCCATCAGTGTGAGCTCCACAAGTGCAGGGACTACCTCTTGCCTTTCTTTGTACTTCCGTTGCATAGCGCGGTGCCTGGCACATGGGAAGCACTTAATAAACATTTGTTGATTGACTGAAAATTGAGGCCTGGGAAAGCAAATTCTAGAAGGGCTGAAACCTCTGTCAAAAGGCTCTCTCTCTTTGGCTTTGCCAAAATGAACCCACCTACTATAAATGGAGATATAATCAAAGACCTTACACAAACACATATCAGGGAACTCTCTCAACATTGTGGGAGAGGTATGCCCATCAGTGGGGGTCCAATGACTGTGAGTCAAAGATATGATACCAAATTGAAAGCAAAGAAATTTGTTAACATGCCCCAGATTCCTGGGGTACAGATTCATTTTTTATAACCTTTCAGGCCTAATAATAGTCTAGAGCCAATCAGCAACATTCTATACCTCAAGATAGATAAGTAAAGCATCTCACAGGAAAGGAAAGGGTAAAGAAAGAGGGATGAGTCAAAGTAGAAAAGGGAGTGTTTGAAGCACAATTGGTAGAATTTATTATCAGAATAAGAAAACATCCCCTGCTCAAAGGGAGAAGACAATGTAGAAGAGACCAAATAATTTTACAATTGTAAAAGAAGTCCTTTTAGAAAAAACTGCAGGGACTCTTATCTAAGGTCATTAAGTAGTTATTACAACAGCAGATAAATAGACACTTTACTATGTCTTTGAACCATTTGTTAATATTCTGTTTCCCCTTCAACAAGGTTGGAGGACTTTATACTATTAGGCTACCATATGGTTATGGGATTAGTCCACCGAAATGTTGCAAAATAATTGTAGTTCCCGTTCTCTACACACACAAGATTGGTCTGGTAGACTCTGAGGAGACCTAGTAGAGGCCAGTAGTTAAAACAAGGAAATAAAGAAGAAATATCTGACTCCTTTGCAGTTACATGAAAGCAAAATCAAAGGTCCATGAAGTGACAAGAATTTTAGGATTCATGGTTGTAGGGAACCTTTGATGAATTAATAAGGCCCCCAGAAATTTTGTAATTGTCACCCCTCTACCCATTCCTGTTGGACTTAGTAGAAAATTCATAAAACCACATAAAGAAAGGCTATATGTTTTCAGAAAAGAGGTGGCAAGGCAGAAGGCAGATGGCAGCATCTTCTTCCATTGGCTAAGCAAAGTGATGAAGGACTCAGGTTAATAACAGAAAGGAAATATGAAGCAAGACACCAAAAGGGAACCACTTCAAGCAAAGCAAAGAGTTCAACAATGAAGCCCGGGCTAGCAGGGAGAGCTTAATCACACAATGTAGGAGCTGGATGTAACCAACAAGGCCAGCCCCCATCTTTTACACATTATGAAATAGAGGCAGAAGGAGGAAAAAATGCTCCCTCTTAGCACCTTCTTCTGAGATTAACTCCAATTTGTCATATCTGGCTTTTTGTACATAGTTGCTTGCACATTGTCTTTCCCATTAGACTGTGATCTCCTTAAGAACAAGTACTAGTTTTTGGTTTGGGGTTTCTGTGGGGGTTGGCCTTTCTTTTTATCTACATTGTTTATCATGGTGCCAGGGACACAAAAGATAATAAATGCTAGCTGACTTACTGACAAGTGCAGTAGGCCTGTGGCATAAGAAAAGATAAATTATTTCACAGCTATGAGGGGAAAGCAGTATATATTGAGATACTGTGGGACTGGGAGACAAGAGAAGTCCCAAAATGCTTCATTTCACAGAATGTTAGGAATGTATCTCTCCTACAATCACAAGAAAAGTGATGGAAAGAATAAGTTAATTGCACTGGCATTTTTGGCAGCAGTATTTGGAAAGACAGGATAACAGATATCAAGGCATATTAAACCCTACATGTCTAAAAGTGAACTCATTATGTTTCCCCTTAAAATCTCTCATCTCCTGAACTCCCTCATTTCTGTCAAAGTCACCACCACCACCTTCATAAGAACAGCAAACATTTATTAAGTGCTTATTATATACCGAGCACTATTCTCTTTACCAGGATATAAAGAAAGGGGGGAGGGAACGGCTCCCACCTTCAAGAAGCATACATTCTAATGTGACAACAACATAGAAACAACTATATGTACATACAAGATATATACAGAGTAAATTGGAAGGTGTTTCAGGGAGAAGGCATTAAAATCAAGAGGATTAAAGAAAGTCTTATAGAAGGTGGGATTTTAACTGAGACTTGAAGGAAACCAGAAAGTAGCACTAAGAAGGAAAGAGAAATTTCTAGCCTGTGAAAATGTGCTATACAGAAATGTAGTTTCCTGTGCAAGTAACAGTAAGCAGGTTGGTGTCACTGTATAGTAGAGCATGTGGAGGGCCATAAAGCATAAGAAAACTGGACAAGTTGAAAAGGGTCAGGTTATGAAAAGCCTTGAATATCAAACAGAGGATTTAATATTTTGCCCTTGGGGTAATAAGAGAGTCAGTGAATTTTGATTAATGAGTGTAGAGAATGAGATTGTCAGACTTACACTTCATAAAGATTACTTTAGTTGCAAAGTACAGAAAGGAGGATCAAGTCCAGATGTGGTGGGGACTCTATCACCTACTGCTAGAATTAAAAGGGAAAAACAAAAGAGAACAAAACTCCAACTTCAAATCAAGTGGTCACAGAGTCAAAAGATTAGAAGAGGAAGATAGTTTCCCAACTCAGTTCATGATATCAATGCTGTGGATGAGCAGGACCTTCACTCCCTTGAATACAACTCAAAAGAGAGTAAGACTGACCCAGTCTGGAAGTCTTAAAGATGCAGCCTGTTCCAGCTACACAATCAATGGAAGAGAAGCTATTCCCACCCACTTGGTAAGTGAATGCAAAATGTTCTCTCTCAGAAGTAGGTTTCTGTCCATCTTAGGTAAGCATGTGTGAAACGCAGATACACGTTTATCCATCCTCTCTCTTACTTTAATTCAATGTGGTATAGCAGAAAAAGAACTGGATTTGGAGTTAGAGGACATGATTTCAAATACTGGCTCTGCTATTTACAACTTTCAAGACCATAGACAGCATTTAATCTCACTAAGCCTCAGTTTCTCAGTCTATAAAAATGGAGAGAAGTTAGCTCTGAACCTATGATCCTACAAATCACCTAATGTTTTTAGTTCTGTCCTTTGAGGCTAAACAAAATAAATTCAGCTCCTCTTTGATATGACAGCTCTTCAAATCCTTTAGGGCAGCAATCAGGTGTATCTTTCTTCAGGTCTCCAGACTAACTATATTTCCAGATTTTATAAATGTCATATGGCATTGTTTTGGGTGCCCTTTGATAACAATTTTTACCAGTTGACTGGGCCATGTGGACCTTGAGAAGGCAGCCTTTGATGTTTCAGAATCAATGCTGTGGCTTTTTCAGAGAGCTTATTTATGAACACAACCCATACCATTAACAACTTCAGAATGTTGATGAAGTTGGTCTATTTTGGTAGTCTTCACTAACTTCAAAATCCCTAGGGTTTTTTTTTAGTAAAATAAGGAGAAGTTACCTGTTCTTGCATGTGCTAATGCTGCAGGATCCATAAAAAACTTCTGATAACTATAGCATTCCATCATCCCAAAATTTTCAAAGATGTCACACCTATTGTTTACAATGCACAAGCTAAGGCATATGGTCTGTGAGTAACACCAAATAGAATCTGCCTGCTTCAATTCTCTCACTTTCAGTGAAAGATCATTTCAGCACAAATGGTTTATCTGAAGATTGTTAAGCTACTCTATTGTTAAACAAGTGTAGATTTCATCCTATGTAAGTACCGTTAGTATCTAAGAATATTTTTACCATCTTCCACTCTCAATGTTACCTTACTGATGCAACCTATAGTGCAAGGTTATTCATAACATGAAATGTTATTACAAAAATAGAATTTAATGAGAAACCTGATTCACTGGTATAGGAAATACATAAGACTTTCAATCTTATTTTAAGATAAAAGATTAAATTTTAATGCTCCCAATACCTGGAATTCTGTTCAATAATAAATATTAAATTTTTGTGACCTAGAATCTTTTCAGCAGAAATATCAGCTTTATCTGACAATGATTGTTGTAATGAGTATAAATGTAGCCTGAATGAGACCTCAGAGCTTCTCCGCTCCAATTCTCTTATTTTATAGATAAAGAAATGGGACCAGGAAGGGTAAGTGACATGCCTAAGAGCATGGAGGCAATAAGTGTCAGAGGTGGGATTTGAACCCAAATTTTATGATTCCAGAATTAATGTTCTTTCCCCTACACCAAGACTACAAGACTTGAGAGGAACTTTCCTCAAAACACTCTAAAATTAAGTTCTTTGACAGTAAGTATCATGTGACTTTGTATTTGTATCCCAAGTGCCCAGCAGAATGCCTGGCACACACTAGGTGCTTAATCAATCTTGTGATTGACTTATTCTTCACAATACATAAACTATTAATTCATACGAGACAAAAAATGGGAAGCAGGCTGGCAAAGAGGTTCTTGTGGTCCATTACTTGTCATACAGAAATCACTCATAATATGCTAAATAAATATGAAAAGTTAAAATCAGGTGACAGTAAAGATGATGTATTTCTGGACTATGAGAAAATTGCTAAAGACAAAACTGTGTTGGCCTTCAATTCACAAATTATTTTTCCTAAAAGAAAGTTATGTTACTCTGCTTAGTTGAACAATCAATCAACAAGCATGCATTAAGTTCTTATTTTAAAACAGGTACTTTGCTAGGTTCTAGGGCAAAGGCATCCCTGTCCTCAAGGAGCTTATATTCTACCATGACAAATAACCATACAAAAATGGGAATACACAAGATATATACAATGTACCCTTAGAGAGAAAAACAACAATCCGTCATCTTCCATGCTTTACTCCATCCTCATGAAAAAGACAAATAACTAAAAGGAAAGCTTTGTCAGAGACACAAGATAATCAATTCCAGGTAAGTATACTACATTTTTCCTGTGCTCTATACTATCTGCATATGTATCTATAGCAACATGTTTAGTATATGCCAATAACTGATACTTATCATGATGTGCTTCCACTCACATCTTACTCCAGTAGCATCTTACTCCATCGTAGCACCTTGGTTCACAAAGCTTAAGTTAACAAGATATAATCACTAGAGGGTGTTACCAGGCTAGAAAAGCCTAGTAAAGGAATTTGTGTCTGTTATACAAAGATCAGCCTAGCCTTGTTTGGAAAGGTTTACCATCAAATTGATGCCTGGATAATTAGATTTAATTTTTCATTCTGAAGAATTCCTGAAAACCATCTAAGTCATATAGGAGCTGCGATATACACCACTAGAGGAGCACCAAGATTAGATGGACTCCTGCAGTCCTGATTCTAAAGCTATAACCCTATGATGATGATGATGTCAAGGAAATAACAGATCCTTCAAGTATTACAATATAAGGATGATGCAGAATTATTGAGAAAATACTTTAGTTAAAAATGTGGGAAACTCTAAAGTACCCTTTGGAAAGATTTATTTTTAAAAATAAATAAAAGGTAGAGTTGTAGAAAAATATGCAGAATATACACCCAGGTACATTTTTATTGTAGCTTTTTGCCTTCTCTCCTAATTATGATCTAACCCCAGATTTTCATAACTATTCTCATATCATTCATGGGACCATTGAAGTAGAACTGAAAAGGAACCTCAAAAGTCACCTAGTCCAGCTCCCTTAATTTTGCAGATGAAGAACCTAAGGCCTTGAAAGATAACATGAGTGACAGATAGATGGGTCAGTAGATAGAGTATCAGCCCTAGAGTCAGGAGGACCTGAGTACAGATCCAGATTCAGACTCTTATTGATTGTGTGACCCTGAGCAAGTCACTTGGAAGAAAATATGATTTGTCCATGGTAAGTGGCAGAAAAGACATTTGAACTCAGATTCTCTGACTCTAAAGCCCATCCTTTTACCATTGCACCACTATCAAAATCTTTTATTCTTTCTTTCCTCCTTTCCTCCTTTTCTTCTTTATTCAAGCTTATTCAAGCTTCCCTCCCTCCTTCTCTTCCCTTCTTCTTTCCTACTTGTGATTAGATTACTATGGATTGATTTGTTTGACATATCACAACTTAGTTTATCTGGAATATTACTGACAACAAGTTTTGCCATATCACATAATGATCCCACAGTATCTGGATTTCTTATCAGCATGTAGAGTTCTTCAGATTCTCCAGGCTTCCGTTTCTTCATCTGTAAAATGAAGGGTTTGGACCAAGTTATTTCTAAAGTCTCTTTTAACTCTCAAATTTTATAATTTTATTTATAAAATAAATTTCTGTCACGGAAAAAAATAACAATCTTTTGTATCAGTTAGAAGTTTAGAAGTTATGAGTCTTGGTGGATCTGCTCACCATGAAATAGACCACACCTTAACTTTATTATAGTAACTATCTATTTTTGGCCACCTGATCTCAACAGCAACCCAAGAGACAAATGACGATTTGCAATGTAATCTGTCCTGCCCTTGTCAACAAAAATATAAATTAGGGTGCCGGATTCCAAGTAACCTTAAATATTCTCTAAATTTGGATATCAATGAAGAAAATCAATCAATTAGGTCAGTTTGCCCATTTACAAATGAGTCTTTTCCACATGAGCCAAAATATATAATTTGAAGATAATTTTTGTTACTCAGTCTTTTAATCTTCAGGCTAAACTTATTAATGTTATCACCTGAATCACTGATGGCCTAAAGACTATGTTCATAAATGTAAATTGTTTCTTCTCACATGCTCTTACTTTTTTGCATGGCAATCCATTCTTTCCTCTCCATTTTCTGAGTTGATCATTTGTTCACATTACCTGGCTTCGTTAAGCTAGATAGGATTCTTTGCTTCTACTCCTCCAATTTGTCCAGCCATTCAATGATAACAATGTTTTATTTATCCTGCATCAAAATTAATTTTCCATTTAATTGAATATTAACCCCTTAAGTGCTGAAACTTTAAACTATTTCTTATAGAAATCTTTTTTCTAAATATATTTCTATGTCTGTACCTTCTTTAAAAAGGAGTGAACTGGATGTAATTTCACATTTTACTGATGACCATAACATAATGATATGCTCAGAGTTCGTTGAAGTGAATAAGATTTAATTTTCCTTGTATGTAAGTGTATTTTTATCAGAAAAATATCACTGTTCTAAAGTGGTAAACCCTGAGTGCAACAAAATGCTACCATCAGAGATTATTCAGGTACACGGTGCTGAACTACCCTTAAAATGCAAAGATATTGTTATTTTATTCTCTCTACATCTTGTGACCAACTACTTTTTCTGCTGTTACTTATTGCTACTATTAGACTATCATTCATCCCTATACCTATTTGTTACAATCTCTTATTCACACTTTTACATTTTTCCTGTTCTTCCTCTATCCTAACAATAATAATTATAATATCTCATATTTATGTAGCACATTCAGGTTTGTATAAATCTTTACATCCATTATATCATTGGATTCTCAAAGCAACACTGAGAGGGAGGAAAATTACTCTTTTACTTCTACATTTCCCAGTTTTCACAATAGTGAAACTTTGTCTTTACAGCAAATTCTAGCCAATGAGAATGTATCTTGCATTCTGATTGGCAAAGTGACCAGTCAGATTATATCATATCTAACAGAACATTCATCTATTTCTATTTTTGCTCACTGATTAAAGGCATTTTCCCCTTCTTCCCTGGAGGTTTGGTGCTGTCTATGTTTGTGGCACTGGATGAGTAAAAAAAAACCTGAATTCAAGTTCTGTATCTATCACTTGCTATCTCTGTGATGCTAGACATCACATCCTCTCTGTGGATATCAATTTCTTCATTTGTAAATTGAAGGTGAGACGAACTGATCTCTAAGGATCCTTCCAGTTCTAAATTATGTGAATCTATAAGTGAGGTCACTGAAAGTCTAACCTCTTCCACACAGTAAAAACACAATAAATATTTTTAATTAATTATTTGAATTGAAGTAAGAGATTATTATCCATGGTGGGCTATTTTTTAATCCAGAAGATGCTTAACACAGAAAGGCAAATCTGGTAAGCAGTGCCCAGGCCAGTACTGAAGATAGAAAAAGGATGAGAGACCCTCAGGTATTTGGGACTGCCCTACTAGATCAGCCTTATTAAAGGGTTGTCCTTCCAATAAGATGCTACTTCAGATCCATTGCTAGTGATGATTAAAATTATTTCTCTGGGAATATCAGATTGCCCTGAATCATTAGAACTCACTCTTTTACCTAGTCATCAATATAGATCAACTAGTCATTGATCTAGTCATCAATGGCCCTCATTTTTAACAAAGTTGGCCAGATAGCAGGTACAATCTGAGATGATAGAAAATAAATTTTCTCTAGAGAAGTAAAGATATCTTGCCTCTTCTAAAACTGAATTTGCAAGCCAGACCTTATTAAACTTATTGGTTCATATAGTTAACTCACAGACACTCCTACAAAGAAACTATAATCTGTGTTCCTTCCTTATACAAGAATCCCAGGAGAAATCCTAGTTAAATCACAAAGCTGGGTGTCCACAGAGGTAATTAAAAATTCTGGGGGCTGGGTCTAAACCATGAATCTCCATTGTCTGGAATATTCATTCACTTCTTGGTCATCTTTTGAAGACATGGAAGGATGGAATAAAGTTATTAGTTGTCTTAACATGGTTTCCTTACTCACCAAAGGTAAAATAAGTAGGTGAGAACCTCTTTATATGGGTTGATTAACCTTGATTTTATCACTCAGGAGTTTTTACAATCATATTTCTCTTCCCCTTCTTTTGGAGATCTGGGAGACAGAGAGTTGAAGGCAGAAAAGAGTTTCAAAGAAAATCAAAGATAATGAAATTCTGGCAAGGCTTGAAAATAGGAGAGAGGATTAGAAGTACTCATGAAAACAGAAAAGGAATGAAGTTAAAAGGGAGATAGTTTTCAAATGGATGAAATGGGTGTGATGTCCTTGACTTCCTTGGTATCACAATTTTAAAGTTAAAAGGTTATAATGCCTTAGACTTATCCTTATGAGTTTTTCCAACAGATGAGGAAATTAAGACTCAGAGAGTTTATACAAATTGATCAAGATCCCTTTCTTTCTTAGAAACAGAGTCAAAACTAGAACTTGGTAATTTTGCAAAACCAGAACTTGGTAATTTTGACTCCTAGTTCATTTCACCATGCCATGTTCCTGTTTACATCACACATAGTTCCTTAGAAAATAGAAGAAACAAGGAGAGGCTAAGGGTTGGAAGAATCAATGTAATAAGGAGAGTGAGAAACAAAGAAATTTATAGTGGAAAAAAGCGTAGAACTAAAATAAAGACTATAGGACCTCTGCAAGGGAGAGGAAACCATAAGGAAAACAAGGGTACAAAGAGAAATCCAGAGTATCTTTGTGGTCCAGGGAAAGGACTAGGTAATAGGATGCCTATGAGAGTTAATAGCAAGGGAAATATGAAATATGGCAAGGGAGATGTACCCAGAATTTTAAAAGGTGAAGGTACACTGTGCCTTGCAATTAACACCAAAACTTTCATAAACACATAGTGTTAAAGGAATGCTAATTATAGATAATGAAAAAAATAATGCTGCCCAGAAAGAGGTTGAACCAATTTAAATCCAATTCACCTTGTCTGGAAATTTTGCTGAGACTTCTCTGTAGAGACTTTTAGTGTTCTAGTACAACTAGTCCAAATGGATTTATGCTTCAGCATTTCATGAACAAGATAATGGAAGAAAAGTCTAACACCCTAAAAATTAGAAAGTCAATTCAGTTATTCTTGTGCACTAGGATGTAGTTCAGCCAGTGAGACCAGAAGTCCTATATAGTACTTGTGAAAAAAAATTACCCTATCGAACTTATTACTCCCCCCAAAATTCAGACACTAAACCTGGAACCCAGGTGTATTATTTGTCTCTATTTGGCATCAGACACTTAGTATCTAAGTGACTCTGGGCAAGTCTCTTAACCTCTGCCTCTGTTTCTTCATATGTAAAAAATATTACTCAAAAGAGTAATATCACCTACCTCACAGAAGAGTTGCTAAAAATATAAAAAGATAATATTTGAAAAGTGCTTTTAAAATCTTAAAGCACTATTTAAATCATATTGTTTTGGTGGTAGTGGTGGTGGCAGAGGTGGTGGTGGTGGTGGTGATGGTGCTGGTGGTGGTGGAGGTGGTGGAATAGGAATGGAAATGGGCTAAGGAATCAATGTAGCATATTTTAAAAGTAAAAGAAAATTCTCAACTAAACTATAATATTCCTCCAAACTAGTCCTTACATTCAAATGACTTCCAAATTTAGACCTTTAGTCTGTATGTCTAGTTTTATTTGGGATATGTCCACAAGTTCAGTTTTTGATATGTTCAGTTTCAGGCATTCTTCTCTCTCTCTATCCCCAAATAAATTTTACTTCTCCAATTTGTTCAATAATATCAATGAAAACATCTCCCAGATTTCCTGTACTTGCCTCCTTCCTTTTGTCTTTTCTTATCATAATCAAAGAGACAAAACAGTGAACTGTGGTGACAAGAAGGTAGTAGCAACTGTCAGTAGCTCTAACAGTTTAACAATCTCTATCCCACTCTGAGGCCACCTATAGGTCACAGATAAAAGCAGAAATAGAGCCTCCAGCCTAGACTAGAAATACATGTGTAATTATCCTTGAGAGGGGAAGAGAGACCTGAGACTGAAATACAGCAGAATGTCATGTGTTATTTATAGGTGGTTTTTCCTGCCAGTCTGTTACTTTTTATTGTATGTTTGTGTCACTGGTGATGTTTTGAGACTCAACCTCAGTCTCCTCATCTGTAAAAAGAAAAAAAAAGATAATAACAGCACTTATTTCACAGAGTTGCCTCTAATGACATCATATATTAAAGTATCTTTCAAGCATCAAAGCATCTATATGAATGTGAGCTATTATTGTTAATTCTCCTCACGTCAGCAGTGGAAGAATCCCTGAAACTTTCTGAGTCCATTCCTATTCTTTCTGATATGTATGTGTCAGAAATCTTTCAGAACTACATTCAAAAAGTACTCAAATACCCTTGAGTCTTCCATCATAAAGCCAATCAATTCCATCCCTTACTCTACTTTCACAGGCATAGTGCTACACCTGGATCAATACCACAGCAATCAATCAATAAACTTATCAAGTGTCCACTATGTACTAAGTTGCACGGTGGATAGAAAGCCAGGCCTGGAATCAGGAAGATGCTTTTTCTTGAGTTCAAATCTGGCTTCAGTCATCTACCAGTTGTGTCACCCTGGGTAAGTCACTTAATCCTGTTTGCCTCAGTTTCCTCATCTGTAAAATGAGCAAGAGACAGAAACGGCAAATCACTCCACCAGCATCCTTTCCAAGAAAACCCCAAATTTGGTCATGAAGAGTAGGACATGACTGAAAAGACAGAACAATAACAACATGTTCTAGGTACTGTGATAAGCGCTGGAGAAACAAAAAGAGGCCAAAAATAGTCCTTGCTTACAAAGAGCACATGGTAACTGGTCTTGCTTTCGAAAACTTCTCCCCATACATCAATTCATCTTAAACATGGCAACCAAACTTATCGCTACAAAACATGACTGCCAATATTTAATACGTCTGGTCAAAAATTTAAAATATTTTATACTTATTTGTTTCTAATGGTAGCCATCACTAGGGTAAGGAGGTAGGGAAAGAAGAAGAAAAAACTTAGATGAATAGCAAGTTTTACATGATAGATTTGCAGTTTCATGAGTAATCATCTTTTTTATACTACAGTATGGAAATATGTGTTTTATTCCATAAATTTAAAATAAAATAATATTTTTAAAAAGAACTGGAGGGAAAAAAAAGAATGTTCCAAACTATCCACTAGACCATATCTAGATGGAATGGCCCAGAATGTATCAAATGATATCCTATCAAATGCCCATCTCCCTGCTTTCACTTAGCTAATTTCTTGGCTCACTCACAAATGGCTGCCTTTCTCTCAGTAAGATCGTTTTCCTTTCCTCCTAACTACATTTCTTTGCCATTCTTGTTTTTGTTCATGTTATGTCTCCCTCTAGAATGACTTTACTCAAAACAAGAACAGAACCTATATTACCTTCAACTTGTTCATATGAGCCTTTATAATCATTCTCTAGTTATTCTATGCATATGCCATATGAGCTTAATTAGACTATAGCTACCTGGGAATGGACCTTTTACTTGCTCTATAGCCCCCATAGGGCTTGATATAGAGCTGTGCACATCTTCCAACATGGAATTAGTGAATATGTAATAGGAGACTGGACAGTGAGGGTACATCCCTAGAGGATGCATGTGCAGTGTGTTCTCCTCTGAGCCCACCCCTGTGAGATTATGCTGCTTCTGGAAATGGGCAATGAAAAAACATGCACAGGTATGCTGTGACTGATACTTATTCAATTACCCTGTGATGAAAAAAAAAGCCTTTTAAATGACTACTAAGCCAGAACTAAGTGTGCATACAGAAGGCCCCAACAGAGGAATTAGATGCCTTCCTCCTCCGTAATGGTGATAAAGGCAGAAAATACTTATAAATATCTGGGTTCAAAAAATAGGCCACTGATATGATGTCAATGGCATTTTCTCCCCAGCTGAGGCAACATATGACCCTGAATGCATTGTTGCTGGTTTTTTTTCTGTTTCTATTGTGCTTCTTTTCTACTCTTGAATGATTATTAGAGATGGAGCTGATAATGCTGAAACCTTGTGAATTTCAGTGACTGAAAGAGTGATCAAAGGTCCAAGGGCCAATCTCAGGAAGGAGCCCATCCTGAGAAGCAACCCACTAGATTCAGTCCAGCAGAGGATCAACCTGGCAGCCAAGACACTGTGTCCTATAAACAAGGAGTGACATCCATTAGCTATGCCACACCCAAAATTGAACTTGGTGGTGGACATGTTTTATAATCACTACTTTGTTTGAGACTTATTGGGAGTACAGAAAGAGAGGGCACCCCTGGTTTCAGAAGTTGTTGTAATTTGGTTCTTGCTATATATTTCCAGTAAACATCCCTTTCTTAAAACTAATCGATAGTAAATAGTAACAGATTTAACTGATACTGGTGGAAAACTAGCTGGAACTAAATGGTATTAGGGTAGTAATAACTTGGGTTTAATATGAGGAGACTATACCAGAATGGGGCTGGATCCTATAATAATTGAAAGACAATCCAACCCTTCAGGGGTACATCTATAACCATGAAGGAAAGATATACCTGCCCTCTGGGTACCTACTTACTGGTATAAGTAGGAGTTAAGATAAGGACTTACTTATAAAAATTACAAACGGATGAGAATGAAGTGTCATTTCATTAGAATAAATTCCCTCTACCATTGATTAGCAATTGCTCTGCAGGTTATATTGTGGTCTTCGAGAGTTTCCTTTGGCACTAAGAGTTTAAGTGACTTGCCCAGGGACACACAACCAGTATTTGTCAGAGGTAGGACTTAAACCCAAGACGTTCTGACTCTGAAGCCAATTTCTTATCTATTATGCCAATGAATTAATAAATCTCACTATAAGTAGGAAATAATAAAATGAAGAGGAAAATAACATTTCACTGTCAACCTGTCTAAATCACCCATCAAAAAAATCATATTATTAGAATTAACACAAGTCAATATTGTTTTTGAGCTATATCGCTGTATTTAGCAGTTTCCAAATACTGTTGATTTCACATGCTCAAAAAATACTTTGTAAACACAAGAGACTATTTTCTTTCTATCTTTGCCTAAATGATTATAAAAATGGTCAGCACCCACTAGTCTTCAAAATATGCTTTCATTAAAGTGCACATATGACTCTAGAAGGTTTTTTACTCTCTGGCCAGAAGTAATTTTTGTTATGTTTGTAGTCAAAAGGAAAACCAAGTATCTTATCAATATATTATCCCAACTTAATCAGCCCAAATGAAGAGTGCCTACATGTTCAACTCAGTTATGGGAATTATTATCCTATAGCTAGAATTTATATCTTTTACAGTGATAAAGACAAAATCATGAATATAAAATGGAAGATATTGATTTGGGGAAAATTCCCTCAAAGGGTAAAGCAATTAAGAGAACTTCAGAAGAACAATCTGCTACCAGATTCCCAGCCAACAAAGACTTCATGGTCTAAAAGAGAAAAATCTCTGCACTTGAATGAACCTCTCCTAAAATGTTATGTGAGATGACAAAAGGAACCACCCACTGTTTTAACAGTGAATATAGTCTATTCTTCAATGTATTCTATTGTTACTCCAATTTTGGAAACTCATCTCTCCACACATGCTGAATTGTAGATTGACTGTAAGTCCAAAATTTGAGTTTCTTCCCATTTTATATTTCATACCAAAATGATCCTCAGTATTGTCCTTTTATAGCACCCAAGCAAGATTCTCTCTTCTTTCATCGTTGACTGTTGATTAAATTCCACATAATTTCTCCACATTCGTTATGTGATCACACTTCCCTCATATCTGGGCTTTACAAAATGCTCTCTTTTCTTTTCTACACTAGAACTTCCCAAACGATACATAGTTACCACTTAGCACAAACATTTACTTAGCATTATAGTTACTAAAGATCACTCTTCTAGGTACATACAAAATTAAGGAAACAATGGACCTTTAACACTAAGAACTTAGAATTCAGACTTGGTGAAAGGAGACTCTGAAAAAAAAGATATGTGATAAAATATATTTAAAAAAAAAAAAAGGACAGGGGCGACTAGATGGTGCAGTGAATAGAGGCCCTGGAATCAGGAGGACTTGAGTTCAAATATAGCCTCAGACACTTAACACTAGCCATGTGACCTTGGGCAAGTTACTTAACCCCAATTGCCCTGCCTTCCCCCTCCAAAAAACAAAGGAAAGGAAAAGAAAAGAAAAGAAAAAAAACAAGGACATATTTATGTAGTACATGAATAACCTACTTTGGCTATTTGTACTTGTTTAGATATATAGTCTAAAGACATCTGGAAGACAGACTTTCAAATAGCTTCACAGTCTGTTTTCCAATTTCACAACACTCACAAGTAAGTTAACTTGTTCTACATGTCATTAGTAACTCATGACTTGCTCGTGAAAGTGCAGGACCAGCACTACTACAGACCTAATACAATGAATATCTTATTAGAAAGAAATTAACAAATGAATTGTTGTCAATCGATAGGTGTAGAAAAGAAAATTACAATGATAGTAAAGCCTAAATAATTTATACACTGTATTGATTTTTCATTACATTAATTATTCTTTATAGCACATATAAGGAACTTGGCAAACAAGCTTTTAAAGCATAGAAATTTATCTGTGGTTGTGTTTCAGGTTTGCTTCTGAGGGTGAAACAGGAGTGAATGATGCATAACAGCTCACAGTAAAATTAACAATAAGCCACGCCTGCAATAATACATTTAGTTCATCTCATTTAAATCAGCTCCTTCATGCTGAGCTGAAATTGTTAAATACAATAATGACTTTTTCTCATGAAAGCATCTAATAATCCATACTTTTCAGGTAAAATGACAAAATAATGTACCCTTTGAAGCCAAAGTGAAAAGGAAACTTTCACCTGATGCCTCTCTTATAAGCTCAAAAAGGAGAGTAATTCTCCTAGAGCCAAAGCATGCCACTGCAGCAATCAAATTTGCTAGACTACCTTCACAAGTAACACAAGTAACTGCTGAAGCAGGGACATGATGAGTGATCAAAGAAAATCTTAATTGCTTACTTATATTTTGCCACATATTCAAATGAAACTATAACATTTATGTTATCACACACTATGACTGTCATGTAACAGTGGCATAAAAACATAGTCTAGAATGAGGAAGATATGTACATCATCTCTATGAAAGGCAATCCTCCATCATAGACTCTTCATTGCTGTTCACCCTCTTCTGTCACAGATGTAAAGAATTAGTTTATTAAATATTCTGGGCTTTATAAGCATCTGTATTTATATAGGATATTTATAAATGTCTTCAAATTGAACAAATGATCAGTGTTATATGCATAGGAGTTTTGATATTGGAATCTATGGTCTTTGTAATAGTGAAGTTTATGGCTGAAGAAGTTGGAGGCTATATAATTGAAAAACTACAAAACATAGGTCTATAAAGCTTTTACATGGTGAAGGTGATTATACAAAGGTGTATAGTTCCAACACTTTATGTTTTCTAATATTCAAATGCTCCAATAGATCTGTGATCACATCAGTGTGGGTATTCCTTCCAAATACGCATATCCTAACCTATCCTATATAATGCTCATCTATGTCCCATCAGAAATTCCCCCACAGGGAGTTTACCCAGTATGCTGGGGACCTACCTCATATTCACTCCCCATTGTTTGGATACCAATGGAGCCCATAAGCTGTCCATCAGTTTTCTTTTGTTCTTTCTTTATAACCATCCCATCATTTATTCTGGTGATACACTTCTGTGCTGACATCTTTTCTAATTCTTCTGCAGAATTCCTTATTTGTACTGTTGCAACATACTAACACCCATTATGCAACTCCTCATTGTCCTTTGGATGACCTATACATTTTTCAAAGTTTTTCAAAGACTGGTGACTGGCAACATCATCAGAAGTATGCTGCTATTAAAAAGATGGACCTTAATTTCAAAGAGAAACTTGGGTTCACTGAAAGAACTAGATACTTCTTTCCAAAAATGATCCAGTATGCTTTATTCTTCTAGTTTATTTCTGGATGTTACTCATCGTCCATTTGTAGTGTCTGTCCCAAACATGTTATGTTTATTGTGCAGACTATAATATATAATTGCATAGACAACCTACAGATTTTATTGATGGCTACATATTCTCTGAAAGTCAATATATGTGTGTATAAATATGATCAAAATTAAGAGTAGAAAGAAAATTCAGTAAGTCAATCAAAAAGAATTTGTTAAGTGCTAACTACATGCCAGGTACTTTGTTAAATCCAGGGAATGTAAATAAAAGTAAAACAGTTGCTGCCTTTAAGAATGTTCAGATTCTAAAGGCGAGGTAACATTTAAACAACTAGGCACATAGGAGATATAGAGAGAGGGGATGGAAAGTAATCTCAAAGAAGAAAATATTTGTAGCTGGGGTACAGAGAGGGATTAAAAAGGTATCCTGTAAAAGGTAATATTTGGATTAAGTCTTTAAAAGCTTGGGAAGCAAACAGAGGTCAAGGAAGAGCATTCCAGGCATCAAGGACAGTCAGTGCAAAGACATAAAGTACAGAAATGGCTTGTCATCTGCAAGGAATGGCAAATAGATCAGTCTGGATTATAAAGTACAGAGAAAGGAGTAAAATATAAGAATTCTGGCAAGGTAGAAAGAATCAGGCTTAAATGTCAAAAAAAAAAAGAATATTCTGTATTTGATTCTTGAGGCAATAGGGAGGCATTCTAGTTTATTGAATAGAGGACTATGTTTGAAAAAAAAAATAGTTTGGCAGTTGGGTAGAGGTTGGATTAGAATTGAGAAGGACTTGAGGTAGGCAAAAACAATTACAAGGTTATTGCCATAGCACAAGAGAGAGATGACGCCTAAACTAGGGTAGAAACAAAGGATCATATATAAGAGATGTTGCAAAAGTAGAAGCAATAACATTCATTATGGGATTTGATCTATGGAGTGAGTAGGAGTAAGTAGATGAGGATGACAGTGAGACTGCAAGCCTTAGGGACAGGAATGATGGTGGTTTACTGGATAGCAATAAGGAAGTTTAGAAGAGGGGAGGTTTGTGAGAGAAAGATAAAGAGTTCTATTTTAGACATGGTGAGTTTGAGGTGCTTTGTAGTATATCCAATTTGTCCACAGATATTTTAGTGATATGGAAGAGTCACTCAGGAGGGCAACTGGGATTGGACAATCTAGTAGTCATCACCACAGAAATGATAATTGAAGTCATAGGAGCTTATGAGATCACTGAGTGAGGTAATATAGAGAGAAATGAGAAGAAGGTCCCAGAGAAACTCTTGGAAGATACAGTTAATGTTATGTCGTGGATGAAAAAAATAGAAAATAATATGGAGAAAAAAATCAGACATATAGGAGAACACAGAGAGAACAGTGGCACGAAAACCCAAAAAAGAGAAAACATGCAGGAGGAAATGATCAGTATCGACAAATTTTGAATACTTGTCAAAAAAGGATAAAGATTGAGAAAAGACATTTGACAGGTAAGAGATGATTGGTAACTTTGGAGAAAGCAGTTTCAGTTAAATCATGAGATCAGAGGAAGGTTTATAAGAAAGTGAAAGAGGAAATGGAGGTATCTATGTTAGAGTTTTCTCAAGAAGTTTAACAGAGAAGGGGGAAAAGGTATGGGAGTATTACCTAAAAGGGATGGTAAGATCAAGTGAGGCTTTTTTTTAAGGATAGAGAAGACACAGGCATGAAGCCATAGGCAGAAGAGAAGGAGTACATAAAAAGAGAGTGAACATGAAAGAGTAGGGATTATACTGAGGGAAATCTGCTACAGAAGATGGGATGGAATCAAGGGTACATGTAAAATGATTGGCAATGGCAATGAAAAGAGTCACTTCTTCATTTAATATTGGAGTAAAAGGATATAGAAGAATGTCTGAGCTGTATGAGACAAGGAAGTAGGGAGAAATGGGAACTTTTGGAGAATGGCTTCAATTTTTCTGTAATGTTTGAAACATAGTCCTCAGTGACTAAAAAAGAACTTCCTTTTCTAGGAATACCCTTTTGTTTTGGGCTGAGACCAACTCAAGACAGTTCATTGGTGGTTTAGTTTTGATGCTAGAATAAAATGAGACATTACTAAGTCATTCAATAATTAACAAAAGGAATTTATTTAGCCATAGAAAGAAAAGAATTGATGCTAGAATAAAATGAGACATTACTAAGTCATTCAATAGTTAACAAAAGGAATTTATTTAGCCATAGAAAGAAAAGAATATTCAATAAGGATAGGTACTAAGATTGCCTTGAGTTTATTCAACTATGTGAAGCTCCCTCTGTGGTCCACCAGCCAAAAACCAAAAAGCTCCTTGAACTTCTTATGGCTAATTCGTACTGAGGAAAGGAAGTTATGTGAACAATCTGAGCCTTTAGTGTCCTGGGCCAAGCAAGTCTAGAAGAAAGTTTCAATACTTTTTAAGGAAAAATCAAACTGACTCATGAGGAGGAAGAGGTTGGAAATTGATCCTACCATAACTCTGACAAATGAAAATCAAAGTTGTCTTATTTACATATAAATCACTTCTAAGAACATACATTTCTAAGTATGTATATATAGAAGTGAAATATATATGCATATGTTATGCACACACTCACATACAACACCTCAAGTTCTTGTAGAGGAAGAGGGAAATACTTTGGAAATCTGACAAGTAAAACACAAACATTTTGGGTCAATATACCAACAGATGACTCAATTTTTTTTACACTAAGTTTCCCTAATTTCACTAGCTAGAAATATACCAGCCTTTCAAGAAGCTACTAATTGCACAAAAGCTTTGATCAGGGCCAGTGAACATCCACTTATGTTGCCTGGTGGCCCCATACTCTAGAGGTGGGCAATACCATATTGGTCTTAGACTTAGTGAAATACCCAATCAGCTTTGGCCCTTCTGCAACTCAGGACTCCTGAGCTCAAGTGATCCACCAGTCCCAGCCTCCACAATATTGGGGGTTTGCCACATGTAAATGTCCTCAAATTTAAAATAAAATCAACCTATGCTACTGAAATAGAATTCAGTGTGTAAGGCCCAATATCTGGTTCTGAAAGTAACACAGTATATACAGCTTCTTTAAAAAGCATAACAAGATGTGTTTAGAATAACCACAAAATGCCAAGGACCTGTGATGTCTTTTCACACTAAGGCAGCTCACAATCCATCTGTAGCTTAGTAGCTAAGATTTAGAGAGTCACCTGAGTCTCAAAGAAATTAAATGGCTTTGATATCATGAAGCTAGTATCAGACAAGATTTTAGCTAAAGTCTTCTGACTCCAAATTGAGTGAACTTTCTACCATGCCAGACAACTTTTTATAAACTCGAACTGCTTACACACTTATAATAGAAAACTACAAATATGCATATACTTACATGTAGCTCACTTAATTTCACTGTTAGATATTTTATTTCTAAATTTTAATTGTTTTTATATTCTTAACTTGGTAATTCATTAATTGACCACTTTAAACTATAAAATAATGGATAGAAAGCAGAATAAAAAGGAATACTTATCACTTAATCAGAATTTAAAGAGCACTCATTTTATGTTTCAAATGATGAGTTGCTTTTTTCATTAAGAGCAATTATTGTGAAAGACAACTTTGAATTTATTTCTCCATAATCCTAATTTGAAAAATTCCAGAATCAGAATGAAAAGTGGATGACTGAATTCCATAGACTTTCTTTTTCCAAATTATTCATCATTTTTCTTTCATACAGAGCAATGCAGACAGGTCAGATAAGTCCTATGAGAGAAATAATTTAAAACTCTATCCAACAATTACTTATGATATAGACACATAGATATTTATAAGGTTACTAATTCAGGTGTTGATAACCTAGACCACATGGTCCAAAGAAAAAACATCTGTGTTGTGACCCAAGTTGAAACCAAAATTGTAAAGTTTGCCTTTAACCTCCTCCCTTCACCTTTATGATAATCTTCTATATCCTTACTCCCTTCCTCATTCACACACACACACACACACACACACACACACACACACATCACAATAATATTATGACTAGACATTCCCTCCCCAGAAGTTGAGTAAGGCTCCAAAATTATCCTTCTATCCACTCACCTAATTAGCCACCATTCCTACAGCTAGTGGTGCCCTTGAACTAGTTCATACCAGTTTACAATAGCAAATTGTTAATTTTTCATTTTGGGCATTAACACCTCAGAAATCAGCAAAGCTATAAATCAGGGCTTGACTTATTGTTTTGTTGATTATCTGGAGTTAAGAAAGTGTTGAAGAAAATGTTAATGCAGATTAAACTTTAAAATGTGCCATATCAAATTTTTTTTTTTCAGAAAACTTGATACACATTTACCAGCGCATTACTACCTACAACTCACTTCACCACCTCTCCCAACTCCTAATGAAACTTCTATTCCACAGTTTTGGTTAACTTTGGCAATAGTTTAAAGGGAAAGCTAACCAAATGAAGTAACTTTCACTAGAGAGTGAATAATGCATAAGCTTAACTGGGGTGGAGTTATGTTCATTTTAAAACAAAAGTTGTTCATCCTAGTGAGTTTCTAATTGGTGGGATATTTTTGAAAGAGGAGACTTGAAATGTTTCTCAGTTTTAGAGAAGGATTAGGATGAAATAATAGAAAAGATACTATAACTAGAGTCAAGAAACCCCTTAGTTAAAATATTGTTTCTTGCATTTCTCACTTTGACCACAAGAAATGAACTTAATTATTTGAGCATCAGTTTTCTTATAAATAAAACAGAGATAAAAATAACTATAATACTCAGTTCATCAGGTTGATGTGCAAACATGAGACCATATATGAAGAGTACTTTGCAAACCTTAAAGTTTTAGGCCAACTCAAAGTTTTATGTAGTGGTGTGAGAAGTAGTAGTAGTAGTAGTAGTAGTAGTAGTAGCAGCAGTAATAGTAGTAGTAGTGGTAGTAGTGGTAGTAGTGGTAGTAGTAGCAGTAGTAGTCATAATTCCTGTTAGCAATTCCAGAACTTGACATACATGTCCCAGGAGATCAAAAACAGGGTGAACTTGGTACCCCACTTTCCCTCAAAAAACTAAAGAATTAACTTTGATATTAATATTACTAATTAATAATCAATGACTTAAGTCATCAAATGGTCACTTGTTAAGTTGCTCAAAGTAAATAGCAACTTATATCAGAAAATTCAGTGAGTGTAGGGAACATGAAATGTTCTTCTCCTAAGAAAAGAGTAATTTTTTTAAAAAGATATAGACCTTTAGCTTATTCAGAACTTTCTCTAAATTTACTTATAGCTTGCTATCTCTATGAATTGGTACTATATGACTTCCTTTTGCTTGGGCTCAATTCACCCTAAAGCATACCTCTTCTCACAAAAGGCAAATACCTTACTAACCTTAGGAAAAGTCCCCATTGTGATTTATGAGCACATTATATTTCTTTTTTTCAGAATTTATTTATTTATATTTAGTTTTCAACATTCGTTTCCACAAGATTTTGAATTCCAAATTTTCTCCCTACCCCTCACCCCAAGATGACATGCATACTGAATACCCCTTCCCCGAGTCTGACCTCCCTTCTGTCCTCTCTATCCCCCCTTACCTGCTTCCTCCTTACTTTCTTGTAGGACAAGATGGATTTCTATACCCCATTGCCTATACATCTTATTTCCCAGTTGCATCTAAAAACTTTTTTTTAACATTTGTCTTTAAAACTTTGAGTTCCAGATTCTCTTCCTTCTTCCCTCCCCACCTACCCCCATTGACAAAACCAGCAATTCAATATAGATTATATATGTGTAGTTATGCAAAACATTTCCATAGTAATCATATTGTGAAAGACTAACTATATTTCCCTCCATCCTATTGCATCCCACCCCGATTTATTCTATTTTCTCCTTTGATCCTGTCCCTTTTCAAAAGTGTTTTGCTTCTGACTACCCCCTCCCTCAATCTGCCCTCTCTTCTATCATCCCCCCTCTCATCCCCTTCCCCTCTACTTTCCTGTAGGTTAAGATACCTAATTGAGTGGGTATGTTATTCCCTTCTTGCATCAAATCCAATGAGAGTAAGGTTGACTCATTCCCTTTCACCTCCCTGCTCCTCCCCTCCACTGTAACAGTTTTCTCTTGCCTCTTGTATATGAGATATTTTATCCTATTCTATCTCTTCCTTTCTCCTTCTTTCAATATATTCCTTTCTTACCCCTTAATTTTATTTTTTAGTTATCATCCCTTGATATTCAACTCATCCTATACACCACACACACACCCCATGTGTGTGTGTATTCCCTTTAACTATCCTAAAACTGAAAAAAGTCTCATGAGTTACAAATCTTTCCATGTACAAAAGTAAACAGTTCAACTCTAATAAGTTTCTTATGATTTCTCTTTCTTATTTACCTTTCCATGCTTCTTTTGATTCTTCTATTTGAAAAACAAATTTTCTGTTCAGCTCTGTTCTTTTCATCAAGAACACTTGAAAGTCCTCTATTTCATTGAATTTCCATTTTTCACCTGAAGTGATTATACTCAGTTTTGCTGGGTAGGTGATTCTTGGTTTTAATTCTAGCTCTTCTGATGCCTGGAATATCATGTTCCAAGCCCTTAGATCTCTTAATGTAGAAGCTGCTGGATCTTGTGTTATCCTTACTGTGTTTTCACAATACTGAAATTGTTTCTTCCTGATTGCTTATAATATTTATACTTGATCTGGGAACTCTGGAATTTGGCTACAATATTTCTAGTTTTCTTTTTGGGATCTTTTCCAAGAGGGAATCTGTGGATTCTTTCCATTTCTATTTTACCCTCTGGTTCTAGAAGATCAGGGAAGTTTTCCTTAATAATTTCTTGAAACATGATGTCTAGGTTCTTTTTTCAATCATGACTTTAAGGTAGTCCAATAATTTCTAAATTATCTCTCCTGAACCTATTTTCCAGGTCAATTATTTTTCCACTGAGATATTTCACATTGTCTTTTATTTTTTCATTCTTTTGAATCTGTTTTATAATATCTTGATTTCTCATAAAGTCATTAGCTTCCATTTTCTCCATTCTAATTTTGAAGGAATGATTTTCTTTAGTGAGCTTTTGGACCTCCTTTTCCATCTTGCCAATTCTGCTTTTTAAGGCATTCTTCTCTTCATTGGCTTTTTGGACCTCTTTTGCCATTTGAGTTAGTCTATTTTTTTTTAAGTTGTTATTTTCTTCAGTATTTTTTGGGTCTCCTTTTACAAGCTATTGACTCATTTTTCATGATTTTCTTGCATCACTCTGATTTCTCTTCCCAATTTTTCCTCTACTTCTCTTACCTGATTTTCAAAATCCTTTTTTAGCTCCTTCATGGCCTGAAATCAATTCATATTTTTCTTGGAGGCTTTCGATGCAAGAGTTTTGACTTTGTTGTCTTCTAGTTGTATGTTTTGTTCTTTGTTACCAAACGAAGATTCTATAGTGTGATTTTTTCCCTCTGTTTCCTCATTTTCCCAGCCAAATACTTGACTTTTGATCTCTTTGCCAAGATAGGACTCTGCTTCCAGAGTGGACAGTGCTGTGTCCTAATTTTCTGGGGTTTTGTGCAGCTGTTGTCAGAGCTTCTTCTAGGCAACTGTAAATTCTTAGTTCTTCTAAGGTGATATGACCAAAGGAGAGGTGTTTACTCCTCTCCTGGCCTATAGTCTGTTCTGTGAGTGACCACAAGCACTCTTTTCTGTCTCAGAATTATGAGGAGGCTCCCTTCCACAGCTATCACAAGCTCTGTCACACCAGCATTCCTCTTTAGCCCCAGGACCACCACCTAAGACTGTGATTCAGATCTGAGCAGGGCAAAGCAAGAGAACTTTGCCTTAGCACCAGCAAATGCAATTGCCCTCTGATCAGCTATTTAATTCTGCCACCATCTGTGGGCCTGGAGCTCCAGAAGCAGCTGCTGCTGCTGCTGCCACCACTGCTATCTCTACCACCCTGGGGCTGGGGCTGCATCTAACTCTTCTCTAACTCAGGTCCAGAAGAGTTTCTCCACTGACCTTTTATTTTGTCTTTGGTGTTTGTGGGTTGAGAAGTCTGGCAAACACCATAGCTGCTTGTGATTCAGTCCCCTGAGGTCTGCTCCACCTGGTCTGTATTGGCATGGCCCATGGGGGACTTTGCTCTGCTCCCAGCCAGGTGCAATAGCCCCTTCCTGTTGTCCTACCATAATATCTTCAGCTGGTGATATGTTTCACTCTGTCATTTTGTGGTTTTGTAGCTCTATAATTTGTTCAGAGTCATTTTTACAGGTATTTGGAGGTGATTGCGGGATGAGCTCAAGGAAATTCCTGGTTTTACTCTACCATCTTGGCTTTGCCTCCTCCATACTATATTTCTTAAAATTTTCTTTTCTATATCAAAAATATGAAATACATAGGAAAAATTATTTTGTGTTTCTGTCTCATCTCTCCTCATCTGAATAAAGTCTGTATCCAATCACATGAGAATGTCTTTTCAATCAGAAAAAAAAATTACTTAGTAACTAAATTTTTAACTTAATTAATTCCTCCATCCTCTTTTATCAATATTCAACTAGTAACCTGCTACTTCGCCAAACCCTACAGTTGTTCTCAGGCCACCTTTTCTTAAAGGGGCCAACATTTTTATATGGATATTTTAAACATATTTGAATATAATATAATGGTTATTTAGTTATTCCTTTCAACTTAATGTTAGTTCCATTATTATTTACATGGATCAGTAGAAAAAATTCATGGGAATACATGGGAAACTTCAATATGTATAGTATAAACTGGCTTCATTTATATCATCCTCAAAACAAAAGGACATGTGAAGAAAAGAGTTTGGAAATATCCATTTCCACACATTAAGAATTCTGCTCTCAATCAATGGGGAGAACAGGAATAACAAGATATCTTAAGCGAAGGAAATATTAAGGGAAAGCTTGGGTTCCTTTTCCTGAAAGAGATAGTTTTCCTAGAGAAAAAGACAACCAAAGGAAAAAAAAAGCATTATTTCATCTGAAAAGTCTTCTGAACTCCCTAGGAACATGGACACTCTCATGAAGTTCCAACATAAGTCAGCTGCTCTGACAAGGATATTCCTACGTTGGTTATTAGGTGAAAATGAGATAGGACAGGCCAAGAATGCCCAGAACCCATAAACTACATGAATATGCTAATAAGGATAAATGATTTAGGATGTCCTTAGTCATGGGTAAGTATGAACAAATTTGTCAGATGTCAAGAGAATTTGTCTGTGTGTCTAAACAGGCTCACAATCAAAGTTAGAAAGGTAAAGATTAATTGGTAGCAGGAGATGTTCTGGCAGGCGGTAGAATTGTGTTAGGAATAGGTGGAGTTGGATCTGTCAGTAGGCAAGAGTATAAAAACCAAGCAGGAAATTGGTCAGCCTTGGGAGATCTGGAAACAGACAGTAGACCTTCCAAAAGACCTGAGGTTTAGGGACAAGCCCCATTCATTGGAAAGGCTGAACTCCAGTCTGAGAGGAACTAAGCCACTAGGTAGGGTACCCATACAGAAATATATAGAATAAGACAGTGAACTAGGGTACAAGGTAGGACTTGGTCATATAGAATAAGGTACTATCCCAGTTACTTAGAACCAGGTTTCAAGGTCAAAGTGGAATCAGTAGAAGAGCATATGATAAGTCAAAGATCCTTTTACTTCCCCTTCATAGGGTTGGACTTGGAACTAGAGCCTAGAGTGGAGCGAAGTCAATTTGCGGTGGTTAAGTGACATCATTTTTTTGGACATTTAAGGGAATATGGGTACTGGGATCAAACTCTTGATAACATGAGTTATCCCATAGCATCTAGTTCCAGCACTAATATAACAATGAGGGATTTCCAGAACTGAGTAAGCCTATTTCTCTAAGAATAAAGAACAACTCTTCTCCTGAGGAGCTCTCCAGGGTTCTGAACCCACTCTGTCAGATCTATGACTCCTGCCTACCTTGAGCTTTGCCCTCCTTTTTTTAAAGGAGCTCTAGTACCAGCAACTCATGTCCTCGCTGATCTCAATTAACCTAAAAACAAGCCATGATTTTACTTCAACTACCACCTACTTACCCTGATGCCTGTTCCTACATTGTCTTGAACTGTCAGCCTATTTTTCCATTTGGTTCTTAAGAGAAGGAAAAGAAAAAGATGCCTTTTACAATCTTATTAATATAAAGTGATTTAAGTTACGAAAAAGCAATATGGGGTAACAGCATGGAAGCATAAAGGAAAAAGAGATCTACTATTATGAGAAATCACTAAAAGGAATCTTGTATTTGAAGTATTCTTGTTAATAAGATTATAGTTTCGATATAGCAGACTTATTTGTCAAACAGACTATTCTATCAACCAGGGCACTTGTACCTTGATTTCAAAATTGGAGGTTTAGGTTTATTGGTTGACTTAGTTTTTTCTAGAAACATCTTTGGGATAAAAAAGTAAAATATCTTGCTTAAAACTTAGGCTTACATTTCTTTGTTTAGAATAAAATGAATTACTTAAACTGTAAGCTTAACTTGGATTTCTGGGGGGAAATATAGAAGGTATTAATAAAGAGATGACATTGAGAACTTAGAAAAGGAAGCAGAATTCACTAAAAAGCCAGCATAGGTCCAATAAGAACAAATTGTGCCAGGCTAATCTCATTTCTTTTGTAACGGTGTCACTTTAAGTTATGTTAGGAAATGACATAGACATAGCATGTTTGGATTTCAGTAAAGCATTTTACAAAGTCTCTCACAATTTCTTTGTTGATAAAATGAAGAGATAATGAGATGAATAATAGTACACTAATTTAGAACTGATTGAATAACTGAACTCAAATATAGGTGATCATGGATTGATATTAACCTAGGATATGGATTCATAAATGTTTTGTGTCGTGGAGCCCTTTGGCATCAAATTGTGAGATCCATGGACTCCTTTATAAAATAATTGTTTTGATTCATAATTTAAAAAAATTCTAAATTTCAGTTAGGGTTTAATGAAATTTTAGAGATGCTCTGAAATTTATCCATATAACCACTGAACCTTCAGGTAGGAATCCATGACCTAGAGGAAGATCTCTAGTGGAAGGCACTAAAGCTCTGAGCTTGGCCCTATTTTGACAATTTTAATCAATAGATAAAAGTATAGACAGTATGCTTATGAAACTTATGGATGACATGAAGCTAGGAGGAATATCTAATATGTTCGATAATAGAATTGAGATCCAAAAAGAGCTTAACTTGTTGACTTTTCCTCTCTCAAATTCTTCTGAACAACTGACAACATAATCTTCCTAAAGCTCATCTCTGATAACATCAACACCTGCTTAAAAAAAACTTTTATGACTTCCTATAGTCTTTATGATAAAACACAAACTTTTCAACTTAGTGTTTAAAACCTTTTATAGTCATACTCCAGTCTACTTTTACAGGTGAAAGATAAATTATATGAAATTATCTTTTGACCATATTTTCTGTTTCTGACTTTGAAAACAATGAATCAAGAAACATAGTCTGTCATAACAAATAACAGGAACTTTTCTCAAGACTAGCATGGTAGCTCACTGTCTTTGAATAGAACTAGCTCCTGGTGAGAGTCAAGCCCAGGCAAAAGGGAAGTATCCTACTACCATCTCTCATTTATTCATTCAACCAATTAACAAGCATGTATTAATAAGCACATACTACATGCAAGATAAAAACAAAATGCCTTCTACCTTCAAGGTAGAATTGCTCAGGATCCCATAGCTAGTAAGTACATAACTAGTAAGTAAACTCAGGTGTTGTTTGTTTTGTTTTGGTTTTGCTTTTTGGAGGGGAGAAGGCAGGGCAATTGGGGTTAAGTGCCTTGCCCAAGGTCACATGGCTAGTAAGTCTTCAGTATTTGAGGCTGGATTTGAACTCAGGTTCTTCTGATTCCAGGGCTGGTGCTCTATTCATTGTGCCACCTAGCTGCCCTCTTTTTCCCCCATTCTTGTTCATCTTATCAATCTTAATGCAAACATGTTCCCCTGTTGATTATCTCCAATTTATCCTATATATAACTTGTTTGTGCATAGTTGTTTTCAATTTGTCTCCCTTATTAATTATAAGCTCCTTGAGAGCAAGAACTGTCTTTGGTCTTTCTCTGTATTCTCAGTGCCTAGCACAGTGCTTGGCACATAGAAGATGCTTGATAAGTACTAGTTGACTGACTGATAATAGACAGTTGGTAGCTCAAAAATAAAAAAGGTTACATGGGCAATCAATTAATTTCCATAAACAAATTTCTAGAAGCAAATCATCTGGATCATTTTAACAACAGAAGCACTGTACATTAGAAGTAAAGATAAAAGACGTAAAGTTTAGATAGACAATAATATCTATTGGTTCTGTTAAAGAATTATTAGTTTTTATCTCAGTGCTTGAAAAATTCTACTCTATAGTCTACCTTGCCTCAGATTTAAAATTAAGAATTAATATTTAAACCATTTTTCCAGATATTTCAATTGAGCTGCATTTAATGGAAAAGTATGAAAAGCTAAATAATGTGTTATTGTTTGTTAAATGTCTATGACAATTAGAAAGCTTAAAAATTTGAACATGCAGGGGCAGCTAGATGGTACAGTGAGTAGAGCACCAGCCCCAGAATCAGGACAACCTGAGTTCAAGTCCAGCCTTGGACACTTGACACACTTATTAGCTGTGTGATCTTGGGCAAGTTACTTAACGCCAATTGCTTTGCCTTTCTCACTCCAAAAAAAAAAATTTTAGCCTGAACAGCCAGCACAAGATACAAATATTCACCTAGCTAAAGCTACGGAAGTTTCAGGCTCAGAGTCTAAAATCAAAGAATGGGGAGCCAAGATTGCAGAGTTTAGGCTGCAACTCAGCAACGTCACCTGTCATTCCCCTCCAAATAACTATAAAATAATGTTTCAAACTGAATTCTGGAGTAGCAAAGCCAACAAAAGGTGGAGATAAGACATGTTTGGAATCCAGAAAAATAGGAGGTGGGGGGAGAAATCTGTGACACTGGGGTTGGATCTGGCCTAGAATGCAGTATACACTGTGGCAATGCCAACAATAGGCCATGAAGGAAGTTACAACCAGGCAGCAGCAGCTTCCAGAGTTCTGAGCCCAGAAACAGTAAGGGAGTTGGAAAATTAGTGAGAAATAAATCACATGGGGCCTTTTGCCGACACTGGATTGCCTATATGCAGTCATGGGTTGCGGTTCCAGCTTGAAGAGGAGCACTAGCACTTGCAGCTGCAGGAGATCAGGGACCCTGTTCACAGTTTCAGGAATGATAGCATTTGAGGTTACAGGTGAGTAGGGATCTTTGTCATAGTTCTGGATTGGAGAAGAGTGCTTGTGGTCACTCACAAGGGAGCAAGGAACCTGGTCACAGCTCCAGGGCCAAGAGGAATGACAGCCCTTGCAGCTGCAGGTGTGTAATATCCTTTCCTTGGTAAAGACCAGAGTACAGAGCAGGAGAGCAGTGACCACACCTCTCCTTGGATCATACTACCTTGAAAGCACTGAAAACAGCAGCATGAAAAACCTGAAGCTTGGGACAGTGCCTCTTACCCTCCAGGAACATTGTCCACCTTTAAAGTTCAAATCAAAGAAACAGGCTGTAAAAATGAACAAACAACAAGAAAATAACTTGACCATTAAAAACTACTATTGTGACAGGGAAGATCAAGACAGAAACTCAGAAGAAGACATCAAAGTAAAAATGTCTGCAAGCAAAGCCTCAAAGAAAAATGTGAATTTGACAGAAGTCCAACAAGAATTCCTAGAAGAGCTCAAAAATGATTTTAAAACTCAAATAAGAAAGATAGAGGGAAAAGGGGGGGATGAGAGTGATGGAAAAAAATTATGAAAAGAAGTCAACAGCTTGGTAATAGATGCAAAAAAATGAAGAAAATAATACCTTAAAAGACAGAATTGAGTAATTGGTAAAAAGAGGCACAAAAATCCATGGAAGATAAGAATTCCTCAAAAAGCTGAATTTGCCAAATGGAAAAGGGTATTTTGGAAGGAAAGGTGAAGAACAGAATTTTAGAAAAATTAATATGATATACTTCTGGAAAGAACTGAGTAGAAAGAAAAGAGAAGTATACCTTTTCTTTGCTGAATATGGCACCTTCACAAAAATTGACCATGCATAAAAATTTCACAAGCAAATGAAGAAAATCATCCTTTTCAGACCAAAATACAATAAAAATTACATTCAATAAAGGTCCATGGGAACATAGATAAAAAATTAATTGCAAGCCAAATAATCTAATCCCAAAGAACATGTGGGTCAAAGAACAAATCATAGGAATATCACTAGAAAGAATGACAAAAATGATACAAATCAAAAAAATGTGTGGGATACAATGAAAGCAGTGCTTACGGGAAATTCTACATCTCTAAATACTTATATCAATAAAGCAGAAAAAGTGCATATCGACAAATTGGGCATGCAATTGTAAAAATCTATATAAATAACTAACTTTGAATCTCCAATTAAACATCAAATTGGAAATTCTGAGAACAAAAGGAGAGATTAATAAAGTTAAAAGTGTGAACAAATAAATAAAGTAATAGTTATAACTAGGAACTGGTTTATGAGGAAAAAACAATAAAATAGATAAACCATTTGATTTTCAAATTTGATTAAAAAAGAAAAAAGAAAACCAAACTACCAGTAAAAAAATAAAAATGAAAAGGTGAATTCATCGATAATAAAGAGGAAATTAAATCAATTATTAGAAGTTATTTTGCCCAATTATATGTCAATAAATCTAACAATCTAAGTGAAATGAATGAATATTTACAAAAATATAAATTGTACAGAGTAACAGAAGAGGAAATAGAATACTTAAGTAATCCTGCCTTAGAAAAAGAAAGTTATATGATAACTTTATTATATATTTAAAAGGAATAGTAAGTTATACATTGTAGATTTTTAGTTTCATGTACAATCATCTTTTTTTTCTATTCTACCATGCTATGGAAATACTTTATTCCTTAAGTTTAGAATAAAATAAGATTAAAAAGAAAGAAATTAAACAAGTCATCAATGAGCTCTGAAGAAAATATCCCCAGGACCAATTGGATTCACAAGTGAATTCTATGAAACATTTAAAGAACAATTACTTCTTATTCTATATGAAGTATTTGGAAAAATAGGCAAAGGAAAAGTCCTACCAAATTCCTTTTAGGGCACAAATATAGTGGTAATATCTAAACCAGAAAGAGGAAACACAGAGAAGGAAAACCATGGACCAATTTCCCTAATGAATATTGAGGCAAAAAATTTAAATAAAATACAAGCAACAAGATTACAAGACCACACAGAGATCATACACTATGGCAAGTTGAAATACCAGGAATACAAGGTTGGTTGAATATTAGGAAAACTATCAGCATAATTACCATATCAGTAAAAAAAATAATAAAAATCATATGTTTATCTCAATAGAAGCAGAAAAAAACTTTTTACAAAATACAAAATCAATTCCTATTAAAAATGCTAGAAAGTAAAGGAATCAGTGGAGCTTTCCTTAAAATGATAAGTGACATCTCTCAAAAATCATCAGCAAGCATTATCATTAATGGGGATAAGCTAGAAGCATTTCCAGTAAGATCAGGGAAGCAAGGACACCCATGATCACCACTGTGATTCAAAATTGTACTAGAAATACTAGCTGTAACAATAAGATAGGAGAATAAAATTGAAGGAATTATAATAGACAATGAGGGGGGAAAACTTTCTTTGCAGATGATAATACACTTAGAGAATCCTAGAGAATCAACTAAAAAACTTATTGAAATGATTAACAACTTTAGCAAGTTGTAGGATATAAATAAATCCACATAAATCATCAGCATTTATATAGATTACAACAAAGTTCAAGCAAGAAGGAATAGAGAAATTCTATTTAAAATAACTCCAGACAATATAAAATGCTTGGGAGTGTGACTAACAAGACTAACACAGAAAGCATATGAACGCAATTACAAAATACTTTTCACACAAATAAAGATAGATCTAAACAAATGGAAAAATATTAATTGCTTATGGGTAAGCCAAGCCAATATAATAAAAATGACAATTATCCCTAAATTAATTTATTCATACTATATCAATAAAATTACCAAAAAATTATTTATAGAGCTAGAAAAATAACAATATAATTCATCTGGAAGAACAAAAGGTCAAGGATATCAAGGGAAACAATCAAAAGAGTGTGAAGAAAGGTAGTCTAGCAGCACTGGATCTCTTGCAGCAATAATCATCAAAATAATCTGGTATTGACTAAGAAACAAAGTGGTGGATCACTGAAATAGATTAGGTACTCAATATGTAGTAGAAGATGACTATAGTAATCTAGTGTTTAATAAAGTTTTTAGCACAAGAACTCATTATTTGACAAAAAAAATTCTGGGAAAACTAAAAAGATTTGGCAGAAATTAGGTGTAAACCAACATTTCATACCATATACCAGAATAAGATCAAAATGAGTAGATGATTTAAACATAAAGGATGATATTATAAGCAAATTAGGGGAGCATGGAAGAGTTTATCTGTCAGATCTATGGATAAGGCAAGAATTTATTAACAAAAGAGAGAGAGAATTATAGGAAGTAAAATGGAATAATTTTTATTACATCAAATTAAAAAGACTTTACACAAACAAAATCAGTGCAGCCAAGATTAGGAAAGCAGGAAATGGTAAGGGGAAATTTTTATATCAAGTTTCTCTGATAAAGGTCTCATTTATTAAATACACAGAGAAGTAAAGTCAATTTTTTAAAGAATATGATTCATTCCCCCAATTGATAAATGATCAAAGAATATGACCAGGTAGTTTTCAGAAGAAAAAAATCAAACCTTTCTATAGTCATACAAAAATGCTCTAAATAACTACTGATTAGAGAAATGTGAATTAAAACAACTCTGAGATACCACCTCACACCCTTCTGATTGGTAAATATGACAGAAAAGGAAAATGACAAATGTTGGTGTGGATGTGGAAAAATAAGGACATTAATGCAGGGGTGGTAAAGTTGTAAACTGATCCAAACATTCTGGAAAGCAACTTGGAACAATGTCCAAAAGTCTATAAAACTGTGCATATCCTTTGACTCAGCAATATATCTACTATAGCCATATGTCAAAAAAAAAAAATCAAAGAAAAAAACCTATATGTACAAAAATATTTATGGTAGCTTTTTCTTGTGGTGGCAAAGAATTGAAAATTGAGGAGATACCCACCAATTGTGGAATGGCTGAACAAGCTGTAACATATGATTTTAATGGAATACTAATGTACTACAAGAAATGATGAATAGTATGGATTCAGAAAAAAAATGGAAAGTGTTGTAAAAACTGATGCAAAATGAAATGGGCAAAACCAGGAGAACATTTTACATACTAACAGTAATATTTTATGCTGATCTTCTGTGAATGACTTTGCTATTTTCAGCAATACAATGATCCAAGACAATTTTGAAGGACTTAGTGTGAAAAATGCTATCCACATTCAGAGAAAGAACTGATGGAGTCTGATCAAGACTGAAGCATAATTTTTCACTTTATTCTTCTTGCTCTTTTTGCAACATTGCTAATTTGGAAATATGTTTTGCATGATTTCATATGTATAACTGATATCATATTTCTTGCTTTCTCAATGGGTAGGGGAAGGTGTGCAAGAATTTAGAACTCAGTATTTTTTTAAAATGTTAAAAGTAAATAATAAATTTTAAAAAGAAAATCAGATCAAATAAGGAGTCTTAGATTTGCCATCTCTCCAAAATGAATAATGGCTTCAAAAATAATATATGGACCTTAATTAAGGCACTTCTTCATAATTTATAGTCATCTTCAAGATAAAAATCTTCACTCCCTTCAACTCTCTTCTCTACATCACCATCGTTATTTCCTTATTTTGGACAAGGTGCACATTATCATTGTCATTATGAAAATGAGGTGCTCAGAACTTAATAAAATACCAGATGTGTGGTCTGAAGGACATAGATTTACATCCCTCAGGTTAAATAATGTAATTTTACTAATGTCACAGATGATTGTAAAAGCTTTTCATACAGATACATTTTATTGTATTACAACCTCTGAGATTTTTCTCCTATGAACTGCTGTTGTCTCACCATCTTTTTTTGTATAATTTTTTTTAAAGGGGGAAAGGCAAGGCAATTGGTGTTAAGTGACTTGCTCAAGCTTACACAGCTAGTATGTCAAGTGTCTGAGGTCAAATTTGAACTCAGGTCCTCCTTACTGTAGGACCAGTGCTCTATTCACTATAAAAAAGCATGTGGTGTGCATAGCAGAACATAAGGGAGGATTCAAAACATGTAGCAATAAATTTTCATTTCAAGAAAGCCTATATAAATAAGTAATACTCATTATGTCGAGAATTGTCCATCTTTTCTTCACTTCTTTGTGAGTTTTCTTTTGTTCTCTGCTGTGTACTTTTTACTTTATTCTTTTTTTCCCTCCCCCAAACTCACCCCCCGAAGGCCATAATGAAGTTTAGATATGTTTCTCTATAGTTATAAATATATATACATATATATAAATGCATAATTATATATAAACATAGATGTATAGATGTATAATTTATTTTTGAACCTTAAATAAAAAGTTTTATATTTATCACTGTTAAATATTATTTTATTGGTTTCGCTCTAGAATTTTGAATCTTGTTTTGTCATTTTTATGTTAGCTATACTGTGTGATCCTAAGAAAGACACTTACCTCTCAGTGATCTAATCACTAACTACAGAGAAAGTGCAACTTGCATAGATGGCATTTCCTATCCCAAGAGTTCCCTATACTAATGAAATCATGGGAGTCATCTAGTTAGAATAGAAGATAGAATACTGGAGTTAGCATCAGCAAAACCTGAGTTTGAATCCAGCCTCAGCCATTCAGTAGCAGTGTGATCAATCTCTTCAAACCTCAGCTGAATGATCTGTAAAACGTAGGTCATAATATCACCCAACTCACAAGGTGTTGTGATGATGCGATAATATAATATAAATTATTTTTAAATGTTAAAGCAAGCATAAGTGTTAGCTATTAGTGTTATGATTGTTATTATTAGCCCTGTCTCTTTTGCAAATAGATCTGATAAGTATGACTTCTGTTGCTCCCCTGTTCCTCCCTCTTGCCTCCAGGATAAATATAAACTTTTCTATTTGACTTTTAAGGCTCTTGTCAAGCTTTCCTTTTGAAGGCTTATTACACATGTGTCTCTTTCATGAATTCTGCCTTCTAGCCAAATTGGTCTGTTTGTTGCTCCCCAATATTGGATCTCCTATCTTTACATCTTCCTTCTGCACAAGTTGTCCTCGATGTTTAGTATGTACTCTCCCTCTTAACTCTGCCTTATAGACTCCTTAGATTCCTTCAAAATACCTCCTATAGGAAGCCTATATTGACTCTCATAATTGCTGGTATCCTCTCAACAACCCAATTACTTGGTATCTATTGGTGGGGGAGGGTGGTGATAAAAAAATGTTATTCATTTTAAGCTTAAAAAACAAGAAAAGAAAAAAAAGAAAATTGTCATGTACACAGCAAAACATAAGGGAAAATTCAACATAAAATGAAAAATTTCCATTTCAAGAAAATCCATATAGTAAGTACTACACATTGTTTTCAAAGTCCAGCTTTTCTTTGCTTCCTTGTAGGTTTTCTATTTTGTTTCTATTTCATATATAATCTTTGTATACGTGATTCTTTCTCCCCCACTCCTCCCCACCCCATAGAATATAAGCTACTTGAAGATTTCATTTTGTCCTTATATCCCCGGAATCTAGCACAGTTCTTGGTATGAAGAAAGTTCTGAAAATTGCTTGTGGAATGAATGAATGTCTTCACCCAAGTTATGGATATAATCATTAATAAGTAAAAAGCCCTTTATTGTATTACTAGGGCATTCCTTTATGTTGATTTCAGTCAATTATAAACATTTGTTCAGAACTGTTGCTCAAGAAAGTGTGACTTCAACTAAATATACGATCATCCAGGCTATATATCTTCATCTTATCTATAAGAATTTCCTGGAAAAATTTGTAAAGTATCTTGCTGGATGATAGTATAAGCTAGACAAATCTAGAGCTAAACAATGCCAAAAAGAATGCCAATTTTATGAATTATTTGGATAAAAATTGAATGCATGCTTATCAGATCTGTTTCTTGGAATACATGATATCACCTGATCTATCAGCCTATCAAACCAGACAAAGAAAGGTTAGTCTGTCATGATTGTTCTTAGTAGCCTCTTGTTCCTAAATTCAAAGATTTATGAAACACAGAAGCTTAGATAAGAATATAGCAACAGCCTGAAAACTACTTCCTTCTGTAGAAAAAGCAATCTCTTTAACAAAAAGAAAGAAGTCTTTCAGAGCAATAGTAACCAGAATTCTTCTTTACCCAAGAGTACTCTGAAAGGCTACCTTTGCTAAGGAGCTGACCCAGGACTAACAGAGCCTCTACCCTAAGGACCAGTTAGAATTTGATCTGGAATTGTGCTTTGAATGAATAATTTTCTAAGGCAGAACTCCTCAAAGTAAAAAATTATCTTTGAGAAGGAGGCTTATTCATTCATTAACATTTACTACATAATCAAAAAAGCCCCTAACACTGTATCAATAGACCACAACAGAAAACATTATCCCTCTCCTTGGAAGACAAACATATAGTTTATTCCATTCTTACAGCATTTTCAAAATGGGAAAAGATACTCATCTGTCTAGAATAGGTTAGGCAGACCTAGAGGCAGAGGGATAATGGAATTTCTAAAAACTTTTTCAAGCCCATCATTTCTATGATCTTATGTTGGACAACACAAATGGTCAAGGGATTACAATAGACAGAACCTTGGCAAAGAAATCATAAAAATATGGCACAGTCATTTACTGGCTGTGCAACCTTAGTGAAGTCATTTAACCTGTTAGAGCATCATTTTCCTTAATTATAATTTGGTGATAACAGTACCTTGTCCTGACTACCTCACAAGATTTTTGTAAGACTGTCAAATGATTTCATAAAGTGAGATAATGCAAGGGTCAGCAAAAGGAAACATTTTCCATAGAATGAGGGTTTTACTTTCCCTACAACATCATCCCTAAGACTCAATGAAATATCTACTGTGCTTTTCCTACTCCTTTTCTAGCCCACACTTAAGAAATACTGCTAATACTGTAATGTGGACAGAGAATCCCTATTCACATTGAAGGAACCCACAGAACACTTTGGAAAATACTGTTTATGAAAAATATATTGATTGACTGATTCTCTCCAGGAACTAATTAGTTCCCAAGGCTGTAATTGAATTGAAGTTATTCAATTCAACAAACATTTATTAAGTACCTCATATGCAAAACTCATAATAACTTTGACAGAATCCTGATCCCATGAAATCATGACTTAATTTTTCTCTATTGATTCTGTCTCTAGAGTCAAAATTACCAAACCACTTATTGCCTTGACACACCATGAATGGTTCTTCCATTTATCTATTACATTTCCCATAGTAGGGAAAAGAAATTACAACCAAAATATAAAGTACTGCAACAAATAAAGGAATGAGCCCCTTGATTTACAGTCAAAAGATTCCAAGAGGCAGGATAGTATAGCGGATAGAGAGCTGAACTCTCTATGACTGACAGAGTACTTTAAAGTTTGCAAAGCATATGTGTGTGTGTATCCACATATATATAATCTCAGTTGAACCATGTAGCAATTCAGTGAGGCAGATATTAGCAGTATTATTATATATACTGACATATAAATAGATAAATATATAGGGACAAGTATTAGTATTATCATATGTTGATATGTATCAGTATGTACTATATATCAGTATATATAAGACTGTTAATATCTGTGTGTATGTATTTATATATACATACATATACATATATATATAACTGATAATACTTACCTCAATAAGTTGTTATATGGTTTGAATGAGATGATATATGTAAAATGCTTTACAAACTTTAAAAAACTTTACAAACTCTGTAAGTATCTGTTATTAAAAAGCCCAACTCTGCTACTTACAAGCTGTATTTAACCTTTTAGACCCTCAGTTTCTTCATCTATAAAAGTTGCAGGTTGGATTAGATGATCTATAAGGTCTGTTTCAGTTGAAAATTCTACAATCATTGAAACAAGACAAAACAAAAGCAGGGAATTAAAATGAGATTTTATAACAAATAAATTCCCTGATATCTTCAAAAGAAAGAAACCTTCTATTTTAGCTGGTTATCATCTCTGTTCTGCAAAAGAGACTCCCATACATACTTTCAAAATGAAAGGTTAACACTGAGACAAACTGTGTGGAGCAATAGCCCAGCGGCCAAACTATAACTACCCTTTCCCTAATTTAGGTGACAAAGGAGATTAGGCCCTATCTAAAGAGCAAAACTGTGCTGCAAAATTTAATTAAACATCATGGGTCAAAAACTGAAGTAAAGGTAAAAAATAGAAGTGCAGAAAATGTAGCAAGGAATAATTACAAAAAAGAGGAAGAGGAGAAACAGAAGGATTACCTTTGTAGCATTTTTAACAAATTAATACAAACATATAACTTAAAAAGAGAAAAAAAGGAATTGAAGACCCAGATATTTACAAAAGAACTAAAGGAAAACAAATACCAAAAATTAAGAGAAAGGGTAGCATAATATAGATGGCTTCACACATAAATCAAAGCAAGCAAGTCCCCAAAATGCCAAATGTGGGACATACAATCAAAGAAAAGAAATGACTGAAATATCCTTGTCCAGATGAAGGAAATAAAAAATACAATATGACAGCACAGGGAAAATATTCAAAGTGAGAGATACTGCAACCAAGTCAAGTCAGCAAGCATGTATTAAGTATCTACTATGTGCTAAGCAATATATTAAATGATGGGTACATGAAGAAAGACAGAAACAGTCCTTGACATCAAGGAGTTCCCAATTTAACAAAGAATAAAAAAAAGATGAAGGGCAGAAATCAACAGTAATGGCATAAAAGACTAAAAATATTGGAAATGGGGAAACAATAGTAATGGGATCAAGAAGAAAGTATAGATCAGTTAAATTGTAGTTACCTCCACACTAATTGGTCTAGATCATTAAGGTCTATATACAGCTGGGGCCAGTCAGTACTTGAGCTTCATTCTCTCTCTCTATCATATTCACAGGCTAATTTCCCCACCATTTCTATCCAGTTGATTCCCAGCACAGTAAGTCAGGAAAAAACTGGAACATTTGTCTCATTTGTGAAAGCAAATGCCAAGATGATATTTCTCCCCCACTCCAGATATTGATGTTTAATATGATCAATAGCTATTTTTAGGGTCCCACTAATAGGAAATTCCCCATGATACCCTGCAGGACTAGCTTTATTCATCCCAACTGTACACCCCATTCTCCTCCCTATCAAGGTCTCTTTAGTTCATATATATATATGGGGTTTAAGGTATACAATACGTTTTCCTGACCTCAAATGAAGGGCAGTTTTTATTATCTTCATCTTACAAATGTAATTACTATTCTTCTCAGCCATTCTCACTACTACCCTGACTGTTCATTAAGACTGTTCTTATGACAATAGGCAATTTTCTATATAGTATGCTTCCAGGAGCACTGGGAAAACATTCTTGCCTTCTCCCTCCTATCAAATAACTCCCTAATCCCCTGAATGATATCTTAAATTCCACATTTAACATTTTAAAGCCTACTAAAAGGCCATGTATACATGGGAGGAATAACAGGGAAGTATCAATCACTTAAACCTTGGTGTGAATGACTTCACTAGATCCTTTCCTATAAGGAGGTTAAATGAGGGAATAGTCAGAAAAAGATGGGGTACTCTTAGATGGGGAGAAGAAAGGAACACAGAAGGGGGGGTATCTGAAGAATAACTTCTAATTTATAATTTTTCCTCAGGCCAGTCCAGTTCCTCAAGTAAAAACAATTATCTTGCTCCCCATATAGAAACAGAACATCTGTCATTTTCTATTGTAGATGATAGTGCATCCTCTGTTATTGAGGGTAATCCAGTAGATCATAGAAAATTATGTACCAGTAAGGGCTGGTAAATAATTATATCTCTACCACCGTGGACAGTCACAATTTGCAGCTCCTGCTATCACCTCATCACCTACTCTCCCCTAGTCCCTTAATACAGTGCTTCTCAAATAAAATAGAACAATTCTTTCCCACAATACCTAAATAAGAAAGAAATGGGAATACTTCAGGGCACCATAAAAAGTGGGACAGAAAATAACACTATAAAGATCAGAAAACAAAGGGAAAGCTAGAACAGGGTGATCAGTGCCTAATAAGCTGAAATTCAAGGTAGAATATATTCATTGTGAATAGCTGGCACACACAAAAAATAGTTTGACTGCTCAATAGAAAGCATGTGTTGGGAATATTTTGTCACATATGTGAAAATCTCAGGCAAGATACATAGAAATGGAGGGTTTTTGTGTAGAAAGAAGACTGTGCTATTTGTAGTGGGTTGTTAGCTATATGGCATTTACTACTTCTAGCATTCAGCACCATTTCACAGTTAAGTCAAAATTCCTATCTCTGTTGGAAATTTCTTCTTGTCCTAGTATTGTACAGCAGAAGGAGAGCTGGGCCTAGATTTGAATGCCTACTATTCTACTTACTACCTATGTGGCCTTAAGCCAGGTTCAGTTTTTTGCTCTCCAAAATGAGTCAGTTAAAATGGATTATGTCAAAGGTCCCTTCCAGCTCCAAAACTACATCCGTATGAAGATGTTTGAGTACTATATAATGCACTGTTGAAAAGAGAAAAACAAAATTTTTGGTTTAACACAAGATTAATTCTGAAAACTTTAAAGAATACTATATTAAGAGGACAAAGGTCAAAGGAAGATAAGTGGCAAGGAACTCTCCAAAAAAGTACACTACTGACTTGGAAAACAGAGTATAAATTTATTATGTTCTGAAGTAGCCATTTATTGAGAAGCAAAGTTTGAAAGTATGAGTATGACAGTCTAATACTATATAACTAATACATATAACCACAAATCTTTGTAAAAAGATTTAATAAATGCACTAAGCAAAAGGTAGTCAGAATCCTATGACCTTCATTTCAAATTTCAAGTCATTTCTTATTCTGACAAAGGCCTATTTTTAAATAGGAGAAACAAAGGTCCTTGAAAAACTGCGAGGATAAAATTCCCATAATGAAATTATGTTCATTCTCAGAGGAATGAGGTAGAATTAGATGCTCCAGTGGTGCTGAATTCCTAAATCTGGGTAGCTTCCAGCTAGCTACTGTAAGTGTCAAATGGGCTGGGGGCTTAGGGGACATACTATAAACCAACTAAGAATGAGCTTTGTAATTCCTAGATCTTGACCACAAAATTTCTAGAAACATTGGTGTTAAAACACTGGTTAAATAATACTTCATTTTTAAGATAAGGAATAGGGTTGAGAAGAGTATTAAAATTGTAATAGGTAGGAAAAGTATCCACCCAAAACCTTTGCCCATGCCCTTCTTAAAGAATGGCAACAGAGTATTTTCATTGGCAATTCAAATGTAAAAGTTTCCTAATTCCCAACAGTATGCTTTTAAAAACCATTAATCACTTCTACACTGGAAGAAAAGGACAGTGTTACTCATCCATGTCCCAGTAGCCACCTAGCACAGAGTCAGGGACAGAGTAGGTGCTGAATAAATATTTGTTCAAGATATGCATAAACAATCGTAAAGATTCTTGCTAAGAGGCAAGGCAACATCTTGAGTCCAAAACACTAGATGCTGAATATCTTGGACTAGATCAACCCTCAGTGCCTGTCAAGGAAGAGCAAGGGTTTTAATTCCTCTTCTGAAAGAACATCAAGCCGGTTGTGCTACAATGGCTGAGAGTCACTTAGAGCAGAAGTATTTTCTTTCTTTCTTTTTTTCACCTGGGACATCCAGCATGCAGGCTATTAGCACATCTGAGGAGCAGTTTGCCCACTCTATACTTTCCACACACACACACCCCTCGTTCATTAATTTGCTTTCTTGACTGACTTGGAAGATTCTGCCTAAGATGTAACTTTCCCCTGGATCTAACCCTTCACCTTTGAACCAGAGGCCCACAAGCAATACATATATACCCAGTCTTTCTAAATTTCTTTGAATATGCGGGAGGGAGAGGATTGGGTGAGGAGTGAGTTCAAGACCTCAAACAGAGGTTCTTTTTTTAACCTTCTTCCACTACCCCAAGCCCAAGAGTAGTACTTTAGTCCAGTACACGCGCTGGAGAGGAATTGCCCTGTGTCCCAGAAATAAGAAGTAAGGCAAGGAGGGTGAAAATCATAGTGTGGAGAAGAAAACAGTGTCCGAAAGAGAGTGACCGTACCTGGTTCGGCTGTGGTTTCGAGGGCAGTCCTTCTTCTCCATGATGGCCGGCACACAGTTGGTGAGCTCTGTCCAGTCGGCGTGCAGCCCACAGCTCCAGCCCGTGGAGAAGCGCGAGAAGAGCCACGTCTCCTTTTTGCCTGGTCGGTGGCAGGTGCATTTTTTCTGGCCAGGCTTGCAGCTACAGGGCTGCTCCAGGCGGATATTCTTCACTAGGTGCCGCCCGAAGGTCGTGCCCCCAGTTTTCTGGATGTGCAAGAAGACGATTACGTCCCGCCCTTTGATGTTGAAATCCACGAAACGAGTCAGATCCTTCACAGAGAAGTTGAAGCGGGGCACAAATTTGGGCAGAGAGCCACTGTCCGGGGACTCTCGGTCCTGCTCTTCCTCCTCGTCTTCCAAGTCCTCGAGTTCTTCCTCTGCCTCCTGTACTGACCCAGAGAGCTGTGCCGCCGGTGCCCCCGAAATCTCAGCTTGCTGGTCCCGAGGTGAAGGTTGCTGCTGTTCCTCTAGGGGACCCGCTGGGGCGGCTGCAGCCTGGCCGGATTCCCCGGGGCGGAACTTGTCCCCGAAGTTGGTACAGGAACTGGTACAGGTGGGGGACACGTACTGGTACATGATGATCAGGAATAGGAGTGTGAGCACCGGCGTGAGCAGCCACTTGTTGAACCTCTCATCCATGGTCCTGCTCTCAGGCCAGAAGTCGAAGCAGCGGTGGTGGTGAGGGCGGCTGCAGCTGCTCCACTGAAAGCCCGCGCTGAAGTTTGGACCCCGGGCTGCGGCTCGGAGCCCGCCGCACCTCCATCCCCCTGTGGCCAGGCAGGCGGGACCTCCCGCAAAGGCTTCTGGCTGGCTGCACTCCGACACTCTGGTGGCTCGCTGCTGCTGGCTCCCGCGGCGCTAAAGGGAGGTGGAAAAGCGAACCTGGGTCCCCTAGCCCGCCGCTACTGCGGAGGAGAAAGAGGAGGAGTAGGGCGAAGATGAGGTGTCCGTTCCCGGCACTAAGGGGCGGAGGCTGCGCGAAGACAGTTTCAGAGCTCAAAATGTACTCTCTCTTTACTCTCTCCCTGGACCCCTAGGGCCATTAGTCCTGCCCCTAGCCAGAGAAGGCGAGAGCTATCCAAGCGTCTCGCAGACCAGAAACGCGCCTCAGGGTGCCAGCCTGCCGCGGGCTCCTAAGCACTTACTAGATGATCTTGCGTCCTCAACCTTCCCCTCTGGGAGCTGAAAACCAGTGCTTCGACCCACACCCAGAGGCTTCATATTCTTCTAGAGGGAGCACGGGTACCAGGAAACAGGAGGAGAAGCTTCGGCCCCTGGCCCCTCACAATGCCCCGCCCGCCCTAGCCCCTGCTCTACCCACCGCCACCACCCAGGCACCCTCCCACTCTGGGAAGCCTTGGGGCAAAGAGAGCCCCGAGCTGCGTGCTGGCTGGCTTTTAGCTGCCAGCTCCTGCTGCAAGTTTGCAGATGAGCCCTTGCAGGGGGAGGAGAGAGAGGAAGGAGCCTCAGGCGAGTCAGTGCACCGCCTCTTCGGAGAAGTCCCACTGCTGCTTCAGGTCTGTCAGCCAGACACAGAGGCGCGCGCGCGCGCTCGCGAAAGGCTGGCACCACCGCTACCCACCAGCCGGTGTGACAAGGAGTCCTCCTACTCGCAGCAAAAACCTGCCCAAGGTACGGAGCATGCGCCAAACCATTCCCCGGCCCTAGAGGAGTTTCCAGGGGAGGAGTCCAAGTCTGTTGGTTTTAAGCTACTCCCGGAGAGTGGCGAATAAGGGGAGATAAAAATTCTGTCAGCTGGACACTGAAAAGGGGTGCGAAGATTAAGGAGGTAAAGTGGGAAGGAATCTTTCGCAAGTGTTAGGACCATCAATTTAAGATGTCTTAAATACGCAGCTTCCTTCTGCTATGAGCACAGACACAAACCTGATTAGTTTTATTTGTAGAATCGGACACCTAAGCACCCACCAGCATGACTTGTTTGCAGTAGACTCCCAGTAGAGGAGACTGTGCACCATCAGTCCAGGTGTTGACTGACCTCTTTTCCGCAATGGAAACTTACCAGAGACTATTTTTTTTCTCTTTTCATCTCTAGAGTTTGGCTACCTGCACACAAAGAAAATCTGACTTTGATGTTAAAATATGTTTTTCACACACTGCAACCTGTCTTTTACTCTGGTATATCCAGCACCTACAATAGGACTTAGTACCTTAGAAGCTTTGGAACTGGAAGGGATATCATTGGTCATTTAATTCAGTCTGCTTAAATATTTATTCAATCAAAAACATTTTTTCCTAAGTACTACATGCAAAGGTACTGTGCTATGAGTTGTTAGGGATAAATACTGTATAAGACAGCATTCTTTTCTTCAAGGAACTTACATGCTAGTTTCAAATATATGTTAGTAGTATATATATATATATATATATATGTATATATATATACATATATTGGTACTAAGATGTTGTTGAAGTCCTATTTTTTAAAAAATCTTAGAAAACAATTAAGGCTAAATATTTACTTTTTATTTTCACTTAAGCTCTGACTTCATTCATTCTTTTTTTAATCAAGCTTTTGTATTTGGAGAATCAATGGATCTGGGTTCCACACTAAGCTCTACCACTTGCTAGGTTCTGTCATTTTGGGCAAGTCAATTAACTTATCTGGTTCTTAGTTTACTCATCTGACCAGTTAAGTCATTTCAGGAGCTACCATTTAAGTTGTCTTACAAATTGGTCATATCCTGATTTGTATAGTAGTATGTATCTTATCACCTGTGTTTCAGACCAGGAGCCATGTCTTACATATCTATATTTCTCCTGAGCCTAGGACAAGAGATTTATTGTACAAAGCACACAATTAATGAATGCTTATGGAGTTAAGCATTTACTATGATACACATCATCAAAATTGGACAAAATACACTTTCAGTGAATTGGACTTCCTATTCCTCTACATTCACACTCCTTATTCTGACTTTAAAGTCTAAATAGAGCATAGTTATTAATGTCATGAGGATTGAGAGGTATGGCTCCATCATCTTCCTTTTTCATGTCCTCCCGTTCAGCCAGCCTAGTAGCTACATGCAACGTCACATCATCATAAGAAACTAGCCTGACATCTTTAAGATCCAGGAGCTACCACAGCACAGACTGCATTTATGATCCTCATTTGTCCCTATTTTGTCATATTTATCTCCATACCATTATTTTTCATAAAAAATGTGTTTTTCATAATTATTTCATAATATGTGTCTTTAGTACTGTGGCAAGAATAGAACTCTTTCAGGGTATGCTTAAAGTAAGCTTTGATTGAAATTAAGTTTATTCATTTTCCTAGTTAGATGTGATCTATTACATAAACACTCTTGCCCTGTTGTCCCTTCTCTATCTTCAACTATATGGACAATGATAAAACTGCCCCAGACTCTGAACCAATACTAGTAGCAAAGGTGTTTGGCAAGATGAATTAGCTCCTGATAGCTTGTTTGCTTCTATATTTTTTTCTCATTTATCTATAAAATCCTGTTAATCACACTGCAGTAAGAAAGCAAGAAATTGATATAACAAAAACTCATTGAAACACAACAGGATTTCCTAAGCACATATTGTTAATCATGTCTTTGCTTCAAATAAAAATAATGCAATCATCTATATCACCTGATTGAACAATTTTATCATTTTACACTACAGTAGATTAAAAAAAGATAATTAAGGCCATAGAAACCCACTTAGCATATAAAAACACAAAATTCAGAATGGAGAAATTGTTTTTAATGTTGTCTTTAGTAATAATATAGAGAGCACAAAACTTTTCAAAAATCTTTGGATTGTCTTCTCACAATTAACTTGGGACATAGAAAGGGCAAGTATTGGGAGACTCATAAAATGTTAGAGTCCCAAGGCTCCTCTTCATTTAACAGAAGAAAATAGGGTCCAGAGATTGTCCCTTGTTCATAAGGGAACCAATAACATAACTAACTCAGGTTGTCTGATTCCTAAACTTGTCTTCTTCACACTACATCACACTAGCTCCCCCATTAAGGGTCACATTGCAGAGTTAAAGAAACAAATACAAAAAAATTTGATGGTTTGCATGGGATCACACATTGAGGTAAGTGTAGATCCACTCCTGGAATCCACACTACTATACTGCTCTAAGTTAATACCTTAAAACAAATTTGACCCTTGGGTTTAATACTAGTTAATAATAATACTAACACTAATAATAATATTTAATATTACTATGTTAATAGTATCCCCACTACTAAATTAGTACTAATGTTATAACACAATTACTAATAATACTATTATTGATCATATAACAACAATACTACCATTATTAGCTAAAAATAATACCAAATAATACTAATTCATTTTCAAAAGGCAAATTCTCAATACTTAGGAAATGAGATTTGGGGGATAGGTAAATAGAAAAAAAAAACTTGACTAGGCCAAATTAACAGCTGTATGGCCTCCCAAAATATTAAGGCATTGGCAAATTAAAATGATGCTTTGTCTGCATTTTGCCTTGCTTGCATCAGTATGAATATCCAGTGGAATTGTACTGGGCTAGGGCAGGTCTGGACAATCAAAATCAAGCATAAAATTAAGGAAATTATATGCCTAATTAAGGTAATTACCCAAGCAATTTGTTATTTTTTTCCTTTACTTACATAGCTAAAGCAATCATTCACAGTTCTGGTCTCACTCTCATAGCTATGGAATGGCCTCTGAACTCTGATCAGAGTTCTAATATCATTGAAATAGACTCCCTCCCTTGCAAGACCAAATTCCAAGTTAAGGTAAAAGCAATATAAACCTTCTAAAATTGAATCTTGTCCAGGTAGAAAGGAAAAGAATGTGTGCCTATATCCTACGATGGTTGCTCCATAATGACACCAGCTGGCAAATGTTTCTGGCTAACAGATTGCATCTCCTGCTAGTGTGATTCCCACATAAATTATTAAAATAATAAAAATAATATTTTCAATGTGTTTTCCTCCCTACTTTTGCCAGTCTAGCAATAAGCCTAACACTATATGTGAAACAATTTGTTCACTTTATTTTTATGCCTTAATAAATGTACTGTAATTATTTCTTTTCCTGCTTAATTCTCCCTTATTCTTTCTGCTGTATTTTCTATTTCACTGCTTGATCATTATTTCTTTCACTTGGTCCTAATTCTGTCAGGCAAATTGTTATCTACCAAGATTCAAAATTTGGGCTAGAACAGTCCCCATTTAATCAAATTGAAATGGGAGACTCCATTTCAACTTCTCTTGTAAGATAAACAACTTTTGTGGTATAAAAGCAAGTATCTGGAAAGACAGGGATAAACAAACTGAGCAAACTACAGGGAAAGGTTTTGGTCACACGGTAATTTTGTAGGCACAAGTATGAAAACAGAAATATACCTTTAATTGGAGGTGAAAGTCAAGTCATTAACAGCAATAACATCTTCGAAAAATAGAAAATCTCCTATTAACAACACCATACAGTTTATTTTCTATTTATAACAAAAAATGAGCCCCCAATCTAAGCAGTCCTGCCAAAAACCATCCATGCTTTTGCGAAATATGGGGGGAGGCAGGGTAAGGAAGATGGACTGCTAGAAATTATTGTGAGTAGTCAAAAGGCAATATACAGAAAGAGCAGTATGCAAGAACTGAGAGGATACTGATATTCTCCATTTTCTAATAGACATGACTCTACATCTTGCTCTCTAGCTTATCTAGCTCACCTAGGTTAAATACTACATTTTATAGTTATTTAAATTGTGTCAGCCTTATATTTACTAGAACTGACTTATCAGCATTTTGATGATGGTTAAGAACCATGTATGATTGTTTTTTAATCTCTCATCACTTACCATAATGCTTTACATATGCTTCACTACTTCTAATCAGTCAATAAACATTTATTAAGCACCTACTTTGTGCCAAGCACTGTTCTAGGACTTGTAGATACAAATACAGGTTTAAAAAAAAGAGTGACGCTGGCCTCAAGGAGCTTACAATCTAGTAAGGAAAGACCACACACAAAAGGAAACTGAAAATCAGGGTGGGAAGGAAGGGAGGGGACTGAGATACCCAGCGTGTGGGGCCATGTTAAAGAAGTCTAAAGGAGACCAAAAGCAGGGTAGCCAGTAGGAAATTATAAGATTGTGCTAAGCTCCTTTCTTATTTAATGTCCCTGGAACTCATGGCCCAGTCCTCCAGAGAGTGAGTATCAGGCAGATTTAATCTTGCAATATAAGACTTCCCAGTGATGAGTTCCCTGGGGGAAGAAGGCATAATGTTCCCAAAGCAGGATGTCTGGGAGAAAATGGGGAGAATGACTGTGCTGAACCCCTTTCTTAAACAGAGGACCTGTAGCTCAAAGCCCAGGGACTCTATTTGCTCCAGTAGGTCTGTAGTATAATTACTAAGGCTAGTATCCTTAATTGTGAATCCATGCCTTCTCATCCCTCCAGACATGCCTGCAATAAAGCATTGGGGATGGGAAGAAATCTATAGAGTATATTACAAACCTTCCTTTCTATCTCTTTATGTTGTAAGGATATCATTGAAACATACAGGTATCCCTCTGGCATCCTTCACTCTTTCTATATGAATGACCTTCCTCATTTTCCAGTTATTTATCTCTTTGGTCCTATATTTTATGCCAATTCCTTCACACAGTTATTTGTTAGTGATATCTTGCAGAGTTCTCATTCCCACCATGTTAATTCTCCATTGATCTTTGGGCCATTTTCAAATTTATATCATCGGAGACTGTCATATTACATAACTTGTTACTATATGTTACTATATTTCTGGATGAATATCAATATTAAAAATGATGGACTTTTGTTGAAGGGAGAATGTTTGGATCACAAAAACCATTAAAAATAATCCAATCCTCTCTCCTGTACATGGAAATTCACTTTGCTTACTGTGTGCTGACTTAGTAGAATAAAGTATCTCCTTGAAGGATTCATTTCTAATCAGGAATCTTCCATGCATATGTTAAAATCATATCAGATTCCTCAAAAGAAATAAAAACACAAATAGTCTTGTTTGGCAATCCTTTGATTACATCAAAAGGAAGTATATGCAAGCCAAAGGTCTACACTTGGCTTTCCAGTGTAGAGTTCACATCACACAAGGATTTACTGTAGAAGGTAGTCCTCCAGAGATGTTCCTCTTTGTACCTAACACTATGAAAATTGCATCAAAACTTCATAGCATTGCACAGCTTCCTCAATGAGATCCATAACAACTCAAGAAAATTATACACACACAAAAACCAGGTGGATAAAGAATATTTATTGTCCAGAATAATATGCATTTAAATCAGTAAGACATAAAACTGCTCCCTCCCTTGATGGACATATTTCTTGGACAAATATTTTATATGAACAATGAACTGGTCCCAGAAATTTAACTTTACATATAGTAAACAAGCAAATAATAAAAATGGTTTATATTTATATAGTGCTTTATGCTTAATAACAGAATTTCATAGGCATTTCATTTAAGCCTCATCTATATGAGTTAGGCAGCACAAGTATTATTCCCATTTTGCAGATGCAGACACTTGGGCTTAGTAAGTAACTTGCTCAATTCAAAATGAATTTCAATTGAATTTAATTAAATCATAAATGAAAATATATTTGCATTTTATAAGTGGGCTCAAATTTCACAGTCCTTATGTCTAATATCAGAGAAGCAAGCTCAGCAAATATATTTTCATTTTCTAATACCTCTGTCAAATCAAAAGACATTAGTTAAACAGACTATTGGCCTTAGAAATAGAAGTTAAAACTCATGTATAATTTATTAATTCATTAGTTGTTCTCTCACTTCAGACATCAACTACATAAGTGATAATAGGTTTTTGAAAATTATTTTCTCATTTGCAATCATAAACTCCTAGACCAAAACATGATCCTACGTGGTATTTTTGTGTATTGTAAGATCATAGATTTAGAGCCAGAAGGGCCTAAGAGGTCATCTATTTAAAATCTCTAATTTTAAGAATGCTGAGGCTTATAGAATTTAAATGACTTTTCCAAGGTCATGCAAGTAGTAAGAGAGAGGAGAGATTTTAACTACAGTCTTCTATCTCCAGATCCTGAGTTCCCCACCCCCAGAAACCATACATTATTTTCCTTCATTAGGATAACACTTTGAAGATGAATTCCAAGTTTAAGAAAAGCTAAACTCTTGGTTACAAAAAGTATTTTTTTTAAATAACATACCCAGGGTCACATATATAGTAGATGTCAGAGGTAGAATGTGTTCCTGACTCCAAGGAACTGCCCTTTGAAGATGGAGGTAGTTTAATATCCTTTAAGATCTCCAGAAAAGTTTCTACATAAAGTTGTATACCATCCTATCTAACTGTTTTTTTCATCACTCTGGAAATTTATATTTAACCTAAAGTGTATTTAGTATTAATTTTGAACCATTGTTAGTAACTTTTTTATCATGACCTCTCATCTATATATGAACTTGAATATGGTACATTTTCCCATTCCATTGATGACTGTGTTATGCAAGACTGAAATAAATGTCTTGATAAATTTAAGCTATATCTAGTCTTCACTCCTCAATCAAAGCTGTCACCTTGACATAGGAGGGTATTAGATGATTTTGAAAAGGTTCGTTCTTTATAAAATTATGCTAGCTAGTTATTTCTTAAAATCTATTGCTCTTCAAGGTCATCACAATATATATGTGTGTATACACATACATATATACATATATTCACGTCTCTATATGCATAAATACACATATGTACATACATATGATATTTTTCCTTTCAAATATAACATTTTCAGCCAGTAAATACTTCGTGATCACAGAAGAGCATACTATGTTTTGTATAGTATACTATAAAATAAGCACATCTAGTATAGCTAGAGAAACATCTCTAGCTATAATAATTTTCTCTTGGCAGCATATTCTAAGAAATAATTTCTGATAACATCTGTCTAGTCAAACTGGGTTGAAACCCCAGTATTTCAGCTATAGTATAGTTTACATATTTTATTCAATCTCTTGACATAGTTATTTGTAATATGTGATGAAAGCACAAGATAGTCAATGGTCAACCCACATACTCCCTTTATAACATGTAACATGAAGAAAACTAGAGAAAGACTCCAACTGTATTAGGTAGACCTCCTGTAAAGGACTTCCAGGAGGGCATGGAGAAGAGTTTCACAGGATGAAACAGAATGGAGGGGAATGGTATAGTTGCAATCCATAATTTTGGAAGTAGAACTCAATCTGTAAGATCATAGAACCAATAAAGTAATGAACCATTTGTAAGGCAACATGTTGTGAACTTCAACCTTGTTCATCCAATTAATTCTGATTCAGCTCAAGATGCCCAAATTCAATATACTTTTTTGCACAAAAAGTCTTTTTGGAACAGTTGCTTTTTCATTCTTCTCCATCTAAGGAGGGTGGCTGACTATTGAGCTCCCTCTCCAGCGAATTGCTCTTAAACATTTAATTGCTAATTCTTTCCAACTATTGTTAGTTAAAGTGTAGCACTTGCGATTTTATAAGGCAATGTTACATCATTTAAGCGTGTAACTCTAAGGTGCTATCCCAATGTAGCAAATGCAAAAACATCTCATTTCCCTGAAAAAAGAAAATTGAAACATCTGTCTTGCTATGACTTTGTTGTGAGTCATTCTATGTGCTAAATGCACAAAATGGTAGAGGCAGAAAAAAAAAAACCTGAATCATGTGCCTCATGATGGTTACTAATCCAAAATAAGCACATCACCCACTGAGGAGCCAGCTTTCAAGGTTTATTTGTTTATGGTTTAAATGAAAAAACAGCAATTTAACTGCTATTCTTTCCCCTTTGTGGTTTCTGCTTTTGAATACAGTAATACAAAAGTGATAGACAGCTGGCCTTGGAGTCAAGAACACATCCTACCTCTGACATCTACTATATATGTGACCCTGGGTATGTTATTTAAAAAAAATACTTTTTGTAACCAAGAGTTTAGCTTTTCTTAAACTTGGAATTCTCTAAACATATTAAATCACAAGTCTCACACCTCCACCCCTCGTCCCCCAAACACCCTCACAAACACACACACAGACACACACACAGACACACACACACAGACACACACACACATACATGCATTTTTTAAAAGCAGCTCTCACTCCCATTTTAGGTAATTTTCCAAGTTACTGAAGTGATTAAACATTAAACATTTTAATTGATTATCATTTTTAAAATGCCAGACCCATTCCTCTACCTCAATTAATACAACATAAGAAACATAATTTAACATTTTTCCATTTATGAATTCATCAATTCATTCAGCACTTACTGAGCAAATACTATATACCAATAGCTGCCATGGATACAAAGACAAAAATGAAACTGCCCTTGTCTCAAAAATCTTGCATTCTATTTGGGGGGAAATTTCATCTTCACAGAAAAAAAATATATAAGATAGTTTCTGGGAAGGAGCATTAGAAAGCAAGATGATCAGAATAGGCTTCTTGTACAAGGAGGCATTTGAACTGAGTCATAAAGGAAACTAAGATTCTGCAAGGTAAAAGTGAGAAAAGAATATGGCAATGACTCAATAGCATGATTATGAACGTATTTAATACAAAGATGCCTTCAGAGACTACTGAAATCAAGAGAAATTAGCATGTCATTTTGTGAAATGCCCCCTATCAATTGCACAGATGTTCATATGCCTTTAGCATAGCCCAATAATGCTGTCTATAAGTACTAGAATGTGTAATTATTTGTCCCTATATTATAGAACTGTTCTATTTTATCTTCTATGTCCTTCTTGTGACTAGTCCTTTTTAATGGTATATCTGCTCTTCTGTTATTGAGTCACATCTCATCCACCACAGCAACTATGTCAAAGTTTTTCCTCTCCTTATATCCCCAGCTGAGAGAGAGAGAGAAAGAAAGAAAGAAGGAGGAGGAGGAGGAGGAGCAAGAGGAATACTTAGTCTCCTCTTTTATTGACAAGATTGAGGCCATCTGATAGGAGTTGTTTCATCTCCCCTTAGCTCCTTAGTATTCTTCTCTCTTTAAGTTGTAGGATGAGAGCAAAAAAAAGTTGGAGCAGTTCTTATTGTGAGACAAAACTGAGAGGTAAGAAGAAAATAAGAAAGGAAGAGAAAAAATGTCTAGAAGCTTGATTTCTTCAAAAATATCTGGAGGATAATGACCCAGATAGTGAAGGGATTCAAAAACATGACTTACAAAGAGGAAGCAGTATGATATTTCTAGCAAGTGTCCTCTGGAGTCAACATAGCTGGGTTCAAATATCCCTTCTGCCACATACTACTTGTGTAACCCCAAGCAAATCACTTAACATTCTGAGCCTCAGTTTACTCATATGGAAAATGACTTCTAAAGTCCCCTCTATCCCTAGATCTAAGATTTTCTAGGGGTCAATAGAAAGAATTTGAGATATTTAACCTGAAGAGAAGGCTTTGGTGAAGGGAGGAATTGTAGTTGATGTCAAATATTTGATAGGTTGTCATGAGGAAGATGGATTAGATATCTTTCTTGGCAGAAGCCAGAACTAGGAGCAATAAATAGTATTTGCTGAATGACAAATTTCAGCTCAGTATACGATTTCCTAACAATTAGACCTATCATTTGTATGGCATGTTAAGGCGTTCCACAACCTGGTTCCATTTTTCTTTTCCAGCTACCACATGCTACCCCATCTCATACAACTCTCCTCCACTATCTTAAATATTTAAGTCAAACTGAGGTACTTGACCTGACTAGGTGACTAGGGTAATTACCATTGTTGGGACAGAAAGCAATTCCATTCCAGAGGAGAGAGGAGAAGAGCATGAATTTGTCCTTCCTTCAGCTTACATTGACATGTCAGTACAGTCATGGTCCAGATAAATCTTGCTATCTAGAGGGGTCTATTCTTGACTGAGAAGATTTCAAACTGGAATCTAAGACAGGAATCAAGGGAGATGAAAAGACAAGAGGATAGAAGAAATGAAGAATGGTGTTAAACATTTCTGAACCTTATCAGGACAAGTATCTTTTTCCTCCAGAAAGCAGACCAGGAAAGGGGTGAAAGTCTAGTCCTTAATGAGCTTTCCTATGGAAGAGAAGAATCCAGATATCTGATAAATTTCCTTCTATCTTTCATTTTCTCTTCCCTATTATTTCCATCTGAAAGTGTGGAGATTTAAATCCAAAGTTCTCTATTTTCCTTTTTAAACTTCTTTTTTTTACCAGCACAGTACTATGTTATATAGCCTTCTTTACTTCTTTTCTTTCCTTCCTTCCTTCTTTCCTTTCTTCCTTCTTTCCTTCCTTGTTTCCTTCCTTCCTTTCTTCCTCCCTTCCGCTCTTTCTTTCTTTCTTTTTTCTTTCTTTCTTTCTTCTTTCACAAAATTTTAAACCCAGTTCACCCTTAACCTCATAGATTGGACCACAGTAGGTCCCTGTCAAAGCTCCACTTAATCACTGTATTTTGGACACTCTTGGCTTAGAGTAAATGTCAATGGTAACTGTTTCTCTTTTGAACAGCAACTCTGAGGGTCTTCCTCTCCCAGTTTGTTTTTTTCTTTTTTTTCTAATTAAAGGGGCCATCCCTTGGCTCACTTCTTAAAGAGGCCTATTCACTGAATGGGCACTACTTAACTCTAAGTAAAAAGGCCTTAGCCTAAAAGGGTCAGGGTCTCCCATTGCATCCTGGATCATCTCCAGTCATCCTGATGAATATCTGGTCACTAGATCCAGATGGCTTTGGAGGAGAAAGTGAGGCTGGTGACCTTGCACAGCCCTCACTCACTCTAATCAAAGTCAACTGCAAGTCATGTCATCATTTCCCTGATGGTCTCATGGTCCTCTTCAAAAACAAAGGACAAACACAAGGTGGTGCAGTGGATGGAGTACCCCATCTGGAGTCAGGAAGACTTATCTTCTTGAGTTCAAATCTGCCCTCAGACACTAAGTGTGTAACTCTGGGCAAGTCATTTAATCGTATTTGCCTCATTTCATCATCTATAAAATAAACTGGAGAAGGAAATGGCAAGCCACTCCAGTATCTTTGCCAAGTGTAACAATAATCAATTTAGCAGATACTTAGCCCTTAGTAACTTAGGGCTAAGTATGGAAGGTGTGAGCTCTGCCTCCTATTGCTGACATGGCAGGAGGGGGTTGGCTGAGACAGGAGGCCAGTGTGTGTGAAAGAGTTCTAGAGACAGAGACAAAATCAGGAATCTTCCTCCTGGTGGCTCCTGTTGGAGGAAGCAGGATTGTCCCAGCATCTGGGCGCTGGGCTGCTGGACTGAAGAACTGAGTTGGAGTTTTCTTGAGAGAGAGAGAGAGAGAGAGAGAGAGAGAGAGAGAGAGAGTTTCTCTCCCAGCATCTGGAAGCTGACTGAGAATTGAATTGGAGTTTTCTTGAGACCAGAATTTGGTGAAGGCTGCCTGGAAGGCTGAGAGGGCTGCCTAGAAGGGCTGCCTGGAAAGCCTCCTGGAAGGCCATCTGGAAGGCTGAGATTCCTTCTGGGTCCTAGGGCCAGCTGAACTGCTGGAGGACTGAAGAAGCATGACAGGGATAAGCCTTTGTTGGTTTGTGGCTTGGTGGATCCTTGAGGTGCCAGCAAAAGAAGTGGGGAAAGGTTTAAGATGTGTTGGACCCTGTGAACTTTGGTGTGTTCCAGGGACTGTCGGGAGGACTGGACATGGACCTGGGAGCTGTCTACCTCTGAGGACTGGATGAGAACCTGGGAGCTATCTGCCCTTGACTCCAGGGAACTTTTTGGTGGATTCAGGTAGGAGCTGGGACCATGGAAGGGGATCCAGGAAATCTGAGAGACCACCCTGAGTCAAGATGAAGAAAAAGCCTCTCCTTGGATATTGAACAAATTTACTAGACATTGAGGGGTGGAAGGTTTGTGTGATTTTCTAATAACTGTATTTAGTGACTGATTGCTAGATGAGTGACTGATTAGGTTAATGATTGCCCCATGAGTGGAAGATTGATGATTGTATTGTGAATTGATTGAATGATTATGTATTGACTATTGTATTGTGAATTGACTGAATGATTATGTAAAGAGGGTTTCCCCTTAGAGAAACCAGATGATTATTCTTTTGTTCTTTGTTCTAAATACTGTGGCCACTGTAGTGAAAACTGTGTGGCCATTCTAATGTTAAGCTGTTGTGAACTCTATATTGTGATTTTCTGTGATAAGATGTAATGTTGTGAATATTATAATGTGATTTGTAGTGAATGTTTGCCTTGATTTATAATGGAATAAACAGAGTGTTCCCTATACTGTGTAATCCGAACCTGTTCACAGTAGCATTCTTTTGGGAATCTGCTTGTGCATGGGGTTACACTAAGAAAATCCCAAATGGTGTCATGAAGAGTCAGAGATGACTGAACAACAAAAGTACCTTTTTTATTTTCAGCAAAATCATACCTTTCACTTCTACAGTTCTTTGACAGAAATATTTGAAGTTTAAGTATGAAAACATAATAACAACTCCGAAACCAATAACTCTAGTATCTTCAATTTTACTAAATGACGATAACTCAAGTATAAATACAAAACCAGCTAGTAGAGTATATAGATTCAGGTTTGGCATATAGTTTACATATAATCCTCTCTTCCTCCACAGGGAAACTATGACCTGGGATATGACCTTCACTTAAGATTCTCATAATTCCAATCTAATCATGTCACCTATTGGAAAGTTATTGGGATGATTTCTATCCTTCCATCAATATTTCTTTTCTGTAATCTAGCAAGTAAAGAGTCACTCCTGAGGGAAAGTGGTGAATTCAGTCAGACAGTCTAGGTTTAACATGTATTCATTACTGGCAACCTATGTCATTTTTGCCAAGTTATTCAAACTTGCATCATAGTCTCAGGTTTCATATTTGTGAAATAAAAGCAGCGTACTAGATGATCTGTCTTTAAAGTAACTTCTAACTCTCAATCCACGTTCCCTCTGTTTGACTGCATTAGCCCAATGTCCTCTCTAATGATTTCTGAATCTCCCTCTCTCCTATATACAACTCCTTCTGTGTCTGATTGTTTATTGTTATGAGTTCATCTCTCATTTCTTAAAACTCGTAGAAAACTCTGAGCAGTAGGTCAGCTCTCTTGGAACCTCTAGAGGGCAACATAAAATCAAGTCTTTGCTAAGGCCTCTAGTGGCCACATAGCTCTTAGAAGAAATAGTTTTGGGTGTTTTTTTTTTTGTTGTTATTGTTGTTTGTTTGTTCATTTGTTTTAAAGGAACTTGATTAAAGTCTTCAAGAGTTGAACTAGGAAAATAGATTTTTTTAAGCAGACCTGTGATTTCATTGCCAGATCTAACTCCTAGGTAAGGAAATTCCATCTGCCAATGTAAATCAGCATCTTCTCTGCAATTTACAGTCTTGAAGAGTTACCTGTGGCACTAAGAGAGTAAATGTATTGGTCAGGGTCATTCAGCTTGTATATCAGAGGAATAACTTGAAACTAATATTCTTGATTCTAAGACAAGCTCTCCATCCATAATGCCATATTGCTGTCCCCTGGCTATACTAAAGAAATTAATTTAAGAACCAAAAGAATGGGCACTTCTATCTAGATTATCTGTGATGCAGCATTGTAAAACTTAGGTTCAAATCCCATTTCTGCCTCTTCCTACCTCTGTGACCTCAGACAAGTCACTTAACCATTCTTCATCTATAAAATGAAGGTGTTTCGCTAAATCAGAAAACTTCTTAACTTTTGGATTTTGGCAATCTGGTGAAGCTCGCGCATACCATCTCAGAATAATGTTTTACAGTGCATAAAATAAAGTACATAGGATATGAAGGAAACCAAATAGATTAAAATAATTATAAAGCTTTTAAAAGAAGTTTATGCACCCTAAGTTAAGACACCTAGGCTAGATGGCATATGAAACCTATCTCTATAACACCCAAAGTCAGTTCTCTTCAAAATGAATTAGAGCCTCTCCACTGAGAGGAAGATGTACAAAGACATGTCTTTTGTACAGGCACCTCTTATAATTTGGTCTCTCCTCTTTGACTCCTTCTCCTGTCTATAGATGTCCATATTATTTCTATATGTATTAGCTATCCATTTGGCTTCATATAGACTGGAGCTCATATTTTGTCTTCCCCGATGTTACTATACCTCATCTTGGTATCTGAACTCCCTCTCCTGCTTTGTTTTCTGCTGCATGAAGATACTGACTTCACCTTCAGTGGCTGTCCTGAATTTTTCCCCTTGGCCTGTTGTTCGTAGGATATCAATGTGTTGAACACTGAGGTCAGGCACAAATTCACAAATATTCCTTCAGCTCAGGACAGCTTTCATAATCAATAAAAGGGGCCTCTCAGGATGTGGTAGTACAGAGAAGTATTTTTTGAATGCCATTCAAAAGAGAAATTTTACTAGTCCATAAAACTTTTATTATCAAAGAATCTTACTTATCCAAACTTTTAAACTTTAAACACTAACCACCTTACATCCTAATGTTTACAAACCCAGTTCTTCCCTTCTCCTTAAATCATGATCCCTACTTTCTGAGCTAGGAAAAATCTAATGCACTTGAGCTTCAGAGGGAGGAGCAATAGAGAATTTAGACATTTTATCATGTTGCAGTATAGTTTCAAAGGGCCAACATTCTCCTGTCAATGTACAAATTCAGGCATCCAGAGGACTTTCCAATAACCCCAAATCCTTCTTTGTAAGTCCCCTGCCCCTTAGAGAAAAAAAAGGCACAGAAGCAAAAAAAAAATCCTAGGAATACACTTGGATATGCCATAATTCTTCAAGAGAAATATGCAAACTAACTCCAATAATGACCCTGAGTGGAATACATTTATTAATTATTGAATAATTTATATTTGAAGCTCTTCCCTTGACAACACAAGCAAACAAACAACATTAATAGTATAAACAATTTTCATTAAAATTTATAGGATGGTATCCTCAAAATAACCCTGTGACATAGGTGTGTGAATATTACTATCCCTACATTATAGATTACAAACTGAGACACTAAGAAGTTAGTTAGCTTCCCCATTATCACACTCTCTGAAGTAGAATCTCTGACACCAAAACCAGACAATTTTCTATATGTGTTTATATGCTAATGTGTGTGTTTACATGTGTGTGTGTCAAAGGGAGGTCCTAGAAGTGACTGTAGATCAAGTATACCAATTCCTCCTCCTAGCTCACTATAATCATGGGAAATCAGGGAAGAAGCAACAAGTACTGGAAATGAATGCAGAATCTTTTAGAAATAGTCAGGAGTCCTTAAGTCTAAAAGGACAGTAGGTATATGAAAATAAAATATTTATTTATTCTTTTATCCTAATTATTTTATGACTAGATTTATTATCTATATTTACTGCTCCAAGTATATCTTTTCACTATAACTATAAGTTAATGGTTCTTCCTTGTTTCACTCTCTCTACTGATCAGTAAAGGTGAAACTTCAGGATGTTTGAGGACTGTTTATCTTGTGTTAAATGTATTTTTAAAATTAACAAAAATGTATTTTGCCAATCTCTCCTCATTAAAAAAAAAGGAAAAGGAAAACTAAACCCTCATAACAAATTTGCGTAGTCAAGCAAAATAAATTCCCACATTGGCTATATTCAAAAAAAAAGATGTAGTTCTCATTTTGCATCCTAAATCCTATTATTGTTCTGTCAGAAGATGGGTAGTTTGCTTCATAACACATCCTCTTGATAACAGAAACTGTGAAAGATTTAAGGTGGACTGGACACTATGAGCTTCAGTGTGGAACAGAGACTGCATGGAGAGCTGGACAAGGAGTTGGGAGCTATCTGCCTTTGAACCCAGGTGACAGTTTGGTGAATACAGGTAAGAGCTAGGACCATAGAAGGGGATCTAGGGAATCTGAGAGCCTATCTCAGGTCAAGATGAAGAGATTTCTCCCTGGATGCTGACTAGCGACTGACTGAAGTTGTAACTTACTCATGACCTTGAAATTGTAACTTATTTGTGACTGAGGGGTGGATGGCCTGTGTATTTTATACTATCCCTTAAAAGAGAACTGAGTAGTGATTGATATTGTAACTTAGTGTGCCCCATGAATGGAGAACTTTGACTTTTGTATGTTGTGACCCTTAAGGAAGCATCCTCTTTAAGGATGGTTGAATGATTGAGTTGATTGAATGATTGAGTTACTAAGTGATTGACTAAATGATTATACTTTGTTCAAAACTATGTGACTGCTGTGGTGAAAACTATGTGCCCATTTTAGTGACAAGTTGTTGTGAATGCTGTATTTTTATTTTCTGTGATAAGTTGTAATATTGCAAATGCTGTACCATGATTTTCTGTGAATATTTTGCTCTGATTTGTTATTGAATAAATAGAGTGTTCACAATACTATGTAATCAGAATCTTAAAAGCTGTTCACAGTAGCATTCTTCTGGAAGGCTGCTCATGTATGGCATTACAAGCCCTTATTAATAATTGTTAGTATTAGTCACAGTCTTTTTTTCTCCTAGTACCCTATATTCATACATGAATCAAAAAACCCCCATGAAGAAATCTTAGGAACATAAAGACAATCCTGACAAGGAATGGAACATACCCGACTTAGAACACCTCAGAGCATAGATCATAGCAGTTTACCACTGGCCAGTGAAGGAATAAACTCTCCAAAAATCTAGGCCTTATGTTTAAAAATACCCCTACAACCAAAGTGTTTGTTCTCTTCCTCACTACTGCTCTGCAACTTCTAAATCAGGTAATGCCATAAAAGTCACTTAATTTTTTCCAGACATAAGCTTCCACATGGCATACCAGACAGTAAAGAGTCAGATTCTTCAAAAATCCAGGTCTTTTTTAAAAATAATCTTATGAAGAGCTCTCAGAGTCACCCCTCTCATTACCACTGTAAAGAAATCTCCAGCACATTGACTGGGGCTAATACTAACAATTATTTTTTTTTAATTTTATTATAGTTTGCATCATTCATTTCCACAAGATTTTGAGTTACATATTTTCTCCCCCTCTTTCCCCCACCCACTGCCCCAAAACAGCCATCCCAGTGTGTCCCCCCTCCCCCAGTCTATT
>CM053591.1:91039779-91056683 GCA_028646515.1 Pseudochirops corinnae
ACAATTTGAATATTGTGGAAACACAATTAGGATAACCCAGGATCTGGCAGCTGCTACATTAAGGGATCAAAGGGCCTGGAATATGATATTCCAGAGATCAAGGGAGCTTGGATTAAAACCAAGAATCACCTACCCAGCAAAACTGAGCATAGTATTCCAGGGGAAAATATGGTCATTCAATGAGGTGGAGGACTTTCAAACATTCCTGCTGAAAAAACCAGAACTCAAAAGAAAGTTTGACACTCCAACACAAGAAGCATGAGAAGACAAACACGGAAAAGAAATTATAAGAGTGGGAACATGATGGTCAGAAAGAATAAGCACTTCACCAAAGGTGGCAAAAAAGGAGCCAAGAAGAAAGTGGTTGATCCATTTTTGAAGGATTGGTATGATGTAAAAGTACCAACTATGTGCAACATTCACAATATTGGCAAAAACTGGTTATAAGGACTCAAGGAACAAAAATTGTCGCAAATGGTCTCAAGGGTTGAGTTTTTGAAGTGAGCCTTGCTGATCTGCAGAATGATGAGGTTGCTTTTCAAAAGTTCAAATTAGTTACTGAAGATGTGCAGGTAAAAATTGTTTGACTAATTTCCATGGAATGTACCTTACCTGGGACAAAATGTACTCCATGGTCAAAAAGTGGCAGACCATGATTGAAGCCCATGTTGATGTCAAAACTAGCAATAGGTACTTGCTCCACCTCTTTTGTGTTGGTTTTACTAAAAAGTGAAACAGCCAGATCCATAAGATCTCTTCTTTCCAGCTCCAACAAGTCTGTCAAATCATAAGAAAATCATGGAAATCATGACCTGAGATGTGCAGACAAGTGACTTGAAAGAACTGCCCAATAAACAGATTCCAGCACTGGGAAAGACATAGAAAAGGCTTGCCAGTTCATTTGTCCTCTCCATGATGTATTTGTCAAAAAAGTCAAGATGCTCAACAAGCCCAAATTTGAATTGGGAAAGTTAATGGAATTGCATAATGAAGGTGGTGGCTATGAAAAACCTTCAGGAGATGAAATGGGCATAAAAGTAGAAAGGACTGATGACTGAACCACCAGTTCAAGAATTTTTCTAAAATAAGAACTTTCAATGGTTAAAAAATAAAAATTTATCATTGTGAAAAAAATAAATAAATAAATGCATTTGACCTCCTTCTGTGAGTAGGGGCTGCTCGCGTGGACTGAGTGCACTCTGAGAAATCATTTAAACAATTATCCAGCTCCTTGTTCGATGGGGGGGAGGGAAAAAGGCGCTTTGACTTCTTCTACAGCTTATTTACGGCAAGCTTCCTTTTCTCAACATACCAGTCTGGAGCGAAGTCAAATAGAGGAAATATATATATTATAGCATTATCTCTTTGGTTCTCATGACCACAGCAACTCTTTTTTCTAGGAATTATAAAAGGAAAAAAAATGCACATGTCACCATAAATATCTTTATTAAATGTGAAAATACAATGGCATAAAAATAGTACCCACATTTGTAGACATGTCTGAGACCCAGTTCATTGCATTTTAGGTTCCTTTCCTTTTTTTATATAAAACATTCAAAAATTTTAAGATGCATTAAGTTAGTCATCTCACTCAAATAGCTGAACTATAGCTTTAGGGTAGGAGTAGTATCTAACTTACAGTAAGAAAGATCACCAGTTTTTAATCCCTGTCAATCTTTCTCACTGCAGTCAGAGGTGTGACAAATGTAGATAAACAAAGGCAACAAAATTTTGTTACTCCACGGAGCCACGCAGTGGCTAATTTATCTTAAATCAGACAGCAAGCAAGAGAGCTCTGCAACAAGCCTGAGTTACCCTACCTACTATCATCCTGTTTAAAATGTAGTAAATTTCTTGCCACTAACAAGTAGTGATTAACAGGAATGATCTGATTTAGAGTAAAACTGTATTAGTCATCGAAGAATTACAACTGCCTTCGTCCTTCCTCTCTGGATGTTGAAAAGGAAACTGTAGTCAGTAAGTAAGGCCGCACAGATGTGTTTTCCAACTATTCTTCTGACATACTGGTCAGTTTTGCAAGGCAAACTAAATGGCATACTATCACAATAAGGCAAAAACTTGGCCAACTGATTCTCTCAGGTGAAAACTGTCACTTCTCACCATGAATAAAATGACACTGTTTTGTATGTATTGTTATTCTAAAAAGTATCAGTTAATTATCCTCTTTTTTAGGGGTGATGAACTATTTTTTTTTCTTTCAAGTGATGTGGGTAGTTTTAGATCTCACTGTCAGAGACCAAAATTTTCCTAAATGCACTTATACCAATAGTTCAAAAGGCTAGATTAATACTGATCTGAAATAGAAAACTGTCATTTTTAAAAGTCTGATTAATAATTGGCCCAGATTTTTTATTATAAAATTCACTTCAGCAGAGGCCGCTCAAATTGTTTACATGTTCATTTATTCATGGTAAAAAGCACAAACTTCTGTACATACTTTAAGACTTCTAAATGAATTTTAAACCACCCCTCTTAAGACTGCTTTTGCATCTTGTACAGATTAGCGTATTTAATACTTTTTTGCCAAGGGTAACTCCCATTAAACCAGTTTTACTACAATGGAATAGACCAGTGACATTTTATTTAGGGAGCTCACTAATGAAAAGTGAGTAATTTCAGAAGACAACACAATAGAGTTAAGGATAATGTATCCTTACATGTGACCCACTGAAAATTTTTCCTGAAAGAGCTACAAATGCTTTGTGCCTGTGACCAAAAGCAGTACATCAGCAGAAAGTGCACAAGAGCAGCAGCCACTAAGGAAATGTGTTAAAATAAACTGTTATCATTCTACTTCTTCTCATTGTACAGCGTGGTTTCCTACCATTAGGCAGACAAACTTTTGTACTACCCCTTAATATGAAAATGTCTCTATCCCATTGTCACAAACGTTTGGTCTTTCCAAACAGGAAGAACATCCTTGCATTCACTAGGCATGGGTTAAGAGCTTCATAGTCTTCCTACTTTCTTCCTTAAGCAACAGAACATAATACCAGTCCAGACATCTCACATCCTCTTCCATGGAATTGGCACTGTTCAATATATAGCTTCTCTTTCTTCTTGGATGAACTAAAGCTGTCAAGCGTTTCTAATCTATAATTATGGTGCTTCTGGAGGAAAACAGGCTTCTGAACATAACTGCCCACCTCCCTTGGGTGAGTGACTGACTTCAGGCTTTGGAATTGTGGTTATTCTGAGAGGTGAAAACTCAGGCATGCAGTCTGAAGATGGATGCGGTATCAATAACCAATACCCTACAGAACATGAATTCCCAATGCAATCCAATCCATGACAGTCACAAACACCCTTTCAACTCTCTCATATCCTGGCAGTTTGGGTATTCTTTAAATGTTAGGCTGTGGGACTTACTACATTTTTATCTGGAGTTCTGAAGAGTCCTACTACTGCAGGGCTATCAGCTGTGTCTTCTTGGTGTGATGCCAAGGAACATTTGTGATAAAGACCAGATTCGAAAATAATTTCTGTAGATAACAGAATTAGTTCCAGTTGTACAAATGTTTAAGATTTTTCAGAGTTAAAACAATATAGCTTACATTGTACATTTGCATATTATAGTGGATTGAGCTTTAAGACATTATAAAACAAATTAAAACTACAAATCAATGAAAACTTTTCTTTTCGATGCTTTACATTTATGGAAAGACAATTATACATCATGGTATTGGCTAAAATTTTCTACAGTTTTTCCAACTCGTCTACATAGTTATACGCCCAACGTCTTTTTAAACAAAATCACACTTCTATAAGCAAACTCATATTTATGAATGAAATTTTGTGCTTGGCTAATAATGCTGGCATCAGTATAGTCATATTACCTTCTCTGCTGATTAGATCTCTTGATTCTCTAATAATTTTAAGTACCTTATGTTACTAAAAGTATTCCCCCAAAACTCAGAGCTCTACAAAAACTTCACTGGGAACAGCTAATAATTATTAATTAGATCTATTATCTTAGATGTTAAATGAAGCATAGAATTTCCTTAAAAGGTACAATGTCCTTGATTAAAGAGATCTATTCAAAAGAGATCAATTCCTATTCTTAACAGGGGAAAAAACTCTACAGGGTAAGTCTGAATAGCAATTACTATTCAGTAATTATCTCATAGAAAAGGAACATGTGACCCATCAGGAGATGAATATCACTGTCACAGAGAAGTGATGGTGGAAACTTGGGGTGAATTCAGCAAGTCGAGGCACCTTTTTATAAGGGGGAAAAAAGGTTGTGGAAGACTCTATAACATCCCAGGAGCTTGAAATCAGACTGGTACCTTCAGTAAAGGTGAACATCTAATTCTGAAACACGTCAGGGAACTAGTAGTCCTGTAAACCCAGAATTAAGCAAAACAGGATCCTAGGAACTACTGGAGGTCCACATGTTCAGGTCTGGCTCCAAGGGATGGGGAAATTATCCTAATAGAGCCACCACAACAAAGGATATTGAAATACTGTATTCAAAGGCCTATATATCCTGGGAAAGTGACTTTTAAGTTTCAAGACCAAATCTTGGTCTTGCAAATTTTTTTTCCCTCTATTCATATGGAAGCAATATTGCTTAAAATTTTTTTCAACATTTGAAAATAACTTCTTACAGAAACAAAGTGTCTGTTTTTAGTCTTAAATTAAAATGCTCCCAGGTCTTCAGGACATCCAATTCCAATTATGCAGTCCTGAGGAAATCTCACTCAGTACCAAAAAAAAAAAAAGAATAAAATGTGCTTTCTAATTCCAATCAAGAATCCAAACCCAGCTGTCATTTGGTAGCAAGTTTTCTAAATGAGGGATTCTCATTTCTTTACTTGTAGCCATACAGAACAAATATCATTAAATTGAATACAGTAATAAGGAAGTTCAGATATTAACAAATAAACATTTGAAAATATTAAAAATCAGTAACTGTTCTGTTTGTTCAAAATCTCAGTCTAGCAGTCTATGCTTCAGAAAATCAAGTTACCCTAAAACAATACAGTTTAGAATTTGTTCTCATCATTAATCTTTCACTTTACGAATACTGAAACACACCCAGTCTTCTGAGAACAACAGCTTCTTTTTTGGCTTATGTATGCTTACAGATGCACCATATGTAGGTACTGGCACACCACACAGGGATTGGACAGGAGGAAGGATTTGCACTTGCTCCAATGCAGAAAAATATAAAAAATACATTAGTGCTTATACAAGAGAGTCTGCCCCAGACTTGGCTGCTTCACACAGGCACTGAACCACAAACTATCACACATCATCCTACCCTCAGCCAATGAGAGAGTTTAAAATGGACAGGAAAAGATTCTTCCTATTAAAACAATTCTTTGGTTATGGACAACAGAAAGATTTGAAATATTTCATTAGGGTCCTGAAACTGGAACGAAGTTTGTTTTCCAATTTTTAGAAAAGTTAGGAGAAGGAACAGTAGCAGAAAAACAATGTTGGTTTTAATTAAAGTGGAATTTAAATCTAAATGGTCCTCCTGAGCTGAAGGGGTTAAAGCCTTGCCATGAATTCCAGCTTCTATGGAAACTGTTGCCACCACCTCCCTGTTGGCTCTCTGCATCCAAGGGATCTTCTCCTTCATCAAACTTTTTCCTCATTTCTAGGAAAGGAAAAAAAAAAAAAACCACAGATTGAGGCACAGGTGTGTTAAAGAAATTCTATCTGATTAAAGGTGGGGAAAAATCACTTTTAAATGGTATAAACAATTGTATCTGGCATCTATATTGTGCATTTCACACATTATGAATAACAGCTTTGTAATGAGCAATGCACATTACAGCTTTCATTTCAGCTCACAAAAAGAAAGATTAAAAATAGTACTTTAAAATTCATTACGATATCCTTCTTTATGTTTATTCTATCTTAAAAAGAGAAATGAACCTATTTTCCTTTGACATTTTAATAAGTTCTCTGAGATAAAAAGTAACAGAAATGATCTTATAGGGAAGCAAAAACAAAACTACCAAAGGCAGAATTTCAAATGCAACAGTTTTTCTAATCAATTCTAGCATCTGAATGATTCTGCGCTAATGCATACATTTATAATGTACTCACAAATTAAAAGTTCACTGTCCAGCAAAGAAAATTATAGCACTTCTGAGGTATACGTAAGAAGCAACACCTATAATGTCCCAGAAAAGTAACAGTACCCTACACTCTTTATGCTGGAGCAATGTCTGGAGAACACAAATACAAGGAATGTTGTATTTTATGTTTGCATTGGAATTATCATACATAAACCATTCAAGGTACATTCTGATTTGCTTACTTACATTTTCTTATATTCACATCTAGAACCTCATAATTTCTAAACAGAAAACACTTGACACTGCATTGGATATTACACTTAAGTCCTCAGTATCGAGGAATGCATTTCTGGGCCCTCTTCTCTCTCAACTCTTCAGCAACCTCACCAACCCTCAGAGATTCAAATACCACCTCCATGTAGATGACTCCCAGATCTATCTATCCAGCCCCAGTCTCTCCTCCAAGCTTTAATCTCAGATCACCAATTGCCTAATAGACATTTCAAACCAGATGTCTCAGAGACATTTTAAACTCTACACATCCAAAAAGGAACTCATCCTTTCCCCCAAATCTTCCCCTCTTCCAAATTTCCTTTTCTCTGTTAAAGACAGCACTTTCTTTCCAGTCTCCCAAGTTCATAACCCTAAAATTATCCTCAACTCACTCTCCTACAACCCACAAATCTAGTCAGTTGTCAGATCTTGCCACATCTATATCCATATCGTCTCTCATATATGACCTCTTTTCTCCCCACCCACACACCTTAGTTCAGGCTCTCACCACCTCTTTATTCGATTATTGCAAAAATCTCCTAATTAATCTCCCTGCTTTAAGCTTCTCACCACTTCTATCGATCCTACACTGCTACCAAACTCATTTTCCGTAAGCACAGATCTGATACCCCCACTCAACCCACTCCAGAGGCTTCTAGTTGCCTCTATTATAAAACATCAGCTCTTCTTTTTAGCTTTTAAAGACCTACACAACCTGGCTCCAACCTATCTTACAGCTGAACTTGGTAGGTGAGCCTCCCAAACTGGCCTTTCATTCTCTTGTCTTTATATATGACCTCCTGGTATGTACTCCCTCCTTCCCTAAGCTTCATACAAAGATGGCTAGAAGGCTGATGGATCTGTCTGAGGGCTAGAGCAGCTCAATGCCAGCTGCATCAGGGACAGCAGCACAGAGGATGGCATCTTGCTCTTAGAAATAGCATGCCTGCTCATTTCTCAAATATATAGAGAACTGAGTCAAATTTATAAGAATGCATGCCATTCTCCAATTGATAAATGGTCAAAGGATATAAACAGGCAGTTTTCAGAGGAAGAAATTAAAGTTATCTACAATCATATGAAAAAATGTTCTAAATCACTAACAATTAGAGAAATGCAAATTAAAACAACTCTCAGGTACCACCTCATGCCTATCAGACTGGCTAATATGACAGAAAAGGAAAATGACAAATGATAGAGAAGATGTGGGGAAAACTGGAACATTAACATATTGTTAGTGGAGTTGTGAACTGAATCAACCATTCTGGAGAGGAATTTGGAACTATACCCAAAGGGCACATGACCTTTGATACCACTGCTAAGTCTATATCCCAAAGAGATTATAAAAAAGAGAAAAGGACTCACATGTACAAAAATATTTATAGCGACTCTTTTCATGGTGGCAAAGAATTAGACATCAAGGGGATGCCCATCAATTGGGGAATGGCTAAACAAGTTGTGGTATATGAATGCAATGCAATACTATTGTGCTATAAGAAATGAGGAGCAGATGATGGACTTCATAATAAGCTGGAGAGACTAATATAAACTGATGCTAAGAGAGGAGAGCAGAACCAGGAGACGTTTGTACACAATTACAGACACATCGTATCTGTGACTACTAATTTTGATAAACTGGGCTCCTCTCAACAATGCAAGATCATAAGACAACTCCAAAAGACTCATGATGGAAAGGGATAACCACATCCAGAGAAAAGAACTACAAATCTAAATGCAGATTGAAGCAAACTACTTGCTCTCTCTCTTTTGTGTTTCATTTTGTTTCATTCCTTCTTTCTCACTGTTCACTCCATTGGTTATAATTCTGCTTTACAACTTGACTAATGTTTAATGCCAAGTTATTTGTAGAACCTCTATCAGATTGCATGCCATCATGGTGGGTAGGGGGAAGAGAGGGAGAGAGAGAAAAGTTGGAGCTCAAGGGATTGTAGACCTGAATGTTGTAAACTAAAAGTAAATAAATACATTTTTAAAAAAAGAAATGATGACCAGGCAGATTTCAGAAAAACCTGCATTTATGTGAACTAAAGCTGAGTAAAGTAAGCAGAACCAGGAGAACATTGTACAGAGTAACAACAATTATTCTATGATGAACTATGATAAGACTTAGTCCTTCTCAGCAATACAATGATCCAAAACAATTTCAAAAGACTCGTGACGGAAAATGCTATATACATCCAGAGAACTATGAAGTCTGAATGCTGATCCAAGCACACAATTTTCATTTTTCTTGTTTTTCATTTTTTCTTTCTTATGGTTTTTTTTTTCTTTTATTCTGATTTCATTCTGATTCTTCTTTCACAACACGACTAATGTTGAAATGTTTAACGTGACTATACATACATAACATATATCACATTGCTTGCTGTCTTGGGGAAGGAGGGAGGAGGGGAGGGAAGGAAGAAAAAATCTGGAACTCAAAATCTTAGAAAAATGAATATTGAAAACTATCTTTACATGTATTTAGAACAAAATTAAGTACTATTAAATGCAAAAAAAGAAAAGGAAAAAAAGAAATAACATGCCTGAACTGAAGGTCAGATTAGCTGTGTGACCATCTACAGGTCCCTTAACCTGTCTTTACTTCAATTTCTTCATCAGTAAAAGCACCTGCCTCACACGGTCATGTGAACTTCAAATGCAATTATGTACATAAAGAGCAGAGCACCTTTGCACAAAGTCTAAACCTTAGTAGGCATGTCCTGGGAATGTGCCCACGGCACCCAGATGCTCAGGGACTTGCCTAGAGTCACACAGACATTAAATGTCAGAGGTAGGATTTGAACTCAGGTTTTATGGACTTCAAGTGCAGACCTCTAGTCACCACATGGTGCCTTTAGAAAGCTCTAATTCTAGGTTATTTGACCCACTTCTTAGAACGATATGTTTATTTACTTTTGGATTTTCTAAATCATTAAGAAATCTCACCACTTTCCTGTCATTTGAAATTTCTTTCCTGGGATCTCTAATAGATTTTGTATATTAGTCACAAAAAGATCCAACTTTAAGCCTTAAAGTTGATATGATGAAGGAAAGAAGAGAGGACACTGAAGGGACAGAGAACCTGTATAGATGGGAAGTTCTGGCTATTGATCTATGTATATTTTATTTGTCCAACCATTCTGCCTGGATCCTCTTTATAATTATTTCTAAAACCTAGTGTTGGCTTCTCTTGATGGTTCTACCATTCTCCTAGTTACCCAGGTAAAAGTCACGTACAACTCTCCCCCATCTCAACACCTTAAGGTCCTTTCCCATGTACCCCATGACACCTCAAGGTCCTTTCCCATCTTTTCCAAGTCCACTGAAACCACCATATGTCTTCTTGCCTAAACAATCATAATAACTTCCAAACTGGTGTTCCTACTTTTCATTTCTCTCTTCTCTAGTCAATGTGTCAGACCACTGCTCAAGTCACGTGATTTAACTATTCCACTTTGGTAACATCACTCCAGTATTTAAAAATCTTCCTTGGCTTCCCACAGCTTACCAAATAAAATATAAAGTCCTCATTTTAACAGTCAATGGTCTTCATAATATGGCTCCAATCTATCCTGCCTTGATAAATATTCTTCCCCTTTATGTATTCTACATTTGAGCCCCAAAGTACTTCTATCTCCCTTTTTTTGGCCTGTCCTCTACTATCTTTATCCTTTAGTTCCAAGTCTAACATGATTGTCCCCATCTATCTCAGCCTGAAACCCCATGCCTCTTTTAAGCAGATCTGCCTAACTCAAGGGCTACCTGACCCTTTCTTCTATATCCCCAAATGTGCTGAAAGTGATCTCTTCTCCCTCAAAAAGTTCTCAATATACTCTGTCTAGCCTCCTCCTTGTATCACAGTTGTCCATGTATGTGTCTTTCTCTCTTAAACAACAAACTCCTGGATAGCAAGATCTACATCAAAGCTATTTTTATATTCCTAGCACTTTGCACAATACTTTGCACAAAGTAAGGACTTAATAAATGTTTATTGAATTAAATTCAATTTTATGTAATACCTGGATCCGAAAGTACTTCTTTAGCAGCTGCTATGTCGATAAATTTTTTCTCTGCTTTTTTCTTTTCTTCTTCATTCTGAAAATTATCTGGGTGCCACTGTAGTGCTAACTTTCTGTATGCCTTGATGATCTCTTGTTTTTTAGCATTTCTGGGGGGTTAAAATGTAGCAATTATATATTAATAAAAGAGATTTACAACATACCACCACAATGAACTGCAATATAGTGATCAAACACTAAAATAAAAGAAAGCCACATGGGTTTCCATTTTCTTTAAGGATGTAAGTTTCCGAAGCACACAGTGATGTGATACAGTGCTAAGTTATGATGAAAAAACTAGAGAAGGCTACCTTAGATAGTTATTTCAGTAATATTAAAATATTAACTGGTTAAAAACAGAAGGAATGATTCCTCATGATAGTGGCCACTAGAAAAGCATTTTGTAAACCACTGCGTAGACAATCCCCAATGTGGTAACTTGTTCCACCAACAAAGATGGCACTCTGTCTCTGAATTATTTGGCATTAGATACTATGGGGTTACCTGAAGCTCATAGAGGTTAAGTGACTTGCTCAGAGTCACATAAGGGTAAGAGGTAGGATCTGAAATCCAGGTCTTCTTGACTTCAACCCCAACACTCTACCCACTATTCCATGCTGCCTCTAGAAACTACTATATAATTACGAGTTGTTTTTGTGCTTTTTAAAATGACCTATCTTGATTTTTAAAACCTTCTGGATTTTCTAACCTGACTAATAATCTTGAGCATTGAAAATCTCCTATATGTTCTCATTTGAATTTCTAGAGATCTCTACATGTAATAAAAGTAGAAATGGGAAAGTACTTAAGAGGCCTTCTAGTTCGATTCTCACATTTTATAGATGTGGAAACTGGCCAAGGGAAGAATTTTATACTCACAGATTAGCTATATATCAGTAGTGAGAGAATCAAAGTCTCAGTCTTTAAGTTGATATGCTAAAGATAAAAATACATTTGTTCAAGAGGAATTCTATATAGGATTACAAAATGAATTAGTAATTTCTAGCTTGTTACCTGAAATCAAATGCATGAGTCATTGATTTAAATTGCAAAGGCTAAAGGGTGATGGGGTTTTTTTAACCCTCTTTTGTTCTACAACTGAAGTTTAGGACTTTTTAGGCATGAGTTTAATTTCCCTGTTTTATTACCAATAACTAATTCTCCATTCTTATTGTGCATGTGTTTTTTAATAATTTTTAAAGTAATATTTTTGCAAATAATTCTAAAAAGTTTCATAGATGTCAAAGGCTTTATATGCTCTATCTATGTGGCTACGATTACATAATTAAAGAGAATAATGGGGGAAAGAGGTAAAAAATGGACTTACTGCTATTTTAATCAGATATGTTTTGAAGCCAATGTAAATTCTAAATACATATGAACAATTCACCTTTTTACTCCCAAGATTTTGTAATAATCTCTTTTCTGTGACTGTTTCAAGAGTCTCTGAGCTTTCTCTAGTCCTTCTCGAATCTGTTGATCATTTTCATTGTGTTCCTGTGCAGTTTCATAATCCTGAATAGCTGTCAAAATGTTTGAAATAATGCTGTTAAGTGCAATTATTATACATTTTAACTTTTTATTAAATCATAAGCTTTATATTGAGGATTAAAAAGTATTTCCAACCCCCTCAATTTTTTGTCACTATGAGATAGTTTACAATTTTTTATTTAATCTTATATATTACAAAAGGAGTCAAGATAACTATTATATTATCACTTCCAGGAAGTGAACTCCACTGCTGTTTCCTTGTTCACCTTTTCCCACATCTTCCTTATCCAGAATGCCCCCTAAAAAAAAGCCCACACTAGAAAGCATTAATTTAAATAACATTACTTTATTGTAAAGCAATCTTACAGTTTTCACACAGGAGTTAAGTGTTTATAAAGAATTTGTTAGAAAAGGTAAAAATGACTGTTAGATCTCTTGATCACGTACAAGGTAAATAGAATCCATGAGGATCTGTTTGGAAGAAGGAGGAATATAAAATGAAGAGCCACCAAGTCAGGCTCAAGTGTAGTGATGAAGCATGATCAGGTTTCTGTCACTATGAAAAACTTATTTATCTTAATGACAACTAATCCTGAAGGATTTGGCAAACAACTTTAATGAGTATCTTCAGAGGGACTAGTATACACAGAGGAGCTTTCAAACAGAGAGAAGGAACCCAAACCAAACTGTACAATTACACGTCACTAACAGGCCCTCTGTTTCAGTAGTTAAACTACGGTTGGGATTAAACTAACTTTACCATATCAGCATATTAACCCTTTATTAAGTGTTGAGCATCCTCATTAAAGAACTAGCTTCTTTGGGCAGCTGAGGCCAGCTATTAGTTCTCCCTCCTCAAATTACCTTGCATTTATTTATCTGTGCATTCACTGTAGGTAGCAGGTTGTAAGTTTCTTGAGGGCAGCCACTATTTCTTTTTCATAACCTCCAATACCTAGAGCAGTGCCTTTACAATTGCTGATTTTTCCAGACAGTTGGCGTACCACATAAATGAGGCCCAAAGTTATTCTATTCAATTCTATGAACTGACTCCAACCAATGCAAGATGGATTTAATAACAAGATGACCTAAACTAAGTAACTAGCATATCAATTAACCAATAACTGAATAGTGCCTGCCTTTAAGGAGCTTAAATTTTATCAAAGGAGGCAATTCATCAAATATGAATGAATGAGAAAGAAATATGAAGCACTTATTAAAACAGGTACTTCAAAAGACAGTCCCTGTCCTCAAAAAATTTACATTCTAGTGAGCATGACAACAAATAGGAGGAATGGAGGTCAGGGAAGGAATGTCAAAATGGTAGAGTTAATTTGATTATAGTTCTTAGAGCTATAGTTGGAAAGAGGGAGAGATATACCAAATCAGTCAACAAACATCTTTTAAGTGCTTCTTTTGGGCCAGGCATTATGTAAGCCCTACATGTACAAGAAAAGCAAAAAGTAGTTCCTGCTCTCAACGAGTTCAGAATCTAACAGCAGAATCAACATGCAGATATCTGGGGGAAACTGAAGGTAATCTCTGAAGGAAAGCACCATTATTAGGGGTGATCAAGAATGGCCTTTTGCAAATAAACCAAAAATAAATTCAGGGAAATGGGACAGGGAGGAGTAAAAGGGAGACAGAATGGCTGCAAGTAGAAGAGGATACCTGAGCTGAGTTTTGAAAGAAACAAGGAATTCATAGGGGTAAACACAGAGAAGAAAGAGCCTTCCAATCATGGGGGACAGTTGTTGCCACTGTGGCACTGCACGGAATGGGAACTGAACCGTCAAGTGTAAGGAATAGCAAAAAGGCCAGGGTGGCTGGATTATAAAGTGTGGGGACAGTAAGAACATATAGCAAAGTTGGAGAGACAGGCTGGAGTCACATTGTAAATGGGCTATAAAATCCAGAGGACTTTACATAATAAGCTTTCAAAAAAACTTTGTTAAATATGAATGATGGAGCAAATGGATTAATTCAAACCAAACTTTTTTTTTTTAAGGAACAATTCAACATCCATTTTAGTACTGAGTCAATGTCATCTTTTTCACAGGGGTGAGGCAGGGGTGGACGGAAGCACTGTAACCATTACGGTTACTCAACTCATTTTTGTTCTAGCCCTGAGATTTCATTGGCATAGGGAATTCTCAGTAGAGGAAACACTTTTCACTGAAGAAATTCTTTTCAGCCATGCAGATCAGCAAATGTTCCATAATTTGTAGTCTTAGAAAGTAGTTTTGGAGCAATGAGACATTAAGCAATTTGACTGGGATTGGGTGTAATGCAATCAATGTATCAATGGTAGAACTTGAGTCTAGGTCTTTCTGCCTCTAAGACCAGCTCTCTAATGTACTACCGAGAATACTTAACATTTATGAAGGGTTAATTAATATAACCATATGGTAATGTTAGTTTAATGCCAACCACAGCAACACTACTAAAACAAAGTGTCCATCAGAGACAGTGAAAAGATTATATCTGATGACCAAATATTGTAATTTAATAATGTGAAATTCTGAAGGAGTTTTATGTTTAGTTTTAGTACACATGATACTTAAATCTTATATCTAAAAGACTTGAAAATTATTCAGATCCCACCTGCCTCTCAAGGTCTTCTGTATTATGTAATTGACATAATTATACATTACTAATAACGGTTTTCAAATGAAAAAAATTTTTTTACAAGAATATGTTGGAGTGGAGCCAAGATGGTGGCATAGAAGCAGGAAAACTCTGTCGGGGTCCCCCCATAATCACCTCAAATACCTATAAAATACGACTCTAAACAAATTTTAGAGCTACAGAACCCACAAAGTGACAGAGAGTAACAAATCTCCCACTGAAGGCGGCCTGGCAGGCTGGCAGGAAGGGTCCATTGCAGCACACTGGGAACCGAGCCCAGCCCTGTGTGAGCCCATGGGTGTTAGCCCCAGGGCAGCCCTGACAAGCAGTGGCTAGAACATTCAGGAAAGTGGATCACGAGCAGCTGTGGCAGTTTCCAGAATTATCAACTCATAATGCCAAACACAAAGTAAAAGGTCAGTGGAACTCAACTGGATCTGGGGGGGACAGTGGTGCAGTTTGGCCTCTGCTCCCGGAGTGAGAAGCGGCAAAAGTGGCGGTCCTGCAGCCACCTCCACATGGCTGCTTCAGAGCTCCTGGCCTACAGATCGTAGCAGGGCCAAGCAACCATTCAGAGGCTAAGCGCTCTTGCCTTAACCTGCCTGGATCTGGATCGTGGTGTTGGGTGGTGGTCCTGAAGTGTATGACCAGTGAGTCAAAGCTGGTAGAGGCTATAGAGACAGCACCTTCCTAATAGCACCAGCAGCTGCGAAAATCCCAGTGATTTGGGACAAAGCTCTCCCCTCTGGAAGCAGAGTTCTATCTGTGGCAAAGAGCTCAAAAGCCAACTAACTGAGTGGCAATACGAGCAAGCAAAGGAAGTAAAGCAAGAACAGCAATCCAACTTTAGATTCCTTTTTGGGGCACAAAAAGAATCAAAGCATGTATTAGGAGGAAGACAACACAGTCAGAACTACTGCACCAAAAGCTTCCAAGAAAAATATGAACTGGTTAAAGGCCATGGAGGAGTCCAAGAAGGATTCTGAAAATCACATAAGAGAAGTGGAGAAAAAACTGGGGAGAGAAATGAGAATGATGCAAGAAAATCATGAAAAGAGAGTCAACAACCTGACTGAAGAAAATAACACCTTAAAAAACAGATTAACTCAAATGGCAAAAGAGACCCAAAAAGCCAATGAGAGGAATGCCTTAAAAAGACAAATTTGCCAGATGGAAAAAGAATTTCAAAAGCTCACTGAAGAGAATAATTCCTTCAGAATTAGATTCGAGCAACGGGAAGCTAATGACTTTATGAGAAATCAAGATGCTCTTAAACAGATGCAAACAAATGAAAAAATAGGAGGCAATGTGAAATATCTCATTGGAAAAACCAGTGACCTAGAAAACAGATCCAGGAGAGACAATTTAAAAATTATTGGAATACCTGAAATCCATGATAAAAAAAAGAATCTAGAAATCATCCTTCAAGAAATTCTCAAAGAAAATTGCCCTGATATTTTAGAATCAGAGGGCAAAATGGAACTTGAAAGAATTCACCAATCACCTCTTAAAAAAGATCCCAAAAATAAAACTCCTAGGAATATTACAGCCAGGTTGCAGAGTTCCCAGATCAAGGAGAAAATATTACAAACATCTAAGAAGAAACGATTTGAGTATCATGGAAACACAATCAAGATAACACAGGATCTAGCAGCCTCTACATTAAGGGCTTGGAATATGATATTCTGGAGACCAAAGGAGCTAGGATTAAAACTAAGAATCACCTACCCAGCAAAACTGAGTATAATGTTCCAGGGGAAAATATGGTCATTCAATGAGGTGGAGGACTTTCAAACATTCCTGGTGAAAAAATCAGAGCTGAATAGAAAATTTGACATTCAAATACAAGAAGCAAGAGAAGCATGAGAAGGTAAACAGGGAAAAGAAATCATAAGGAACTTATCAAAGTTAAACTATTTACATGCCTACATGGAAAAAACAATAATTGTAACTTATGAAACTTTCTCAGTATAAGGATAGTTGAAGGGAATATAAATGTGTATATATGTATACATACACATATGTCTATATGCAAGGGTACATATGCACATGAATACATATGTGAATGTGTATAGGTATACATAGACAGAGGGCACAGGATCAATTGAATAGGAAGGGATGATATTTAAAAGGTGAAATTGAGAGGTGAGAGGGGAATATAATGAGGAGATAGGGAGAGACAGAATGGAGTAAATTATCTCATATAGAAGAGGCAAGGCATAACTGTTACAACAGAGGGGAAGAACAAGAAGGCAAAAGGGAATGGGTCAATCTTACTCTCACTGAATTTGGCTTAGGGAAGGAATGACATACACTCTAAATTGGGTATCTTGCCCAACTTAGGGGGGAAGGAGATGAGAGGGGGGATGATGGAGGAGAGAGAAGGTTGGGGGGG
>CM053591.1:91057183-91076514 GCA_028646515.1 Pseudochirops corinnae
AACTAGGTAAATGATATATGTTTGATTGATTAAAGTGAAACTGTTAACCCTTTTTGAGTTGCTTTCCTTTAGAAAAGCAGATCTAAGAACCTGTGCTAGTAGCCGCCCTAGGCATGCTAGGGTGCTTGCTGTTACAAGTGGATAGAGCACTGGGCTTGGAATCAGGAAGACTCCTCTTTCTGAATTCATATACCCTCAGATACTAGCTGTGAGTGATCCCGGGCAAGTCATTTAACCCTATCCTCATCTGTAAATTGAGCTGGAGAAGGAAATAGCAAACCACTCCAATATCTTTGCCAAGAAAACCTCAAGTTGGGGTCATGAAGAGTCAATTCTATCCTAGTCTCCTTGTGCATGTAATGTGCTGCCTGCCTGCTTTTGATCCAGTCTGTCATCCTCCCACCAGTATTATAATCCCATCTCTACCATTTTTATCATCTGCTCAAAAATCTGCAGCAGCTTATTTTTATCAATCTAGTATTAAACATCCTTTGTATACTACCTTTTTTCTTCTTTTTCTAAATTTTGGATTTCTCCTAGCTTTTTTAATAATTAGTAATGATGAAAAGGCAAGGCTTCCAGTTAGGAAGACTGGAATTTAAATTCAGCCTCAAACATATACTATTGTGTGAGTCTATCCAGGTCACTTAATCTCTGTTTCAGTTTACTCATCTGTAAAATAGGGGCAATTATAGCACTTACCTCTAGGGTGATTGTGAGGATGAAACGAGATAAGACTTGACTGCTAGTATTATTATTGAACTTATTAATGCTACAATACAATAGTACTTCCATTCAAAATGCAAGCTGTATGTGTGTTGATATATGTTACTACAGTTATCCCTTCCACATTGTGGGGGTTAGAAATGCAGAGCCCCTGTGGAAAATTTTTGGCCTTCCCTTTTGTACCAGAGAAGTTTGAATTTTTTTCTTTTTCTTTTATGGGGTATTTACAGTACTTTGTTATAAAATTTGAGTTAAGTATTTGGTCATAGGCTATATATAGGTCAATGTTAAGTAAAAATACTATATGAAAAATTTTTTTAAAATGATAATATGAAAATTTTTTTAAAAAATGAAACTAATTTGAGAAGAATAATACTAAACATCCTTCATGTACACATTTCTAAGTTTCTAAACTTTTTTTGTGTAATGTGCAGCTTCCACAAAACCCCCCAAATTCCCATTTACAGTAATTACTTATGCTGATCCATGATATATCAAAACTGCAATGGGGAAAGTCATGATATGGAAGGGGTAACTATTTATTACAGGGCAGAAAACTGAGGCTCTAGGAATAGGCAACATTGCTAAAAGTTAAAAAGAAGAACCCTTTTCTCCCTTGCTGGGGGAAAGGGGAGTCTGTGGGTAGGTTTGAAATGGAGAAGGGATTAGGTAAATTTAGAAATCTTTCTATTTGAGGTACCTATGTCAGTTTTATCATCATCCCGCTCAAGTGGAACAGGAACTAGTCAGCTAGAATTTGTTAAGCACCTACTATGTGCTAGGCACTGTGCTGAGCTCTGGAAATAAAAAGAAAGGCAAAAAACAGTCCCTAATTTCAAGGAGTTCACGGTTTAGTTGGGGAGACAACATACAGCTAATAATATATACATAAGATATATGCAGGATATATCGAAGTAGTTTTGGAGGAGGGAGAATATTCCAAGCCTGAAGTATAGCCAGTGAAAATACTTACAATTAGGAGAACCAGCAGATGGAGTGTTATGTTTGAGGAACAACAAAGAGGTCCATTGTCACTTACTTCACAGAGTAGGTGGAGTGGAGAAAGGTTTAAGTAGAATGGAAGGTAGAATGGGGCCAAGTGATGAAGGACTTTATAAATCAAAGAGGAATGTGATGTCAGCCCGAACAGATTTATTTTATAGATTATTTATGAACTTTAGTAGTTAGTTTATATTATTCATCCATTCCTTGCCTAAAGGATCAACTATCAAATTTATTTACCTCCTTTACCGTAGAATCTTGTGGTTGTTTATAAGTATACCTGAGGATTTTACATAGTAAATTTGAAAGTAAGGGGAAGTCATAAATAGTAGTTGGTGCTGCATCTTCTGTTTAATATGTTTGCTGCATGTGAACAATCTCATTTTAATTGTCTGATATTGATTGTGATTAAAGGCATGCTAATTGCTATCTTTGGAATATACTTAGATATGCCCTGATGTTTGTAACATTTATGGATCAGAGTTAAAATTTGATTTCTGGCTAGCTTTTGATTGAATGCACTTTGGAAATAGTTTGACCTATTGCTTCTACCCAGAAAATAAAATATGAAAGTTTATTCTTGGTCATACTTTGGGAAATAATCGTTGTTTTCAGCATTCTTTTAAAAGAGGAATTAAAGCACCCTTCTCCTCTACACCCTTCTCTTGAAGAAAACGATTGTTGCAAAGAGCAAAAGAAGGTTTATATTTTACATGTGTCTACTTGACTGTAGATTAGATACAACTTAGATTATTTTAGGTTATATCTCAAATCACCAAACTATTTGATGAGTTTTCAAACCAGATTTGTTGTAAACTATGTCAGAAGGATCTATGGGAGAGCATAATGAGAGGGTTTTATCTTCTCATACTGATAACTTTAAATCACTAGTCTAGCCATTTAATATTTGGTGATTTTAGTTGTTTGCATATTTTCTCTCCCAATAGATTGTGTGCTGTTTGAGGGCAGAGATGTGTCTTGCCTTTCATTGCATTTATAGTACTTAATACAGTGCCTGGCATGTAGTAAATGCTTAATAAATGCATATTGACTTACTGACAGACAAATGTAAAATTTTTTGTTTGTTTCTCTCTAAGAGTACTTTCATGATTTATATCTTATGGTCAGCCTGTTGCTTTGGGATATCTATTTTGCCTTAATTGTTTTGAATTGTATGCTTTTAATAACATTGATAAGTGTGAAAGGATCTTATAGATTTTGGCAATTTAACAGCAGTCAAAAAATGAAAACTAATGAAGATTTTAGGCATGATGTCAGGCATTTTTGGTGGTAGAACTTATTTTGGATCAGGTGAGCCCTATATCTGGCCATATATGATGGTCAGTACTACTTATGAGTAGTTGATTTTTAAAGATAGAAATAAGCATTTGTAAAGGTATAAAATTGAGTATAATTCTAATGTTTAGAAAGTTATGATTCTTTCCAGAGATTTCCAACTTCTAGTTTTTTGTTAGATCATAATCCAAGAGTCTCTTGGAAGAATAGCAGGCATATCATTTGATTCCTGACTTTTTGTTGTACTATACACTCATAAAGAGCTTGTTAGATTCTATTCTGATTTTAAATGCTAGATACTGTACTCTAGTGATGCTTACTTATAAAATATTTGTATTATTAGCCTCTGTTATAGCCTCTATGTATACATGTATATTAACTTATTATGTAATGTTGTAAAATATCTTCTATATAATTTTTAAAAACAAATTTAAAAAATGAATATATCTATAATCATGATATTGTTTTCTTAAATCTCTGTAGAGAATACATTGGTTCTGCTTAGACTGAAATACAAGCTGCTGATACAGTGAGAGATGAAATATTTTATCTTTGGTTTTTTAAAAATTGCTTTAGGGGAAAAAAATCTTTAGTTTTGGTTTTGATCTTGAGCGCTCTTAGATTATAACCAATAGCAAAAGTAAAGTATTAAAATTACTTTTAAAAATGTACTTTATAGAATTGTACATTACCTCAAAAATTTTCCCTATAGTTGTTAGCATAATGGTGGTCAGCATTTTGTCTTTCATTAAAATCTTGGATGTTTCATCTTTAGGCAGCTATTCCCTCTTTTCCACCCTTTTTTATTGTTCCTCAGATTTGTTGCTTCTTTTTTTTTGAGCAAACATAATCGACTAATCAACCCTACTATTTCTAGCATTAAACTGTTAAAAATAAGGAAATTAAGGAATGCACCATGTGTTGTTTTTAAAACGATGACAGAAATTAGAATCCCAAGAAAACTTTTATAAAGCTAAGGAGCTTATGTTGTAAGGCTATAAAAGGTAAACGTGAAAGGAAATGGTAAAAATATAATTCTTGATTTTTTCAGAGGTAACGTCTACTTTGTTGAATCTTGAACGAACTACTGAAAATAATGGTAGAATAATTGTTCTTGATGATAAATGAAAAATTTCATTACTTTTCTACCTTTTGAAAAAGATCTTAAATTACCATTTGATCACTCACACTAAGTACACGAAGAGACACGCACCAAGAAAACCTTTGCTTTTTCCCCCAATGAATTTTTACTTATTTAGTATCAAGCTTATTGAACACTCTAAGGGTCCTGTGATTTCGCTGGCGCGGGCACTGCTGGTTTTCCTGTTCTTCGTTGTAGCTTTGATGCACCAAAAAGACCCCGAGGTGTGGTTTAGAAAGAACTCATGGCGTTTCAGTCTCTGAGGATTAACCTCTTCAGGACACAATTTCTCTTAAAATTCATAACAGCCTGTTTAAAGAAGTGTCAAAGAATTCACTAAAAACCTGAATTCGGTTTGTGTTTTAACTTTATTTTTGGTTTTACTGTAAATGTCTTCTAGGAAGTAACATTTATGATGTTACTACGTTTGCTTAGCTGATGGGACTTGTGTTCTCAGCCTCAGACTGACCAAAATTCTTAAATGGGTCTGTGAGTCCCAGCCCATCCGTGCCCATTCTTCTTTGTGATTCTTGTCCACATTCTCCCGGAGTTTTGTGATGGAGAGCTCGTCCAGTATTCTGGAGGCCTCCCTTCCTCCGGACACTGTGAGGATACCACTGGAGCAGGGAAACCATCCACTGATTATTCCCACTCTCACAGTATGATCAGCCCATCTTCTTTTTTGCTTCTTAAGAAGTGTAAAATGAGATCATGGAACAATCACTAGTTTGGGGAAAGAGAGGTTTTTGCACCTGAAATGTGCTTGAGGGTGGAAAAATTTAATGAACTTACACTCCATTAAATAAGGAAGAAGTGGAGGTGGAGCCTTGTGGTCTTGTCGGGGGGGAGCCACAGACAGAATGGTAAAGACGGGAGTGTGTGTGTTGGGGGGAGAGGGAGAGGGTAACATTGGGATCAGAATGTACCCAGAAGGATCTGTTTAGCTGATTGCCATGAGATCAGAGGTTGCTGCCCTAGAATGACTGGTGCTCCCAAAGCATGCTAATTTTTCTATGACCTGCCTGACCTGACACTAAGTCTTCAGTCTTTTTCTTTCTCTTTAAAATAATGAGTTTGGACAAGGTGTTCTCTACCGATCCTTTACAGCTTTGATAGGCCATGAGTCTAAGGTTTGGGGGTGTACTTTTCTTCACTCTAGGTCAGCTTCAATTTCAATAAAAATTAAACCTTCCTGACTTCGAGCAGTCTGTGGGTCAATCAGCAAATGTTTGAAGTCTACCTGGGACTTAGAATGGCTAAGTCATTTAACCTTGTGTAACACAGACAACTTTTTGAGACTCTTGAGTTATAGAGAATATGTTGACTTGCCTTGGTAGAGGGAATTTCCTTGCCAAGAGTTCCCTCTACCAATGTAATGAGATGTTTAGAGGGTAGGAACTGGATCTGTGATTTCATTGCTTTAGAAAAATTAATTACCAGACAAGGAAATCACTACTACTATAGACTGATGTCTTCTCTATGATTTTAGTCTTTGAGTGTTATCTGTGGGCTGAGAGGCTGACTTTCCCAGGGAAGCATAGCCAGAATATATCAGAAGTGGGACATGAACCCAGGTCTTTCAAGGTCACTTTCCTAACCAGTAGGCCTGTTCACCTCTAAGAACTATGTACAGAATAAATAAATAAATACAGAATACATACATGCAAGTAGTTATGGAGGGGGAGGGATCTTAGTAGTTGAGAGGAGGGTCAGGAAAGTATTGATTTATGTGCTTAATGGGAGAGAGGGATTCTTTGAGACAGAGATTAGAAGGGAGTGGATTCCAGGCATGGTTATGGACATTGTAAAAGCATGAATGTGAGAAATGGAGTACTATGTGTAAGGAACTGAAAGAAAGCCAGTTTGGGAAGTAATATGTACATTGAGAATGGAAAGACAGGTTGTGGCTGATTGTGAAGTACTAAACACTAAACAAAGGACTTGATCTGAGGGGCAGTAGGGAGCCACTGAGCCATTGAAGTCTGAATGGGGAGTAACAAAGTCAGATCTATGCTTAAGGAAAATCACTCTGGCGGCTATCTTTGGAAATTCAGAAATAATGTTTTTCAGTACCCATCTTTTTGTAAATAATTTTCATTTTAAGGAACTTGATTCTCCACTCTACTGTAAACTCTCCTTTCTCTTCCATAGTCACTTCACTACTGATGCACTTAAATCTGTACATGAATTAAATATTTTAATATTTCTTGCTAAAGTATCTTTAGCAAATACTGGTAAAATGTGCATTTATTCATATCATTCTGATCATAGGGTTGACTGTCTCATAGGTCTTAAAGGCTAGAAGGTTTATTGATATAGTTCTCCTTTCCATATTCCTTCCTTTAACAGATATTTAAGTGCTGCACTGTGAGGTATCCAAACAAAGCAGAAAAAGTGATGCCTGTTTTTAGTCTCGTAGTCCTTAGAGCTGCTTCACATACAGATAGGTGCTGAATGACTAATTTTTGATGGTGGTATAGTATATATTAGGAAGAATGAAATGTAATACATGCGTACTGGTTTGCATAAAACAGTGCAATGTGAATTTCAAAGATTAGTATCTTAGTGCTTAACAAAAGATAATCAGATTTTGCATAAGAAGATCTTGAACAATAATATACTTGTTGGACCTACTTATGATTCTATTTAATATAGATTCAAATGCTTTCCCCCTTTATTTCTCTTTCTTTCCTACTTAAAAATTTTTTACAAGAAATCAGAACTGTGGATATATTATGGTTATTAGAATGAAGAGATTGCAAATCCTAAATGACATAATTTTTTAAAATTTCTACAGTTAAAATCTCATCCAAGTGAGAATGAAGAAAAGGAAGCCCGGTCTCAACTACTAAAAGCTGATGAAATGCAGCGCTTACGTTCACAAGCTCATTCTGCTTTTGATCGGGAAGATTATCAAGCGGCTATAGCTTTCCTTGATAGTATTTTAGAGGTGAGTTTGTTACATATTGAGAGCCATTGCAGATAGCTTTTTGCTTCATTCAGTAAGAGTTACATTGATTAGTATTTGGCTATGCCACTAGGAGGTTTCAATCCAAAGTGAAAGGTAACACCTGTGAGAATAACATCCAGCTAGAGTATTTTTCTATATTTTGTCTGTGGAGTGTGGGAGTTCTTTTATTTATTTTTGTGAGCCTGCTTATTTTTGTTAATGTTTTGATTTGGGGGAAGCAAATTGAAGAAGAGGTCGGAAAGGAATTGGGAGAATGAAGGAAGAACAAATAACTGAAATTAAAGGAAGAATGAAGGTTGGGAAGATAGAATGACTGTGAAAATGAGGAATTTGTAAGATATACACTTATGTAAATTTATAATTTAAGACTTGGTTGGAGTTGGAAAAATACTATCTGAGAACTAATCCTAGGTAATTTGTATGTGGTTCTGGTCTTCCTGCTTCTGTTCTCTTGTTGATTTACCACTTTTTTTCCCAATAAATGCTTTTCAGGGAAAAGCTCTGAAATACTGAGATGTGAAGTGGAGGTTTTTAAAAAAATTTTTATTTCTGAGTCAGGCCAAATGTTCATATGCATTTTGTCTTTATGTGGGAGGTAGTTATAATGTTAACTTCATGAAGTACAGATTGACACAGAAATGAAATTTTGGCTCTAAGTGCATTTGACAGCATGACCTTACTTTTACATTGGAAAGACAGTATAGGTTTTGGTAAGCAAGAGATGTCTTTCATGAGAATTTCTGTAACTTACTTATTGATATAAGGTGTGTGTATGGGGGGAAATCGACCACCTCAGTCAACACAGTGACTTCCATAAGGACATCTGAAGTTAAAACTAAATTCCTTTCTGACAGGAATTAAATTAGTTCTCAAAGCCATTTTAACTTCACCATATTCTTCAGGTATAATATCATGTATCTTTTTTCTTGATATTTGTAGTTTAATGTTTATATATATATACAGCTAATATGATTGCAATGGGAAGCTTCTCTCTGAAATGTATGAAATCTGTCCCGTGGACCTTCATTAATATCCTCATCTCAGTAATTTATGTATTAAAATATGGCCTTTTTCCAGGGATCCTGACCTTTCATTCTATGTGCTTATCATTGCTGCTGAGAATATTTTTCACTTTAGTAGTATGTAACAGGGTGGCTAGGTGGCACAATGAATAGAGCACTGGCCCTGGAGTCAGAAGGACCTGAGTTCAAATCCAGCCTCAGACACGTAATAAAAATAGTCGTGTGACCTTGGGCAAGTCACTTAACTCCAACTGCCCAACCTTCCCTGCTCCAAAAAGTCAAAAAAAAAAAAAAAGAAAAGAAAAAAAGTAGTATATAGCAGAATATTAGAAGCTGTGACAAGCAACTCCAGGCTCATTTAATCCTTTTCTTTAAAGGTTTCTTTAAAGGTGATGAATAATTGTGTATTTTTTATATCTGATTCATTCTTCAGTGAAATGAGGAGGCTTATAAAATTTTCATTGAATTAGAACTTTATGGTTTTTATATTTTATTAGAACTTATATTGGTATTGAAGCCTAAATATAAACATATTTTTGACTAGTCCTTGAGTTTTTGTTGGTAAAAGAAACTTCCTCTAACTATTCAGATTGGTATCTGGTCTTCAATTTATAGTATTACAGAATTGCCTAGGGGCACTAAAAACTTAAATAACTTCCCCGAGATCATGAAACCAACATGTGTCAGAGACCAGACATGAATTTAGGCCTTGTTGATTCCCAAGGCTCTGTATGATGTCACAGTAACTCACCCAGTATAAAATAATTTTTCCTAACAGTTTTTAGTTCAACAAATATTTATTAAACTATTATTTTGTGCTGTGGCTTCTTGTTAGGAGCCAGTTATTTAATAAAAAATAGGATACATTTTTCTTTGACACTTTCAAATCTATTTCATATTAGGGAAGGAGTAAGAGGGCATTTGGGTTGAGTAGGTGAACATCTCTTCCTCCTGCAACAATCCTGGATCTCCAACAAACTTTTTTAAATGATTAACTGTCTTTCTCACTTATAATTTAAGATACTTAAGAATAGTTTCTGGCAGCCAAGTGGCATAATGAATAGAGTGCTGGGCCAGCAGTCAGGAAGACACATCTTCCTGTGTTTGACTCTGGCCTCAGACACTTATTAGCCGTATGATCCTGGGTAAGTCACTTAAACCTGTTTGCCTCAGTTTCCTCAGTTATAAAATGAGCTGGAAAAGGAAATGGCAAACCACTTCAGTGTCTATGCCAAGAAAACCTCAGATGGGGTCATGAAGAGTTGGACACGACTAGAAAGCAGCTGAAACAATAACAAAGAATTATTTTAATAGAAGATAAAAAATATGTAGAAAGGTGAGTTTTTTGAGAAAGGGACAAAAATGTTTTAGAAAATAAGTATTTTAATTTGATGAAAAAAACAGGTCACAAATGAAAATGCTTGTTGATAAGTGATATGAAGAAAGATATATGGGATGTAGACTTGAATGTTTTAATTTAATTTTGGTATGTTTCTTGCTCAAAGTCTAGTTCTTCTGTTTCTTAAGGTTTGTGTTTGGGATGCAGAGCTGCGAGAACTTCGGGCTGAATGCTTTATAAAGGAAGGGGAGCCAGGGAAAGCTATTAGCGACTTAAAATCTGCTTCCAAGTTGAAGAATGACAATACTGAGGCCTTTTATAAAATCAGCACAATATACTATCAGCTGGGAGATCATGAATTGTCACTCAGGTCAGTTTTCTTACCATTTGAATTGGCATATCAGCAACATTTACACTGCAAAACTTTATTGCTTTATGTAAATTTTTGTCTTTATTGGAATTAGGGTTTAGACCACTTAATAATTAGTTTCACAATATTATATTAAATAATATTTTGACTATCTCCCAATTATTCTGATTTCATATGACTTATAATTAAAACAAATTAAAAACAATTCTTTTCACAATATTTTTTACTTTGATGTAAGATTTCCTATTTTCCTAAGGTAAATATGCCTATTAAATTTTTGTGTACACAGATATTCAAGTCATTTTAGTGAATGCATTTGAGTAATTGTTGCATATACAAAAAAAAGCTGGGAGGCAGCATCATGTATTGGAAAGAAGCTAACCTAGGAGTCCCATATCTTAGTCCAAGCTCTGCTACTGACTGTGACAGTGGTCAAATTTTCCTAAGCAGATGGGGCTACATCAAGCCTTTTATAGTTCTAAAATTCTATAATTTGCTTCTGTGATCAGTTTGTGGTCAGAGACCTTTTACTTTGATTTCTAAAAAGAATATGGAAGAACTGTCAATTTGTTTTGAGGTATGTAAATATGTTGTATTCCTTTTATTTTTAATATGTGAACAGTGAAGTCCGGGAATGTTTAAAACTTGACCAAGATCATAAAAGGTGCTTTGCACACTATAAACAAGTGAAGAAGCTTAATAAACTTATTGAGGCAGCAGAGGAACTCATTAGAGAAGGCAGGTAAGGATGAAATTATTTTTTCTAAACTGTCCAGGACACTCTTAAATCAGTGTTAAAATAATATGCAACATCCAGTGAAGGGTGTGTAGATTATAATTATATTACGGTGTTATTTCTTGGTCTGGAAACAGTATCCCAAAAATGATATTTGAAACTTGATGAAATCTTACAGTTTTCAAGAAAATTTCATTGTTTGAGTAACTGATACATATTATAAACAAAATAAAATCTTTGAGTAATTATATTAGAGTATGTGGTTTCTGTAAAAAGTTATATAGAGTTATCTTGCCAGTAAATTTAAGTGTCAGTGTTATTTGTTTACTTTCTATCTTAATGCATCAGCTTTTAAATGTAAAGATCAAAGGACATGTAAAGTAAGATGCCAAGATGGCATATAAGTAAATGTTCATTAGTTTGGCATTTCTGATGAAAAAAGAGTATTAGATGTTTGATTTCTTTGAAGGTGTCATATATCCAGAAGCAATTTATTAGCTTGATGACTCACAAAATAATTCTGAAATAGTTTTAACCTTTGTGGAAACTCACCAGTCTTGAGAATTTTAAGTTTACTTGTTATGAGATGCATCTGCATTGTGCTTTAACTACGAAAGTGTCAGCATCCAGATATCAAATGGCATGTGATACTTGCTTTTTGTGTGTTCCAAAAGTCGGTCAAAAGTTCACAGTGAGTCTTTATGCGTCACTAAACTCTATAAACTCATTTTAGAGACAGCTGGGTGATGCAGCGGATAGAGTGCTGAGCTGGGAGTTCAAGACACTGACTAGGTGTGTGATTCTGGGCAAATCACTTAACCTCTGTTTGCCTCTGTTCCTTCAACTGTAAAATGGGGTTAGTAACAGTACCTACTCCCAGAGTTCTGTTGAGGTTAAAATGAGAATAATATTTGTGTTAGCCCCCAGTGCCTGGACATAGTAGGTGCTATATAAAGGCTTATTCTTTCTCCGTTCTTCACATTTTCTTAACTTATATTGAACTGGAAGGTTTGTAATAGTTGAGAAATGTGGTTCTAGTAATAAACTGGTGAAACTTGGTGAAAGTCATCAAGTGCAAGTCAGACTTTAAAAGCTATATTGAATCCTATTGTTATAATTCCATTAAGGTGTTCTGTGAAGAAGCAATCTTTGTAGGTTGTTGGGCAAACAAAGGTGCAACTTACTCTTTTTTTAGCCAGTCCACTTCGTACAGCAGTAGTATGCTTCTGAATTCTAATGAATGATTCTGTTAATTAAAATAAATAAAGATAAAAATCAAAACAAAGTGAAAATTTGACTTTTGGAGAAATACATTAATTTGGTCAAGTGGCATTTTGTTAAGAGTGGACAGTGCTGATAATTGTTCAAAAAACAGTGTTACAGAATACTTATCACCTCTTAACTTTGTAACAGATATGTAGATGCAGCTAGCAAATATGAATCTGTAATGAAAACAGAGCCAAATACACCTATTTATACTGTTCGTTCCAAAGAAAGGATTTGTCATTGCTTCTCCAAGGTAACAATTTATTTTGTCTTAATAGCTTATCTATAATTACTTTATAATAATAATATCTATAATAAATCTAATAACTTAGATTTCTACCTAACTTATGAAACAACAACCATATTTCCTTTTTTCTTACTTGTTTTTAGGATGAAAAACCTGTTGAAGCTATTAAAGCATGTTCAGAAGTTTTACAACTGGAACCTGACAATGTGAATGCTCTCAAAGACAGAGCAGAAGCCTATTTAATAGAGGAAATGTATGATGAAGGTAAACCTTTTGGAACATGGTTTCAGGCTACTACTTCTGATGTATCAAATGAGTACATATGAAATTTCTGTTATGTCACTTTGCTTAAAACTGGTTTTCCTAAAGCTCTTAGGAATTTTTATAGACTTAAATATTATAAGTAGTGAAATACTTTAGAATGACTTTACTGGAACACAGATATACTATTTTATTAGAAATGAGGTCTGCAATTGAATCCCACTAAGAAAACTTTAAATATGAAGTGGTTGAAAAATATTTCACTTGACCTTATGGAAGAGTTTTAATTTGAAATCAGTCTGAAAATGCAAATTAGACAATTTTTAAAGGAAGAATATGGCCAGATTTCATTTCATTTTTAATTTTAAAAAATTGACCAAGGTATAAATAGTTAAAGGAAGCAGCTAGGTGATACAGTGAATACCTGTGGATGGGCCTGGAGAAAAGCACACTCATCTTCCTGAATTCAGATCTATCCTCAGATATCTGTTAGTTATATAACCCTGGGCAAGTCACTTAACCTCTGTTTTCCTTAATTCAATGGAGAAGGAAATGGCAAACCATTCTAGTTTCCTTGCCAAGAAAACTCCATAAATAGTGAGTCAGACATAACTGAATAACAAACAGACATAAAGCAGATCAAATGTGAATTTTATACTTGTGGTAAATCTTATTTATTAGGCAATAATTGACAGATTTGTTTATGAGCAAATTACTCTTTTAGCAGTTTGCTAACTCTTGAATAAGTGACAGACTTCTGAAGTTTGGACTCAGTGGTTCCTAGGCTCTCTTTTAGCTCTAGATCTTTTATCTAGATCTGGGGGAAGAGACCTTAAAGACTGCCTGGTCTAATCACCTCATTTCACAGAGGAGAAAACAGAGCCTGTTTTACTATGTATAGGACATTTTCTCGGGATGAATAGTCATCAAGGAATTTGAAATTTACACTAATTATAATATTGACAACAATACCCCATGATATGTATTCTTGACACAAGATCATGCTATTGATTTGTTTATTTTAGCTTTCAAGTTTGGCATCTACTTATGCTATTGTTTTTAAGATGCCATTTTGAATTTTTATAGTTACTGGAACTCTGCTTAGGAGAAGTTGCAGAAGAATATAAAAAAGTCTAAATTTTTCAGTCTACATGTAAAACTGATGTTTGCATATTAGTGAAACATTTACATTTTTATTCCTGTATTATTTATAGTGTGACCTTAATATTAATTTAGAATTAGGGGATTGTGAAATTTGAAGATTTTTTTTTAAATAAAAGTTTGTTTATTAGTGATTCACATTTTGATTCATAATATACTTTTGTGAAGCCATTTGAATTGAGGTTACAACGTGTAAATTGATTTGAGTCAGATTGTAAATTTAGTAACCCTACAGAGAATGTGTTATAAGGGTAGAATGAATTTAGTTTCAGAATATTCACTTTAAACCTCCCCCCCACCCCCCCCCAAAAGCAACCAAACAAACATGTAATTGAAACTTTGAAATTTTGCCTTTCTTATTTGGATGCAAATTAGGAAAATTAATGACTGGAAAAAATATTTTTGGTCCAGACTGAAATTTCATTGGTGTAGGGAACCTTCTGGTGAGAAAGCTCTCTCATTGAATGCAGATCAGTCAGTTAACTGTTCTGTGCCCTAGTCTTGGGACTCTGAGAGGTTAGGATTTCCCTGATTATCCCTTAAGAGGTTACCTCTTGGTTTAAATCACAAGATAAATGCTAAAGAAGTAGCTGTGGCATAATGGGAAAAGTCTTAGAATGGGAATCAGAGGACCTAAGTGAAAGTTTCCCGTGTGTCTTTTAATTACATGGGTGAAAAGGCACTCCTTCTTGAAGGCTTATTCCTTATTTGCAAAATTAGGACAATGATATTTGAAATATCCAACTTAACAGGTTATTAAAGGAAAACTGTTCATAAACCTGAATGCTGTAAAGATAGAATCATAGGATTTAGAGTTGCAAAGAAATATAGAGATTGTTTAATTAAATTAATTTCTTCATTTTACATATGAAGAAGCTGAGGCCCAGAAGGTTAAAATGTCTTGTCTTGCCCAATGCTCCAAAGGAAGTAAGAAATGGTGTCAGGATTTAAATCTAAGTCCTCTTAAAAAAAAGTGATTTTTCCTAAAGTATAGATTTGACTATATCACCCTCCTATTCAGTAAACTTTAGTAGCTCTTTATTATCTCTAGGATTACATAACATAGTGCCCTGTTTGGCATTCAAAGCCCCACCTACTGTTGCAGTCTTCTTACACCTTACACCCCAACAAATACTCTTTCATCCATTGACTCTGGCCTCCTGGCTGTTCCACAAACAAGACCCTCCATTTCTCAGTTCTGGGCGTTTTTGTGGCTATCCCTCATGCCTGGAATAATCTTCTCATCGCTACCTCCTGGCTCCCCCTCATCTTCTACAGCAGGGCTTCTTAAACATTTTACATTGGTGACCCCTTTTTCTTCTTTTGGCAACATTGTTGGTGTTGTGTTGCCTTTAGGACATGCAGAGTGCACATGCTTTGTATTTAGAACCAAAACTGCAGTGAAGTTGGGCATTGGGCAAGTGCTGCCAGAAACACCTTGGATTCATTATGTGTTTGATCTTTAATTAATTTTTGGTCCTTGTGCACTTAGAAACCTTTTACTGTTGCCAAATTTTTTGCAACCCTATATGGGGTTGTGACCCACAGTTTAAGAAGCACTGTCTCTAAAGGATGCCTTTCCCAAACCTCTTAATTCTAATACCTACCTCTGTTATTTCCTATTTATCCTGTATGTAGTTTATTTGTACACATTTGTTTACATGTTGTCTCCTTCCTTAGTTTTGACCTCTTTCAGTTGTATCTGTCAACTAATATGAAAAATTCCTAGCTTATAAACAGAGGGTCGAATGTAATAATTTTGTATGTGAAAGCATTATGTAAAATATAAAATATGGTGTACAAATGAAGTTCCCCTCAGTTTAGGTTTCAGCATGAAAGCCTTCTAATGAAATTTTCAGACTAATGTGAATGATGAGATGTTTACATTTTTAACAGTGGATTATTGAACAAAGAAAAGATTGTCCAATTGGTAACTTTCAAATATTATAACCATGTGAAATTAGAAAAAAGAAATTGGCAGAAAATATTTTGGGATAAAAGCCAGACCTGACCATAACTCTGTCCCTAGTACCTGATACTTTGAGTTGCTTCTGTTTTTCACTTCTTCCCCAAAGTTGTATTATATTTTGCATCCCTCAAAAGATGAGCCTTTAGTGGTGACAGTGGGACAATAGAGCACATTGCGTGTATAGTATTTACAAGCATTTCTGAAATCATGTCTTTGCATTTGAAATCTTTTTTTTTGTGATTCTTTTTTTTTTTATTAAATTGATTTGTTTATTTACTTTTAGTTTACAAGATTCAGTTCCACAATCCCTTGAGTTTCAGATTTTCTCCCCTCCCTTCTTCCCCTCCCCCAATGGCGGCATGCAGTCAAGTATAGGATCTGCAAATACTTTCACATTGGACATTAGTCTGGTTGTAAAGAAGGTTTGTGACCAATGGAGTGAACAGTGGGAAAGAAGAAACAAAACCAAACATGAAAAAGAACAAGAGCATATAGTTTGCTTCGGTCTCCATTTAAACTTTGTTCTTTCTAGGTCTTTCTCTGAATGTAGACATCTTCCATCCTGAGACTTTTAGAGATTTGCATTCTAAATCTTGAAAGGCCCTCATCCAGAGGAGCTGTAGGGTGAATAAGTGATTGGCAGGTCCTGGAGGTATTAGATGTCTTCTTGGTTCTGGGGAGTAGAATGGAAACATTATTGGGCATATGTTGCAGGGAGAGATTTAACCAAACTGATGCCTTTGTGCAGTGTGTGTTCTCCATGTGTTGGAAGGGACCTTGGAAACTTCCTAGTCCAACTTCTTTTGAGGCCCTGTAACCCTCACTTTGCCTTCTCTACATCCCCACTAAAAATGATCTTTTATTTGGTTCTTCTGTTCTTCATCTGTTATAGTTTTGTTCCTCTTCTAGAGTATAAAAGATGAAGTGGCATAAGTAAAAGACTGGAACTGGGAGGCAAAGGAACCTCCATCCAGATCTCGCTTTCAGTGCTTAGATGTGTGACTGTGGGCAGATTCCTTCATCCCTCTGAATTAATATCTGTACTTCCTTCTTTGTAGTAGAATTATGATGAAAAAATGAAATGTATCTTAACTTTTCCAACCTTTTAAATTTTATATGATGATAAGAAGCTTGAAGATACCTAAAGGGACCAGTTAGTTCAGTGCCTCCTCATTCTATAGAGAGAAAGACTGAGGCCTAGGAAGGCTAAAACACCTTGCTCAGAGTGAAGCATCAGAGGAGGAATTAGAGCCCTGGTCCTCTGACTCCAAAGCCACCTCTTTTTTCACACATTGTCTCACTTAATAAGATCCTTGAGGGCAGAAACTTTGTCTTGTTTCAACTTTATATCCATAGCAGCCCCTACAGTGATTTGCAGAGGAGGCACTTAGAATAGCACATGTTTATTGCATTGAATTTGTAGTCATTTGTTTATAATAATTATAGGAAGAAATTATTGGTTTCTGTTTGAATACAGAAATTGATTACTTGCAAAGCGGATATGCTTTTCTTATTTCCCATAATACTAATGTCTTCTAAGATTATCTCCAGTTTATCCTGTGATTCTGTGTAATTTGTGTCTACTCTTCCACTCTCAATTAGATCTGGGCCAGGCCCCTGATTAGTACTTAATACTTTTTGTTCATTTGGCTTTTGTTCCTGTGTCTTCTTTCCCATGCCCCTCCAATGTTGACTTTTTTCATTCTTTTTCATCTTTGCCAATTTAGGTTTCATCCTACCCCCACCTCAGTTATCCTTTCATACTCAGAATTTGTGGAAAAGTGATATTAAACCTTTAAAGAAATGTTGTTGAATATTTATCAGAAAACTAATATTATTATTCCATTATTCTATTGTCATCTCATTTCAGATGCTTAATAGAATTTAGCTGTCAAAATAAACATAGTAACACAGATATGTGGGGTCAAACATTTCAGTACATAAGTACTGAAAATAATGGTTCTGGTAGGAACTCACCAGTTGGAGTAGGTGGTCTGGGGAAGGTAAGAGGGGTAGAGGCATTTTCAAGGTGAGTAGGTTCCTAGGGCTTTTTGGAGAACTTTGGACAGTCCTGAAGGGAGCCAGGAAAAGAGAGGAAGATAATGATGTGGGTTCAAATCCTGCTTTTGACACATATCAGCTTTGTGACCTTGGGTAAAATATTTAACTTCTCAGAGCCCCAGGGAACTCTTTAAGACTTGAAGCGGCTGAGTAGTTGCTGATTTGGGCTGGTTGAGAGAATTTTCCTTACTGGAAGGGAGCTCTAGTACCTGGCCCAAACAAAAAATATACTGTTGTTTCACATAATAGATTGAATAAAAGAGTACGGGCTGGTTTTTAGGTGCAGCAGTATGACATATTTATAGACATATTTATATAGCAAGCATTTTGTAGAATTTTTTAAGTAACTAAAAAAAATATTGTTAATATAGGGTGCTTTCTTTAAGTATTAAATTATAATAGACCTGATGACTATCAGAGTATCTCAGCAGAAGAATTGGGATTTTTATTTGTTTTTTGAGACTTCTGAGTCTCAACTGAGGCAGTCTCAACATCTGTTTTTTAATACCTCACTTCTAAATAGAATTTCATCCTGTCATCCAGTGCCTGTTGGTGCCTCCTGCTGACTTTCAGAGAAAGAGCAAAAAGATAGATGTAACACTTATTGAGAACTATCTAATGCAAATAAGACAAAAGGTCTATAATGAGACTACAAATTATAATGCAGTAAAGGAACAAAATTTCTTGTTACTTTTAAAATGCAAAGCATGTCTCTTAAACAATATCAGTTTTTGTTTAAACACTTTTTTAATTACTATGACAATATTTAGTTTTCCATATTAGAAATTCACTCTTTCGTAGAATATTTAATTTTTTACATTGCAAAAATTCAATTCAGCAAATATTTGCCAGGAATCTAATATGTATAAGGCACTCTTCTAGGTGTTAGAGGTTATAGAGAGGAAATAGTACCTGCCCTCAAGAAACTTATAATCTACTATGTACAGTAAGTACACAGATAAATTAAATACAAGATAATATGAGGAGAGAGAGAGAGACTATAATTTGAGGAGAGAGAGAGACTAACAGCTGACCCAACTGCCCAAAGCAGCCAAACAAACATCACTGTTTAAAATATTGATTTATGGAAAAAGTCTTAAAATGTACATATTTTTTTCTGTAGGGAGAAAGAGATATAAAATATCCCTGTGTGAATAAAATATGAGCCCAGTTTTAATTAAAACAGAAAATTCACTTATAATTTGTATGTCCTTTCTAGTATTACTTTTTGCCTCATTAGAACAAGTGTAATTTTAGGCTTTCGTTCCTTTGCATGTAAACATTTTCTTTTTTTAAATTAACTTTTATGTTTCTTTTTAGTTTACATCATTCATTTCCACAAGACTTTGAGTTACAAATTTTCTCCCCGTCTTTCCCCTACCCACCACCCCAAAACAGTGATCCCATTGTATATTCCCCCAATCTGCTCTCTCCTGTATTGTCCGCCATCACCCCTCTGACTTTCCAGTAGGGCAAGATGCATCTCCATACCCTAGTGCCTCTATATCTTATTTCTCAGTTGCAAGTAAACAATAATAATGATAATAATAATAATAATTTTTAAACATATCATTTTAAAACTTTGAATTCCAGATTCTTTCCCTTCCTTCCTCATCACCTACCCTTAATGGGAAGATAAGCAATTCAATATAGGTTGTACGTGTGTAGTTACGCAAAACATTTCCATAGTGGATATATTGTGAAAGACTTGACTATATTTCCTTCCATCCTATCCCACCCCCCACTTGTTCTATTCTCTGTTT
>CM053591.1:91077014-91114861 GCA_028646515.1 Pseudochirops corinnae
AATGGAAGCAAATGACTTTATGAGAAATCCAGATATTATTAAACAGATCCAAACAAATGAAAAAATAGAAGGCAATGTGAAATATCTCCCTGAAAAAACTACTGACCTTGAAAATAGATCCAGGAGAGCCAATTTAAAAATTTTTGGACTACCTGAAAGCCATGATCAAAAAAAGAACTTAGAAAGCATCCTTCAAGAAATTCTCAAGGAAAATTGCCCTGATATTTTAGAACCAGAGGGCAAAATAGAACTTGAAAGAATTCACCAATCACCTCTTCAAAAAGATCCCCAAAAGAAAACTCCTTAGGAACATTATTAGCCAGGTTCCAGAGTCCCCAGATCAAGGAGAAAAGATTACAGGCTTGCAAGAGGAAGCAATCTGAATACTGTGGAAACACAATTAGAGTAACCCAGGATCTGGCAGCTTCTACACTGAGGGATCAGAGAGCCTGGAATATGATATTCCGGAGATCAAGGGAGCTAGGATTGAAACGAAGAATCACCTACCCAGAAAAATTGAGTATAATGTTCCAGGGGAAAATATGGTCATTCAGTGAGGTGGAGGACTTTCAAACATTCTTGCTGAAAAAAAGAGAACTGAAAAGAAAATTTGACACTCAAATACAAGAAGTATGAGAAGGTAAACATGGAAAAGAAATCATAAGGAACTTATCAAAGTTGAACTATTTACATTCCAACATGGAAAAACGATAATTGTAACTTCTGAAACTTTTCTCATTATGATGATAGGTGAAGGGAATACAAATGTATATATACGTATACATATACATGTCTATGTAGGAGGTTTTATATATGCATACAAACACATATCTGAGTATGTATATATATGTGTACATAGAGGGCACAAGATCAATTGAATAAGAAGGGATGATACTTTAAAAGGTGATATTTTGAGGTGGGAGAGGATTAGAATGAGAGGAGACAGGGAGAGACATAGGGTTAATCATCTCATATAAAAGAGGCTAGGGATAATTGTTACAATGGAGGGGAAGAACAGGAAGGCAAAAGGGAAAGGGTCAACCTTACTCTCATTGAATTTGGCTTAGGGAAGGAATGACATAAACTCTAAACTGGATATCTTGCCATACAGGAGATTAGAGGGGATGGGGATGAGAGGTAGGATGATGAAGGGGAGGGCAGGTGGGGGGGAGGGTGGCTGGAAGTACACACTTCTGTAAAGGGACAGGGTAGAGAATAGAACAAGGGGGGGGGATAGGAAGGAGGGACATATAATCAGTCTCTCACATTATGTCCACTGTGGAGATATTCTGCATAATTACACATGTACAGCCTGTATTGAACTGCTTGTCCTTCCAGTAGAGGTGGGTGACAGGGGAGGAAGGGAAAGAATCTAGAATTTAAAGTTCTATAATCAAATGTTAAAAGTATATATGTGTGTATATATTATTTTATTATTAACTACATCCAACTAGGAATTAAGATACACAGGCACTGGGGTAGGGTGACCCATCCTGCACTACCAGAAAGTCAGAAGGGCAATGGGGGAGGACATAGGGGAGAGCAGATTGGGGGAGGGCCTATACAGTGGGATTGCTGTTTTGGGGTGGTGGGTAGGGGAAAGATGGGGAGATAATTTGTAACTCAAAATCTCGTGGAAATGAGTGATGTAAAGAAGAAAATAAATTAAATAAATAAATAAACTATTAGGTAGAAAGAGAAAATAAAAGATTAATTTGTAACTTATAATTCATATGCTTTCTTTCAAAGTTTTATATTATTTATTAATTCTTCAATTTTTTTTTCCTAATCGCTTGTAATGGGGATGGTAATCTGAAGATCTTCCCTGCCCCTTAATAGACCTAGGGGGGGAGTTTGAAGACATCTCCTGCTTTCAAAGTAAACTCTGCCCCCTAGAGCACACAGAAAGCTGGGTCAGAGCGAGTCAGACAGCTGGAGACAGTTGGAGACAGGTGGGGACAGAGGAGCTTAGGCAAAGAAATATAGAGTTTTGTGAACAAATATTGATCCTGTATTGGTTTGTGGGAACGCTAAAGGATGCTGTGGTTCTCAGCATTATTATTATGGCTTCTAAATAACTTTGGTACTTAGGCTTACTGGTTTTGGGATTTGGTTTTCTGGTGTCTAAATAAATCCTTCAACTTTATCCTCTATCTGGAGAGTTTGACATATTTTGTGTTCGAATATCATGTGACAGTTATAGTCACAGTCTCTATCGTGATCGTGGGCGCTATAAATATTGCATTGGTGCTACATCACTTTAAAAAGGAATTTGTATTAAAAAAAAAAAACAAAATGGATACCTAAAGCAAAGACTCCATGCTATTTTATTAATGACTTGAATGAAAACATGCTTGTCCATTGACAAGACGACAAAAGGCTGAGATCAATAATCACCATAGCGCATGACCCAAGATAAAGGGGGCTGGAATGCTTTTAAGATGAAATCTATTAGGAATAAATGATAAGTCCTACATTTGAGATCAAAGAATCATCTGTCCAATTACATGACGGTGAAACCACAACTAAACAAGTCAATGTGAAAAAGATCTGTGAGTTCTAATGGCCTGTATAAACTAACAGTCAAAAAACACAAAAGGGATCTGGAGTTGCACTGAGAAAGGCACAGCATCCAAAATGAGAGGGGCAACAGATCTCCTGGGCTTCACCTGAGTTATACGTATGTGGAGCCTTGTTATCAGTTCTGGATAATGAATTTTAGTAAGGACATTTGGCAATATGGGGAAGATTATGGAGTTCTCAAAATGCTTTTAAATGCATAAAATATATAAGATTATAAAGGAAATTAATTCTATTTATGTAAACATATATATGTATGTATGCATGCATGTACACACACACACACACACACACACACACACACACACACTCACTCACTCTTTGTCTTCCCATCCAAGTTCCCAAGTTTAAGGACTCCAGTTAAAGAATCCCTTGTTGCCTGATAGAAGACAAGCAGGCCAGAGTCTTAAGGTCCTGTCAGATGCAGAATCAGTTGAAGGAAATGGCAATGTTTAGTCTAGAAAAGAGAAGACTTAAAGGGAAACATGAGAGCTGTCTTCGAGTATCTGGGAGATTATCAGCCAGAAGAGTAAGAACTGGGCCTATGACACTTCTTCTAGAAGGGCAATGGGTAGACTTTCAAAGAGGCTGTTTCAGACTTGCGCTTTGTTCCCTTCACCACCATCTATTTATTTTCTTGCCATTCTCCATACTTCAATGTCATCCTTCAAAGCACGTGTGCACCTCTGCCCCATTTTCATGCTATAAAACAAAGAACCTATCAATAGCTTATGAAAACCTGAAAATATTTTACTGCTAAAATTCACAATAGTCCACTATTTTAAAAATAACAACATGCTTTTAAATCACAAAACTAAGACAACTGTTTGCTAGTTGAACTGTCTGTTATAGGTATAACTATCTGTTATACGTTATATATCATATTATATGTTATACGTTATATATCATATAAGTTATATATTACATATATATAACTATCTGTTATAGATTATGATCTAACCTTTATCCAAAATGTGTTTAAGTTTAAGCTAAAGCCTCAAAAGAAAAATCTGGCTACCCCATCCTTTCTGCAGCAATAGCTAGATTTTATAATAAGCATATCTATACTATAAGTTGTGTATGTTTTAATGCTATAAAACTGTAATTATAAGAGAATTTCCATTAGCAGTCTCTCTCTGGCAAATGGTATTACTGACATCTTCAATTTTTTTTTTATCTTAGTTGAGAGATCCCAAATACTGCCTTAAATGTTTTTTCCAATTAAAAATGTCACACTTGCCAACATTTTCAGAGATTAATTGTGCAAATACTTTTTATTTTTTTTTGCTTTTTTGGAAGGGGGAAGATAGGGCAATTGGGGTTAAGTGACATGGCCAAGGTCACACAACTAGTTTTGTGTAAAGTGTCTGAGGCCCCATTTGAACTCAGGTCCTCCTGACTCCAGGGCCAGTGCTCTATTCACTATGCTACCTAGCCACCTTTGTGCAAATATCTTACAAAAATTATTTTACCTCTTCCTTCAACCACCTGTCTTTTCTTCACATTTATTTACACTTCTTACCCTCCTGTCTTTCAAAATCAGTTCTCCCAAACTAGAAAGTATACTTTATTAAGTAATTATGTCAAGATAAAAAAAACAAATCTCAAATACAGAAGATTAAACTAATAGCTACAATATTATCTAAGCTACTGCTCTTAAATAACATTTCTAGCCCTGTAATTTACTTTCTAAGGTTTCTGTTTTCTGCCTTTGCAAAGCTATATTTTCTTTATCTTCAAAATCTTCTTTTTTTCTGCTTTATGTCTGTAGCTGTTTTCATAAAGTATCATCCAAGTGAACCGCTTTTACTAAATTTTCACAGGACATTATCCTCTTGCTTTTTATTTACTTATTTAGACAAAACAGTTAAGCTATCAACCATCATTTGAAGGAAATTGTTTTATGATTTATTAATGTCTTTTCATTCGTGACAGTACCACTCATTTGTAATGATAGTACTTCAGTCACTTTTTTACAATAATTCTCTATTCTTAATACATCATAGTTTATTCTAAAAGAGAAACTAAAATCTTTCCCTTCTTGGCTTTGGGTTTATCCAATTTTCACCACCCTCTTTTTGCCTATCCACATCTCCTTGAGACATTTAGCTACATGCTGCTAGAGTTAAACAAGAAATGGAAGAGAGTACAGCAGCCTCAACTATCATTCCTTAGGCCCTCAAGATTTTTCCTGGACTGATTCAATTCTTTCCACTACCAATCACAATTTTGATTCTAAAATATCAAAGCACTGAGCAGACTGATTCTTAGACCCCCAGCAAAAAAATTACATAAACATAGGAGAGAGCAGATTGGGGGAGGGGTTATACAGTGGGATGGCTGTTTTGGGGTGGTAGGTGGGGGAAAGTTGTGGAGAAAATGTGTAACTCAAAATCTCATGGAAATGAATGATGTAAACAAGAAAATAAATAAATTTAAATTTAAAAAAAATTACGTAAAGAGGGTTGATCAGAAAAGACCCTGATCAGAATGGCCACAATGGCCACAAGAATCTTATTGGTTGGGCCTCAGACATTAGGGACGCTTCCTCATGACTAGTCAACTGGGGCTCAGAAGAACGGAATTTTTTTTTTGAAGAGCTACCTTCTATCCTGGTCAAAGCAAACAAAGTAAAACAACTCAGCCCATTCTTTTTCTTGTAAGTTCTTACCACCTTGTATTTCTATACCAGAGTGCAGAAAGAAGGGCATGCCCCCACTCCAGACTACTCTAGTCTAGGTAGACAGAGATCTTGGACCTCAGGGTCCCCAGTGTTCTTTTGCTTTTGTTACATTTTTTGAGCACAGGTCTGAGACGAGAATTGCTAAGAAGAGACTTTCCATGCCCAAGATCAGTAGTAATAAGGGCACTGGTGAGTTCCTAAATTTGATTGTTGATATGCCAGCCTCTCAAAGGAAGACTCCTTATCAATAGTGAGAAGATATCACTCTGCAATTACAGTATCATTCTGCAATTAAAGACTGAAGACACAGCAAGAGGGAAGACATAAAAATATGGAACCCCTCAAAATGTTTCTACTGAGTTGCTCAAATAGTACAGAATAATTTATTCAGCAAACCCTCAAAGTATCTAGACCTTTGGAAGTCTACAGGGCTATGAGAGTGCTTTATGTTTTTGTATTTATTCATGGGCTCCAGAAAAAGGCACTTATTAAGTGCTAACTATTTGCCAAGAACTAGGAATGTAAATACAAGCAAGGAAGACAGTCCAGCCCTAAAGGAAGGTATATTCTAAGAGAAGAGAGTACAAAGAAGGGGAATGGAGGCAAAAGAGAAGTGTCTTAGAAAGAGAAGTCAGAGAAGTTTGTCAATGAGAAGTCAATCAATGATAACTGAAATAATAGGACAATTGATTAACATATTCTTTATAGGAATGGTGCAATTTATTCAATTACTATTCTCAAAGCCAGAGTGGGAAAGAAGGAAGAAAGGAAGGAAAACAGGACACACACACACACAATGGTGTGACACAAAGATGGTCAAGAAGTAACAGTCAAGATAAAATAGAAGTTCATCCATCAAAGCCTGGAACTCAGGAGTAGGAATTAGAGTATCAGGTGGTGGTGGAGCCCTAAGCATAGGCACAGGCTGAAAAAAAGGCGATCTTCTATCTGACACCCATATATTATTGTACAGCAAGTGTTTGTAGAGGAAAAGGAGACCCTATTACGCATTTCTAGATAAACCTAGAAATAAACCCTCTCTAAGCTTTACTCTGGAAGTTTCCTCTGAGTAAAATTTTGTGATGCGGGACATCCTTCCCTCTTCCACCACCTCCTCAAATTGAATTCAAATCAAATGAACCTGGGGAGATACATCAGTCTTGTTATAATACAGCTTTAGACCACACAACCTAATACTATCATTTAATGTTACATCTGAACATTTTTGTAACAATAAAGAAAAAATTTAAAAGGCTGAATTTACTTAACAAAGATAGGCATGTACTTACTGCTGTAAAATCAGTCTTCAATTCAACTACTTTACTTAGGTCAGGAATTGCTGCTTTAGATTTGCCCATGGCTAAGTAAACAGTAGCTCTTCGATAATAAGCAATGTAGTTGTCTGGATCACCATCTACAAATAAACGTAATATAAATTCAAATAATTTCTTTCACAGTAAATTCATTCTACAATAAAAATTGAGCAACTAGAATTTTAAGGGCTTACACATCTACTGAAGAGGATGTCATAACAAGGTTTGGCACTTAGGTGTGGGTAGAGTCACTCAGTAGGAACAATCAAGCTAATTTAAAATTTTCACTTCAGTTAAATTCCATTATGAGGGCGATAATCCTAATTCTTTTTTGTGTAGAATTTTTATTTATTAAATATTGCTTAAGATGGAGTCATTGGCAATATTTGTTATGATAAGCTATAATAGACTAGCCAAACCAGAGTAAAGCATTAAAACTAAGCAATTTAAAGTTTGTCCTTTCATTCTTTGTGATCTCACCCATTTTATAGGTATGCCATTCTACCCTACCAAAAAAGAAATAAAAAAGGAAACAAAATGACCAGAAACTAAAATTACTAAAATGCATGCAAACAAGAAAAGGAGGGTAGGAAGACAGATATCTAAATGATCCACTATTTGTACACCATCTAGCATCAGTCAATAAACATTTATTACGTGCCTACTATGTGCCAAGCACTATTCTAAGAGCTGAGGATACAATAAAGGCATAAAACAGCCTCTGCCCTAAAGGAGCTCACAATAAAGGGTTAAGACAACATCTAGAAAGAAACTGAAAAGGGGAGGATTTTGGGGAAGCAACAAAGTTACCCAATATGGGGTATGAAGTTCTGCAGTTGGGAAAGGAAATGATCTGAGAAGCTGGTTAATTTTATCTTGCAGAATGATGAATTTCTAGAGATCATAAAATGTAGGAAAGGAGCCAGGTGGGAAAAGATGAGATGACTTGCCAGAAAGCCCTTTTTATATAGTGGAGGGTCATGAAGGAGGTCTCCAATGTCCACCCTCCACCCTCTCCAATCAGCCTCCACCCTCTCTAAGCAGTGGGAGAAAAGGACACCAGAAAAAGGGGTTCTAAATAAAAGTTGTCAATTTAAGGAAAAGGAAAGTCTTTTTTTTTAACCTCACAGTCTACTTTTTTAAATTGATTTTTGTTTTCAACATTTACTTCTGTAAGATTTTGAGTTCTAAATTTCTTCCCATTCCTTCCCCCTCCCTAAGACGGCATGCAAATCTGATATAGGTTCTACATATACACTCATATTAAACATATTTTCACATTAGTCATGTTGTAAAGAATTAGAACCAATAGGAGAATGAAAAAACAGACAAAAAAAATGAGGGCAAATAATACGCTTTCATCTGCATTCGGACTTTCTCTGGATGTGGATGGCATTTTCCATCATGAGTCTTGGAGTTGTCTTAGATCCTTCCATTGCTGAGAAGAGCTAAGTCTATCAAAATCAGTCATCACACAACGTTGCTATTACTATGCACAATGTTCTCCTGGTTCTGCTCACTTCACTCAGCATCATTTCTTATAGCACAATAGTATTCCATTACATTCATATACACAACTTGTTCAGCCATTCCCAAATTGATAGTCATCCCCTCAATTTCCAATTCTTGGCCACTACAAAAAGAGCTGCTATAAATATTTTTGTGTATATGTGGGTCCTTTTCCCATTTTTATGATCTCTTTGGGATATAGACCTAGAAGTCTGGTTCAAAGGGTATACACAATTTTATAGCCTTTTTGGGACAGTTCCAAATCCAGAATGGTTGAATCAGTTCACAATTCTACCAACCATGCATTAGTGTACCAACTGGGAAAAATCTCTGCTTGAAACAGTTTGGACAATGTATATTATGGATGTTATTCAACTGTCAATAAAGGCACTTTCTTTTTTTTTTTTTTTTTTGCTTTTTGGAGGGCAATTGGGGTTAAGTGACTTGCCCAAAGTCACACGGCTAGTAAACGTGTCAAGTGTCTGAGGCCTCATTTGAACTCAGACCCTCCTGACTCCAGGGCTGGTGCTCTATTCACTGCACCACCTAGCTGCCCCAATAAACACACTTTCTGTAGCATCCCAATTTTTTTTAACTTTCCTCTTACTAACTCAGTAGTATACTCAAATTATCTGCTCACACATCATATTCCCACAAAGGAGAATTCTTATTAAACATTTAGCAAGTATTTTTTTCTCCCAAGAGTTTTGTTAAAATGTTCATTAGAATTGAAAGCAGCAACTTTACTTTTAGTAAGGTCTTCATTGTATGTTATCGTTTAATATATACTCCATAATGCTATGTTTGGTTGTCTATAAAAACATGAGATAATTTGATTAAATTGAGCTATTTTCAATTCTCCCAAGATAATGGGTTATCAAATCATCTGTTAATACAATATTACAAAGCCATAAAAAAAGCAACTTTGTAATGTTTTGGAATGACTTCATATCATAAAGGCAAACAAACACAAGAAGAAAGTCATTTTTAAGTGTTTATAGTTTTCATTCCATTATCACTTATCCCTTTTTTTATGTAGGCTCAGGGGACCTAGAGCTAGAATTAAGTGAAAAAATATAGATGAAAACATTTTAAAGGCATTCTTGATGGGGTGGCTAGGTGGCACAGTGAATAGAGCACCAGCCCTGGAGTCAGGATGAACTGAGTTCAAATCCAGCTTCAGACACTTAACACAAAAACTAGCCATGTGACCTTGGGCAAGTCACTTAAACCCAACTGCCCTCTAAACAGCAAAAAAAAAAAAAAAAAAAAAATCAAGGCATTCTTCTTCAAAAGGTATAATGTTAAGAATTCTGAGCTGACAATCAAAAGAACACAGCTCCCCCATCAACTAACTAGCTGTGAGAGCCTGGCAAGTTTCTCTTAACCTCTCTATGTCTCAATTCTAAGTGTAAAGTATTAAAGTAAAGTATTAAATATTCCTTCATTCTTGCTTCAATGCATGCACACGCGCGCGTGCACACACACACACACACACACACACACACACACACACAACGATGGTTGGTGATAATTCAATTCTAGGTCTCCACATCTGTATTATAGTATATACTAATGATGCATCTTAAACATAGCATGTTTGACTATCTCATCAATGATAAATGCTACTTCTTAAATCTTTCAAAGTTGACACCTACTGCTTGCATAAATCATAGATTAAAGATCAAATCAAAGATCAAAAATGTTTTCCAATCATTTATTTCCCATTTTGAGAGGCTTAATGTGGAACTATACATGTGCTAAGTACAAAAATTGTAAAAAACAAACCATTTTAGATATTTGTACCCACAAAATCATGAAAATTATTTATGTGGTAATATTTAAGACAAACTTTTCTGGTTAAAAGTGCTCTCCCAAAATGTACCCATACCCAAAGAGTACATTTTCACAAAAGGACTGCTGAGAGGACATAAAGTCCACACAAAATACCAACTTAAACTCTATAATCAAAATGAACTATTTCCAATTGCTAAATACTACGTTACCAGTTTCAACATCAATTTCTAATCAAGGGAGGAAGCACCAGAAAAAAAAGGGGTCAGGGAATATATCTGGGAATTAAAAAGACAGAATCCTAGTATCTGAATCCCTTCTGAATGTCAAGGGACCTTTGATGCTATCCATTCTACAAGGGACTTGAACAAGAATCTCCTAGATCACATGCTTGACAAGTAAATGGTCACCCTTTGATTAAAGAGCTCTAGTGAAGGAGAAGCCACTACTTACTGAAGTACCCCATTTTACCGTTGGATACCTTTAATTATTAATTTTTCCTTATAACAAAATCTGCCTCTTTGCAACTTTCACTTATTGCTCCTATTTCTGGAGCCATGGCAAAACAAATCTAATCCCTCTTTCCCTTGACAAATTTCAAATACTTAAGAAACCTATCACTACCCTCCTAAATCTTTTCTCTTCCAGGCTGACTATGTATATTCATACTCACATGATATGAGCTTGAAGCTTCTCAACATTCTGATCACCCTCTTCTGGATACCATCCAGGTAAAAAAAATATCAAACTCAGAACTCACTGTAATACTTCAGATGTGTTCAGAGCAAGACAAATACAGGACTATCACAGTATGGCATGGTGGAAAGAGTACTGGCTCTGGAGTCAGAGGACCTGTTCAAAGCACATCTCTGACACACAAGGTAACTCAGGTAGTAATATAGTTAGTCACTTAACTTCCCTGGGCCTTAGTTTCCAACTGTAAAATGAAAGAGCTGAATTTGATGGCCTCCTTACAAGGTACCTTCTAGCTCTAAATCTATAAGCCTTGTACTACCTACCTCACAGGGCTGTTGTGAATAAAGTACTTTTGAAAACCTAAAAAGCTGTACAAATGAGTTATTACTAAATCAATTTGCTAAGCTTAAAAGAGCTATGTAAATGTCAATAATTACTACTCATCTTAACTTTTTAAAGAAACTGCCTTTTGTTGTTTCTGCACAAATGCTGAACTACAAAACGTATTCTATCAGCAACCTGAATCAATATGGCTAATAACCACTTTTCAAAAACAACTCAGTTTTACCCTTTGAAATATGTACTACTTCATTATTCTATTTAATTATAATTCTTAAGATCTTACAAATGGTTTACAAGCTCAGGATTTTTGATTTGCAGCATTACCTAACTTTCTTCAACAGACTATATCAATATCTTTTATTTTCACATTACCTGTATTTCCCTTACATCCTCCATTTTTACCCTCCCAGACAGCCCTTATGACAAAAATTTCTTTTTAAAGAAAAAAAAAGATTCTGCAAAACCAACTGACATTAAAAAAAAAAAAAAATCTGATGTTCTATGCAATGTTTCACACCTCTAGGACCCTCATCACAGCAAAAGAACTGGAATGAGGTGTCTTCTCATATCTCTTCTTTTGAGACCAAATTTGCTCTTTAAAATTTTACAACTCTTAGTTTCAATTGTTTTGTACTCATTGTTCTTTCCATGTATATTATTGCAGTCATTGTGTAAACTGTTTTCCTGGTTCTTACTTCAGTTATGTCTTTCATCAGTTCAGATACACTTCTCTGTATTTATCACATTCATCATTTCTTATAATATAGCAATATTCCACTGCATTTATCTACCACAATTTGTTTAGTCATGCCCCCAATAAACTGACATCTGTTTTGTTTCCACTTCTTTGCTATCACAAAAAGTGCTGCTATAAATATTTTGAGGCTTTTTTTGTCAATGACCTCCCGGAAGTATATAACTAATACTGGAATCTCTGGATCAAAAGGTATGAACATTTTAGTCATTTTTTTTTTTGCATAATCTCAAATTAATTTCCAGATTTGAGGGGTTGTAAAGAAACAACACTCTACTGTGGTAGAGCTGTAAACTTGTACCTGAACTGATTCTTAGTAAAAAAGAAAAAAAACATTCATTACTATTATATCTATTGTTTAGTTCACTTAATAGTTTACCTGATACTTTTTTTTTTTGAAGGCCATCTCAACTGAAACTTCTGAGCTAAAGTCATGTATTAGGGATCAAAGCAGTTCTTAAGAATAAAATTCACCATCAATGTACCAAGAAACCAAAGTAAACTGTTTAAAAGGCCATACTGTAAAACAAGAACTTTTCAGCTCTCTGTTATATTTGGAAACAACAAAGTTGAAAACTGTTATCTTGGAGCTTTTTGAATGAGAGAGGGTATGCATTTCCCACCTAATTTCCATCAATACCAGAACATTTCTCAGTAGAAAATGGAATTTGGGAAAGTTTCCACTTTTCTCTCCCTATTTTCTCTCCCACTCTCTGCTAGCCTCTTCTCCTTCAAGGGGATAAGATAAGAAGAATGCCCATTGCAAACATGAAAGATACCTTACACAAAGAAATAGGAGATGGGAATGCCAACTTGGGGGAATTCCAATAACAAGTAATTCAATTCAGTTGTGGTATAGAAAGCAAGAATAGGGAAAAATGTGAAATAAGTCTGGAAAGGTAGACCAGGTGGACATTGTAAAGGGCTGTAAGTTTATAAAAGACACACTGAAAAAAATAAATTCTGTAACAGAACAACTAAAGGACTTGATATGAAGATGTGGAAATTCCAACTTCAATGTTTTATATCAGATAAAAACATGTTACCAAACAACAAAAGAATTTAAGTTCCTTTAGGGCAGGGGCTATTTAATTTTTGTTTGTTCCTTGCACATAGTAGTTAAATATATGCTTAATGGATTCAATCTAAAATACAAATTCTTCAACTTGTCCCTTAAATGACAGGCAAGCAGACATCAAATTAATGGATATTGAGGTGGGGTGACATGTTAAGACATGCTTTAGGAAGATTATTCTCACCACTGAGCAGAGACCCTCTACTCTTTCACTACAGACTAAGGTCCTGTAGGCTTTAACTTCTGCTCTGCCTCCTCTAACCTTCCAGAGGATCTTTGGGCCTTGACATTTGCCCAGCTATGAAGCCCTTAGAATTTTTTAGCTTTCCTTTAGATGTTTTCTCCTGAGATTCAGTGTGAGCTCCCTGAGAATAGGTGCTGATTTGCCTTTTCTGTTGGTTCTGTTTGGTACATTGTATTTAATAAATGCTTTTTCGTTCATTAACCAATTTTATTAATTACAATAGTTTGGATCTAATCAAACATTTAAGAGGGCTTAACACATCCAAGATACTACACTAGGTGCTATGTTGTTAAAGACCATTATTCACAACTTCAAAGTAAAGTTTATAACTTTATATAATCAGTAGTATTAGGAAACTGAGAAGTCCCTTCCTTTTAGGGACCCAAATATACTCTTGATGGTTTTCAGATACAAACCTACTGCAGCATGAAACTGAGATAAGGCATCTGCTAGTTGTCCAGCAGCCAATAACTTCTTGCCCATTTCTAGATGTTTTTCAACATCTCCATTTATTCCACATTCTGCACCTAAAACAAAAAATATACATATCTTAGCCTTAATTGTAATTTTATAAAAGATGAGATCAAAAAACATGGGCTTTGGGGACAAAATCATAAAACCAATATGAAAAAAATTAACTTCCTGAGTCACATGCCAAGATTTCACATGGGAAAAATGCAAGAAAGCTCAATACGCATGAGTTTCCAAACTACCAGATTAAGTAGTTTACAATTAAGAAGAGGCATTCCATTTGTAGTCAAGAAAGTAAAATACAAAATTTTTTCAAATGTACTCCATTCTGAAAAATGTTACCAGACTACAAAAGAAAACTAAAAACTTAAGAGAAAGTTTAAACAAATAACACTCAGTTACAGGTAGTATTATTGATAAATAAATCAATCTTGGCTTTCTAAAGGTAGAATCTTGATCAAAGCAATAAAGTAAGCCTCTCACGAAGGCTGCCAGTGGCTCTCAGAAGGGAAATGAAGAAGAGAAGAGAAAAGAAGGGGAGGGGGGAGGGAAGAGATCCTCTACTATTTCCCTCTAGAAGCAGGCCCAGTCCTATCATCATCATCACCACCACCATCATCTCCATCTCAAGCACCTCCACCCCTGCTCTTCACCTTCCTATTCCCCATACTATCCCTACCTCCCTCATTATTCAAGGTCAATTCACCTCTTCACTATATAGCCTATAATGAGACATAACCACCATTTATAAAATGTTTTTTTGGGGGGGGAATTCCATACCCATCTTCAAAGAATTTACAAAGTTGATGACTATATACTGATGAACCTGTCTATAGACTAATAATTCTGATGAAGTTGAGGCCTCAGTGATAAGCATTATTACCTACAATGGAACACATTATAATCTATCCATGACTTCATCCTATTTGTCTCTAGTTCAAATCTTCCTGGAAATCATCCTCAAGGGATCCAACCAACATTCTGGGTGCCTTCCTCTAGATATCTTAACACTGTGGATACCAATGAAATACATGATCTATCTACTGATTACGTACATATGTAATAAATTCAGTGCTTGCCAATAAAAAGGTGAATCTATATCTATATAGTCCAAATATTGGCCACTTCTAACTACAGCTTGCTTAACTGCCCCACTCCCCAAAACTACATCTGCCTGAAGTAAGGATCTACCACTCCTTTCCTAACAGTTATTGGGTAAGGACCATTTACCCAACTATTGCTGTCCCCGAGGACTACTAGGCCTTTCCATCTGCCCTGTTCCCAATGTGCTGTCTCCCTAAGTAGAAAGTAAATTCCTTGAGAGTAAATCTGTTTCATTTTTCTACTTGCATTCTAAGTGCTTAGCACCATTCTTGACATATGATTAGCATTTAATAACTTTTTTCCATTACATACAAATTTTAAGCCATGTAATTGAGGACCCTAACTCTGAAATTCTGCCACTAAGGATCTGTCTTATTTCTTCTAATTTAAATTAATCCCTGTTAAATCAATTTTGAAGTAGCTAGGTGGTACAGAGGATAGTCCACCAGGCCTGGAGTCAGGAAGACTCATCTTACTGTATTCAAATCCAGTCTCAGACATAGCCATGTTTCTCTCAGTTTCCTCATCCATAAAATGAGCTAGAGAAAGAAATGCAAACCACTCTTGTATCTTTGCCAAGAAAACCCCAAATGGGGTCACAAAGAGTTGGACACAACTGAAAACAACTCAATGACAACAACAAATCAATTTCAGTCATTTTATATTTCCATAAATTTTCATCCCTTTCCCCTAAATTCACCAATTTAAGACCACAGGATTTAGTAAAAGTTTTTTTTTATTAGCAAAAGGTCAATCATATTCCATGTTCCTTAAGAGATGTCTTCTTATTTTCAATCACTGTCATCTCTCTACTTGATTTCTTATTTGGGCCATTTTTTGCTCTTCCCTTTTGATTTACGTTGACTAAGGATTTGATTCAATTCCCTCAAACCAAACTCTTAATTTTGTTGTTCACAAATTTTTCAAATTCTATTTTAAGAATTTTAGTCATTTAGTCTATTTCCAATTGTCTGATTTCCTTTGATTTTTATTTTTTTCTTCTCTAATGTCTTTAGGTATAGATTTAAATCACTCTTATTTTCTTATTAATATAAGCATTCATATCAATAAATTTGGCTCTGATAACCACCTGGGCAATATCCCATCGCTTTTGATATGTTATAAATATTTTTATACAACCCTAAGTTTAAATCACTCTTATTTTCTTATTAATATAAGCATTCATATCAATAAATTTGGCTCTGATAACCACCTGGGCAATATCCCATCGCTTTTGATATGTTATAAATATTTTTATACAACCCTAAGTTTATCTATTTTTTAAAACTTATTGATATTTAAAAAAATGGGATATGGAAAAAGGACAATACCACCTACTATAATTAAGTAAATCAATGCCTAATATCTTTAGGTACAGATTTAAAACATTGACTTTCTCTGTTATTTTCTTATTAATTGAGCATTCATATCAAGAAATTTTTCTCTAGTAACCATATGGCCAATATCCCATGGGTTTCATTATACTGTCATTATCTTTATACAACTCTAACTTGATCTGTTTTTTGATGCTGACGAGGGATAAGGACAAAGAAAAGGGCAACAACACCTACAAAGTAATATCATAATGCCATAATAAAAATCAACTGCCATAATAAGAACATAAAAATAGCAAATACTTGATTCATTAGCCAAAAAAGACATGGAAGTAACAGAAACTTCCATTCAGGATACGTGTTTGTAAAATCTTGTGGGGGGGGGAGGGGCAGGGAACAGTTGACAATTCTGAAAGTAAGACATCGTAAAGTAAAAGATAAGTTAGTAAAGGGTAAAAAATTGAAGAAAGCTTGGCAAGAGTCCCAACTAAGCATAGTCATCCCACTAGTATTTACAGTTAAAAATGGAAGAAGAAAAGCAGACAAAAACCAGAAAATATCTTCAAGAAGTTGTAGGAGTTCCTTTGCTAGCACTGGATGCAGGACTCTGTTGCACTGCCCATACATGGATCCAGGTCACAATCTTTGGTCATAGTCCCAAGGCAAGGAGGAGCACTAGCACACCACAGTTTTCCATACCGTAGTGGAGGAATAGGGATCTTGGTCACAGTTCCAGGGTAGAAAAAGAGTGCTTACAAAGATTAGAACACAGGTCAGGAGAGTAGTAAAAACACCTCTCCTTAGATCATGCCACTTTGGAAGATTGACAACTTATAGAACTTAAGAATTAGCTCTAAAAACAGCTGCACAAAAAACACCCTGACACCAGAGCCCCATTTTAACACCTAGTTAAAAGTCAAAAAATAGGCCGGGAAAATGAGCAAATAAGAAAAAGAACTTGGCCACAGAGAGTTACTATGATGACAGGGAAGATCAAAACACAAATCTGGAAGACAACAATAAAGTCAAAACTGCTACATCCAAAGCTTCAAAGAAAAAATGTAAATTGATCTCCAGCCCAAAAAGAATTCCTGAAAGAGCTCAAAAAGGATTTTCGAAATCCAAGAGAGGCAGAGCAAAAACTGGAAAAAAGAAATGAGAGTGATACAAAAAAATCGTGAAAAAAGAGTGCACTGCTTGGTAAAGGAGGCACAAAAAAAAAAAATAATAATAAGGAAAAAAACTTAAAACAACAAAACGGGCCAAAGAGTAAAAGAAAAAAAAATCCAAAGAAGAGAAGAATACCTTGAAAAGCAGAACTGGCCTCACTGAAAAAGATACACAAAAATTCACTGAAGAAAAGAATTTTTTAAGTAGAATTGGCCAAATGGAAAAGAAAATACAAAAGCTCACTGAAGAAAATAATTCCTTAAAAATCAGAACTGGGAAAATGGAAGCTAATGACTCCATGAGACATCAAGAAACAATTTTTTTAAAAATCAAAAGAACAAAAAAATAGAAATGTGAAATATGTCATTGGAAAAACGATTGAGGAAAGATCATTTAAGAATTATTGGACTATCGTTAAAAAAAAAAGAGCCTAGATAATCATCTTTCAAGAAATTATCAAGGGAAAGTACTATAAAATTCTAGAACCAGTACATAAAATAAAAATTGAAAGAATTCGCCAATCATCTCCTGAAAGACATCCCAGATCTCATGGGTGAAGGAGAAATTACAAGCAGCCAGAAAGAAACAATTCAAATATCATGGAGCCACCATCAGAATAACACAAGATTTACCAGCTTCTACATTAAAGGATCAAAAGGCTTGGAATATGATATTCTGGAGGGTAAAGAAGCTAGGTTTACAACCAAAAATCATCTACCCCAGGGCAGTAGGTGGAGCAGTGAATAGAGCACCTACCCTGGAGTCAGGAGGACCTGAGTTCAAATGTGACCTCAGACACTTAACACTTACTAGCTGCATGACTTTGGACAAGTCACTTAACCCCAATTGCCCTGCCTTCCCCCCTCCAAAAAGGCAAAAAAATAAAAATAAAAAGGCATAAAAGAGCTGGAGGGGCAGCAAGAAAGGGAGCAGTGCTTGAACCTTACTTTCATGGGAACTGGCTCAAAGAATGAATAGCACACACACTCAGTTGAGTATGTAAATCTATTTTGCCCTACAGGAAAGTTGGAGGGGAAGGGGAAAAAAGAAGGCAGGGAAGGCTAAAAGAAGGAAAGAAGGATTGGGGGAGATGGTGGTCAGAAGCAAAACACTTTTGAGGATGGATTGGATGGAAGGTGAGAGAGAGACCAGGGTAAACAGGAGGGAAAAATAGGATGGATGGAAATACACAGGTAGTAACCATACTGTGAAAAAAATTTTACAGCAAATTTCCCTGAAAAAGGTCTCATTTCTTAAATGTATAGAGAACTGAGTCAAATTTATAAAAATAAGAGCCATTCCTCAACTGATAAATGGTCAAAGAATATGAATATGTGAAGCAACTAAAGTTACAGGTAATAATATGAAAAAATGCTCTAAATCAATACTGATTAATATACAATGAAACTCTTGAGATACCACTCCACACCAATCAGATTGGCTAAAATGACAGAAAAGAAAAATGACAAATGTCAGAGGGAATGTGGGAAAACTGAGACACTAACGCACTGTTGGAGTTGTGATCTGATTCTAACTATTCTGGAGGGCAAAGCAGAACTATGCCTAAAGAGCTATAAAACTGTGCATACCCTTTGATCTAGCATTATCACTACTAGGTCTACATCCCAAAGATCATAAAAAAGGAAAAGGATCCACATGTGCAAAAATATTTATAGCAGCTCTTTTTGTGGTAACAAAGAATTAGAAACCGAGGGGATGCCCATCCATTAGGGAATGGCTGAACAAGCTATGGTATATGAATATATTGGACTACTATTGTGCTATAAGAAATAATAAGCAGGTGCATTAATAAAATAGAGGATTTTCATGCGGATTCCTGATGAAAAGACCAGAGCTGAATAGAAAATCTGATATTCAAACATAAGACTCAAGAGAAGCCAAAAAAAAAAAAAAAAGTGAACACAAAAGAACAATCATAAAGGTTTCGACAAAGTTAAACTGTTTACATTCCTATATGGGAAGATGATACATGTAACTCCTAAGAACTTTATCATTATTATGGCAATTAAAAAGAGTTTACACAGATCACACGGAAAGGAGTCAATTATGTTGGAATGATCTCCAAGAAAAAAAATGAAGGGGTGAGGAAGAGGGACACAGTAGGAGAAGGGGGAAGGAAGAGGTAGAATGGGAAAAATTTTCTCACATAAGAGGCCCCCAAGGAACAGTTTTTACAGAGGAAGGGAAAATGGGGAGGGAGTAGACAATGTTTGAACTTCACTCTTACCAGAATTGGTTCAAAGTGGTGAAAAAATAAACACACACACACACACACACACAAAGACACACAAAGTCACACACACACAGAGTCTCAGTTATGTACAGAAATATAACAATTGAGAAATAGAAGAAGGGGACAAGAAAAAGCAGAGGGGGTGATAAAAGGGAGGGCAGATTAAGAGAAGCAATGTTTGGAAGCAAAACAGATTTTCTAGAAGAAGAAATAGAAAAAAATTGGATGGAAGGAAAAAAGCAAAAATAGAGCAAATTACAAGGAATAATCACGAATATTACATTTTGCAAAAAGGGATCACAGACAATAAAGTTATATGAAACTATTTTTCACCAAGTTTCTGTGATAAAGACCTGAAATACATACTGAGTATAGAAATGAATCAAATTTATGAAAATAAGAGCCAATTTCCAATAGATAAATGGTCAAAGGATAGAAAAAGGGAGTTTTCAGAAGAAATCAAAGCTATCTATAATCATATTTTTAAAAAAATGCTCTAAATCACTACTGATTAAAGAAAGGCAAATTAAAACAACTCCCGAGTTACCACGTCACACATATCAGCAATGACAAACGCTAGAGGAAATGATGGAGGAATAGTGAATTGGTCCAATCATTCTGAAGAACAATTCAGACTAGGCCCAAAAGGCATAAAACTGAATACCCTTTGACCAAGCACTACCACTAGTAGGTATGTATCCCAAAGAGATCAAAGAAAAGAGAAAAAGACCCAAATATACAAAAATATTTACAGCAGCTCTTTTTGTGGTAGCAAAGCACTGTAAATCCAGGGAATGCTCATCAACTGGGGAGTGGCTGAACAAGTTGTAGCAAATGATTGTGATGTGGGGAAAGACAAGGGGGATGGTTTCAGAAAAACATGGCAAGACCTATAAGAACTGATGCAAAGTCAAGTGAGAACTAGGAGATCATTCTGCAGAGTAACAGCAACATTATAATGATGATCAATTGTGAAAGACTTGACTACTCTGATCAATACAATGATTCAAGACAATTCCAAAGGACTCATGATGAAAAAATGCTATCTACCTCCAGAGAAGTAACTAATGAACTCTAAGTGCAAACTGAAATATAATTTTCTCACTTTATTTTTCTTGCTTTAAAAAAAAAAACATGGCTTAATATGGAAATGTTTTGCATGATTTCACAAGTATAATTGATATACTGCTTACCTTCTCAATAGGTAGGTAAGAGAGTGGAAGAGAATTTGGAACTCAAAATTTAAAAAGAAAAAAAGTTAAATGTAAATGATAAATTTTTAGAAATACTTTTTAAAGAAAACTAAATAGTCTTGATAAAAAAAAAAAACCACTCCTCAGTGTGTATTTCTGGTCTTTCCAATTTATAAATCCCTCTAGGGAGGCAACCAACTAACTCAGCTTCCTAGATAGTCTAAAACAGGGAACAGCAATAGGTATTTGTTGTTAACAATCCTGCTCCTTCTAGTCTAACCTTTGCAATGACTTTGAAGAATAAGTCTTTTAAAAGACGGCATATAATTTGAAAGCCACCACCAGACTTTTCAAAAGCCTCTAAAAATTAAAATACAGTTAACCAGTTTTACATTAATGGTAGTTCCCCAAATCCTAACTTATCATTGTTTTCATATGATTTCCCTACAAGTATGAACTGAGAAAAAGAAAGCTTATTCCTCCAGTGAATTCCTCTAGGAATAGTCCTTTTGGATTTCCTCTTAAGGATAGGTCACTCTCAAAATAATTTGATGGTTACACTGCTAGTTGGAGGTGCACCATTACACTGAAAACTACCACTTACAATGCCACAAAATAATAATTGTCAACAATTTATAGTTATACAGTACTTTTAAATTTCCAGATTTCTTTACCTAATTGACCTTGTCGATTGATAAATTTTTGGTGGTAAATTAGTCAAACACTTGATTCATTTACCACACAGCCTTTAGATTCTCTCTAAAATTTGGTCTGGTCAAGACTCTTCCAAAAAATAATTTTAATGCTCTAATTGAGGTGAATTTTGTATGAATACTGTGCTCCTAACTATTTTTTGTAAAGACGCTATTTTTCTATTCAAGGAGATCCATTGATCTTTGAAGTCAGTTTTGAAAGTCTTTTGGACCCCCTTATAAAAACAAGGTGCTGAGTGAGTTTTTTCTAAAAGTTGTTGCTGTTCCCTCCATAAATTTAAGCTTTCACCAGAAAGTATACATTCAAGCTCCAATATCTTTTTTTTTAGCTCCAATATCTTTGCTATTCAATGTTTTGGTACTCAAACAGCAAAAATGTCAAACATTCACCCTGACATATACAAAGTTCGTGCTTCCAGAATACAGAATACTTTTGTGCCTTTTTAAGACCTCCTTTCCTAGTAGCTTGGTCGTAAACGGTATGTTACGTGGTCATCACCAATTTGATAACTATTTAATCAATCATTAAAAAAAAGTCCCTCCTTCCTACGTCTCCCAGAAGTCACTTGGAGTGACTCAAATCACTAGTTCAGGTTCATTGAAAAATACTTTGGTTAATCCCTTAACCCAAATGTGAAAAAAAAAACTATCCATAAACATCACCATCATATTTACAAGAGAACCAAAAACTAAGGTCCCTAGCCTTCCTAAAGCTCGAACCTCACAGAAGAAGCTTCTTAGCTCCCTTCCCACCCACCTCCACAAAGCAATTGCTTTTAAAACTTAACTTCGAAAGCAACTTCCACCAGTCAACATCGATACCCAGGCAAGTCCATACCCTTTCACTATGTCCCACGAGAAAGCTTATTAAACGAGGGTCAACCCCCCTTCCTCAAGGCTCCCTCACCTACTCCTCTCACCATCCCCTCCGCCATAGGGAGGGGGGTCACTGAGTTCCGCTCTCTCAGGGGGAGGTGGCGGCTCAGGGCTCCACTCCGTCATGGGGAGGGGGCAATTAAGGTTCCTTAGCTACTAGGAGTAAAGCAGCAAGGGAGACAAAATGGTCTTACCTAGTCGCCATCCACCGTCCCAGGCCACACCTGGAGCCCCTGCCCCAGGATCCGTAAGAGGTGGCCAGGGGGCGGGGAGATGTGGGGGCGGGGAAAGGAAGGGGTAGGACAGGGACCGTAAACCAGGAGGCTGGCTGCGAAAACTCAGCCCTATCTCATCCCGGGACCGGCCCACCCCATACACCCGACGACAGCAGCAAATATCCCCGTCGCAGACGGCCCCGCTCCATTGGCCCGCACCTCCCGAGCCCAAGGTGTAGGGGGGGTTGGGAAAGCTGTCCGAGGGGCAGGCCCCGCTCGCCGCCGCCGCCGCCCCAGGCCGGGAGGGTCTCCCTCACCTTCGTACTGCAGATCCACCAGGACAAGCAGAAAGGGGAACACCGAGCCCAGCCGGTTAGTCACGGAGCCGAGGGACACCATTGCTGAGGGCGTTCGGGAGGAGGAGGAGGACGACGAAAACAGAGTGCGGGAACTGACCAGCTCCCGCGGCCGCTGTAGCCGCTCCGGCCACGGCTGGTGACGGGAGTAGGGGGGCGGGATCGCGGACGCCGCTACGCCCCGGGCCCACGCCACGGTCCAATCGCGTGCTTCCAGGGCGCCCTCTAAGCGGGCTCGCCTGGGTCGTGGTCGGCGCTGATAGGCTGCCGATGCACTAGCCCCGCCCTTTCTCTGATAGGATAACGTGGAAGCACGAGACGCCGAGGCATCCGCCTGCCCTGAGCTGTCAGAGAACCCTTAGGCTGGCTCGGCGTGGAGGTAGAAAGAAGGGAGGGGCTGGGGGCGAGGGGGAAAGAGCTCCGGGGAAACCTGGAGGGTGAATTTGTGCGACTATAGCTTCAGAGGCGGGGGCGGCGTCTGGAGGCGCATGCGTTTGGGGCGGTGTGTGAAGCTCCTGCTCTTGCTCCGGATTCGTTTGGCTCTCGGGCAAATGGCCTCCGTCTAGGCTCACTTTTCCCGTGATGGATGGGAAGAAGTGACTCCAAGGGTCAAGGGTTCGGGCCGAGCCGAACCGAGGAATCGCGGGAGCGAGCTCCGGGGCCACAGACTTGGAACTGAAAGGGGCCTGTGAGATCTCACAGTTCCACTTCCGCCCTCGCGTCACAGATAAGGAAACTGAGGCAATGAGGGGCTGAAACGATAAGCCCAGAATGAGCACGTGTGCAGGGTGGGGGTAGGGGTGAGCTGTCCTACTTTCCTTTTGACCGGGTCCTGCTGGGCGGGATTGTAGGAGACACAACTACGGAACCGAAGAGTAACCGGAAGTTGGTGTACTTCAGGGGAGGCGGGAGAGGGAGGGTAAGGCGCTCCTGCAAAGTAACGCGATTTGATGGAAGTTGGAGGGAGGGAAAAGGAGGAGCATGAACGTGAGCTGATGCAAGTCAAAAAGACCTGAAAATAAGTGCAAGCAGCCCCTGAGGCGGAATTTGGCCTGGGCAGACCAAAGCATGCAGGAAAAGAGGCAGGTTGACATGGATTCCCTCAAGGAAAAAGTCAGTGGGTTGACTGGAGTGTAATCCAGCCTGTATTTACCCGTAAAACTTGTGTAGAATCCGACCCCCCCCCATCACAAAAAAAAGGCCCTTGCATCCTTAGTAACCAGGGCAACCAAGAAAAAAAGTAAAGGAGAGGGTACCAGGAAGTGAGATTGGGAGCAAATGTAAATATCTGCATCTAGCTGATCCGAATAATAAAATTGCAGTTCACTTACCTATGTATTGTTTGTACTCTGATATTTCTTATACTTGTATTGTAAGCCCCATCTCTGGCGGATACTGCTTAGCATTCAGCATACAGCAATATGGTGCTTAGCGGTCTTCCAGGTGTATAGAAAGCACTTAATAAATGTTTGTTTAAATTTAATTACTAGTTTTGTTACCCTGGGCTTGACCTCTAACCTCTAGAACTAAGTTGCAGAGAAGATACCCACCTGCTTTGGAGTTTTCTTCCTGGGGAGTGCCCTCTGCAAGTGAAATCACAGATCTGATCCATATCCTATATATCAGATAACTTCCTTTTGTTTATTAACCGGTCAGCTAACTGAGCTTATATTTTTTTCAAGATTATAGTATTACAATTGCTAACATTTCTGTAGTACCTACTATGTGCTGGCACTGTGCTAACTGGTATACAAATCTCTCATCCTCACAACAGGAAACTTAGACAAATATGTCCACCATCACAGAGCTAGCAAACAGATCTGAACCTGATCTTCCTAACTCCAGGCTAGGTGCTTTAACCTCTCTGTCCTTCTAGCTGCACCATCTAGCTGTCCCACTTTTAAAAAAAGAAGTTAGAGAAATCCATGGTTACAAGCTTGGAGTTGACACCACTGGGTCCTTAGTTTAGTGGTGGTAGAAAGTTAAGAACATCAAAATGCTAGAGAACCTTCTGTTTTAGGGTATCTGAACCCATTTGAATTTATTTGATTTAAGCACATTGCACAAGCTATGTAAGTGGACAAAGAAGTGGCAGGTGAACTTCAGAGTGAGCAAGTCCAAGGTAATGAAGACATCAGCCCAATGTGATAGTATTTTGGCCAAAAGGTCAAGAAAATAATGGACTTTGTCATGAAGGGAACAGAAAAGTTAGTTTATACCGCTTCTGTAATGCTTACTGCAGTTCTGTCATTAAGAAGGATGTAATGAAGTTGAAAGAAGTATAAGGAAGGACACCTAAAATGATCAGTTTAAGGTTTGATCTTATTAGAGTCTTAAGTAAGGTTTCTTATATTGGGAATAAAAAGTACAGGATATGAAAGTCTGGATAAGGGGGAAATTTGTTTAACAAATACTGGAACTAAGAACTTTCTAAAGTTTTAGTAACCGGACAATTTGGAAGCTTTGGAGTTAAAGTCATTAACATCTTTTGTTTTAGATTTAGCAGTAAATAATAGAAGCTTGTGTACTCTTATTTTTCATTGTTCTCATTTATGTATTTGAATACTTGTACTTGTCCATTGAAATTAAACAAGGGAAAATGGGACAAATGAAACCAGGACAAATCATTATTGGTGGATTCTAGGCAAAGTTTTAAAATGGTGCATCTCTGCATTTGAAAATTCTACTCCATGCATATTACTGTCTGTCTGTTGAGTTTAGAGGGCCTCATGACCCCAAAATATCAACACATGGGGTCCTGTGGAATGAATTCGACTCAAATCTTCTCTCAACCAAAACAAAGTAAAGTTTATTAGAGATTCGCCTTAATGGGTAGACTCTTAAGGAGCTCAAGTGTATGTGAAGCTTGTATTTGAGATTGAGTCTGCTAGACTGAATTCTTGACCCTGTTGTAGAGACAAGATGAATCTTAAATACAGAAAGTGGGAGAACACACTACCTCCTGAGGCTGTCCATTCTACTTTTGGAGAACTTTAATATTTAGGAAGCTTTTTACCTGACATTATTTAAATTTGCCTCTTTGTGATGTCTGCCAATTGCTCCTAGTTCTCCCTTCTATGGCTAAGTAAAGCAAATCTAATTTCTTTTCCACATGAGCCCTTCAAATACTGGAAGATAGAACTTTCTTCTCTAAACTCAACGACTCCTGTTCATTCAACAAGTCCTCCCTCCTCCAGCCTCCTCTCCCTCTGTCCACATAGGGTTTTATACCCTTACTTGGGGGTGCTCTGTCCAAAGGTATATATATTTTGATCCCTGAAACCTAATAGACCTGATATCTTGAAACCTGAATATCTTGGGATTTACAGGCTAGATTTCTTTCTTAAGCACCCTACCTTAAACCCAGATCGCTCTGGCTCATTCATTGGCCAACAGTAGGTCCCAGCCCAATCCTCACTTGGTCTTTATTTGGGCCCTTTTGGCTTGGAGTGAGTGTAAATAGCAGTTGTTTCTCTTTTAGCTAGAAATCCTGTGGGTTTTCCCCTCCCATATTGATTTTTTTTTTTTTTACTAGATAAAAGAAGCCATTCTTTACCTCATTTCTTACCCAGCCTAAATCACTTAATGGGTGTTGCCTCAATCAGAGACTTGGAAAAGATCTTAGCTTAAAAAGGACAAGGTCTTCCACTGCATTCTGGCCATCTCCACTCCTGATCTCTATCTGGCCACAGGACTGAGATGGCTCCAGGAGAGAAAGTGAGGCTAATGACTTTGCACTGTCCTTCCTCACTTAAATCCAATTCACTTGCAAATCATGGCATCAGCTTTGTGACTTCATGATCCTCTTTAAGAAGAAGGACAAACAACAACTACCTCTTATGGCTTAAGGCCCTTAACCATCATGGTTATCCTCCTCTGGACCTTCTCAAGCTTTCCAAAGTACTTCCCAAACTGTGGCACTCCAAACTGACCACAGTATTTCTAATGTGGTTTGGACATGGCAGAGCACAGAGGGACGGTCACTTTGAAGAAGCTATCACCTCTAGTATTGCAGTCCAAAATCAAATTAGCTTTTTGGTTATCACAACACATAAGGCCAACATATTGACCTTATGTACAGTCAGCTAAAACCACCAGAATTTTCCCAGACAAATTCCTTTCTAATCCTGCCTCAGCTGTCTAGTTCTTGTAAAGTTGATTTTTAGAACTCAACTGCATTTTATCTCTTTAATGGTAATCTCATTATTTTCTAACCAGATTAAATTGAGACCATTTTGGATTCTGATTCTGGCATCCACTGTGTTCATTTTCCTTCCCAGCTGTCATCTGCAGACTTAATCAAATGTGCCTCTTTTATTTTATCCAAGTGATTGATAAAAATGTTAAACACTCCATTACATTTCCTAGTTTACATTGAATCAATATATGCTCCTCTGAGTCCATCTTTTCAAGAAGTTCCAAATCCATTGTGCATTCATCCAGCACACATCCCTCCATAGTTTCCATGAGAAAGGAAATACTTTCCATCCATAAGAAAGGAAATCAAATGCATTTTCTCAAATTTAAATAAACTATGGTCTTATCTGCAGCATTCTCATCAGCCAGTTTAGTAACTGCCAAAAAGTGGAATAAAGTTATTCTACCATTTAGGTGTTCTTTATGAAACCATGCTCACTTATTATAATCATCAGTTTCTTTAGATGTTGACTGTCTCTTTAATAATTTACTCTAGAATTAAAGAAATTGAGGCCAAGCTCACTCACCTTACTTCTCTGACTCACTGCTCTAATCCTTTTGTTAAAAAAAAATGGTATAGCACTTGAACTGTTCCAAACTTGTAACTTTCCTGTTCTTAATGATCTTTCAAATATCAGTGACAGTAGTGTAGCAGTCACATCTGCCAGTACTTTCAGAAGCCAGAGATAGTATTCATTTGGGCCAGGTGATGAATGAATCAAGGCAAGCAGCTAGGTAGTAGCTCTCTTGTAATTCCCCACTAACCGTTTGTGTCTACTGCAAGGATCATTTCCAGTGGCCAAGAAAACAAGCTAAATAAAGGAGCAACTCTACCATCTTTTGTGTTGTCCCTAAGCAACAGTCCTATGTATGGGTTCTCTTTTCCCCAACTAACTAAAACAAACGCCCCCCCACAGCCCTTTGTTGTCCTTTCCAGTTCCAGCTCATTCAAAGCTTTAGCACTACTGACACTATTTCCCTTCTTTTGTACGTGTATGTTTAGAACCTTGTTGGTTTGCTTGTGTTGAGTTGCTTGTTGGTTTCCCTGTGCATCCCCACTGGGGTCCATAGACATGTCCTCTTTTTCCTCCTATGCTATTATCCCCTAGTAGTAAATCAACAAGCATTCATTAATCTCCTACTATGTGCCAGGAATTTGGCTAGATATTGGGGATACAACAGCAAAAGTGAAACATTTCCTGTTTCAATGTATTTACATTCTTTTGGAAGAGACAGTATATTCATATTGAAGAATATACAGAATACAAGCTAGTTTGGGGAGGGAAGATACTAGGAATCAAGAAATGCTTTATTTAGAAGGGCTCACTTGACCTAAGTCTTGAAGGAAGCAAAGGATTCTATGAAGCAGAGAGGAAAAGGAAGAAGTGAATGTCAAGCCTCAGGGACAGAAAATGGAGAGACCTGTGGAGAGGGGAGATGGCCTCTTGTGAGAAACAGCAAGATGATTTTCTCCGTACTGTAGAGAATGGAAAGGGGAATAATGCAAAATGAAGCTGGGTAAAATAGGTTGGCAACAGGTTGTAAAGGGCTTTAAAAGCCAGATGGGAATTTCTCTTTTATCCTAATAATATCAATAGGGATTACTGAAACTTACTGAGTAGGGGAGTGAAATAGACTTTTACCAAAGAAAGGTCACTTTGGAAGCTGTGTGGACAATAGAGTAGAATAGGGAAGAAATTTTAGTTAAAGAGACCAAATTAGCAGCTCTTTGCAGTAGTCCACATGAAAGGTGATTAGGGCCTAAACTAATTGTTCTTCTTGCCTCAAATCTCTTCCCCACTCCACTAAACTAATTGTTCTTCTTGCCTCAAATCTCTTCCCCACTCCAGTCTATCCTTCACACAGTTTCCAAAGTGATCTTCCTTAAGTGAAAGTCTGAGCATTTCACTCCCCTACTCAATAATCCTTAGCGTCTTTATTGCCTCTAGGATAAAACATAAATTGTTCAGCTTTTAAAGCCCATCATAACCTGGCCTCAACTAACAGTACCTTACAGCCCCCATACACTGCTCTCCTCTTTATAGTCAAGCCAAACTGACCTGTATTTTCCTCCCACACAACAAACTCTGCATCTCATCTCTCTCACTAGGTGCCTTTGCAGTAGCAGTCCAGCCTAGCTGGAATGCATCCTCCTTGCCCACCCAGCCGACCAGATAGAATTCCTTACTTTCTTCAAGACTTATCTCAGGTTAAAAGCCATTCTTGTTTGCCTGAGGACAAGTACCCTCCCTCCCAAAGCTGCCTTATAGTTGTTTTGTTTTCATTCTGCATATATTTATATATTATCTCTCATGATAGATCGTAAGTTCCTTGAAGACGCATCCTCAGTGCCTAGCCTAACCACTTAAGAAATGCTTTTGACTTACTGCTTAGTAACTATGGTGCTGGACATGGAGTCAGTGACAGGCAATAGCTCTCTAGTCCTGGGAACTTAAATTCACTCTGTGATCTTCAGTTTTCTCATCTGTTAAATGGGAATAATTATAGCACCTACTTCATAGGATTGCTGTGAACTAATGAATATAAAGTGCTTTACGAACCTTAAAGCACTATGTCAGTATAACCTATTATCGTTGTTTTGCTATGTAACATTTTTTCTATATGACATATCTGCCAGACAATCTGGCACAGTGTAAAGAGTTCTAAATTTGGATTTCAGAGACCTGAGTTCAGAATCCTGCCTCACTGTAACTATATGCTCATGAACAAGTTACTTAAATTGTCAAAGCCTATATCTGTTAATTTTTTAAATGCATTTCAAATTAAATTAATCTGTAAAATAGGGAAAATAATACTCCACTTAAAGGTTTAATTGTAAACAAAACATTTTGTAAAACTTAAAGTTCTATGTGCCTATACATTATATGTCTCTTGTAGGAAACGAAACATAATCCATAATCTCATGAAGCTTCAGTTTTTTTTATTTGTAAAATATAGAAGTTGTACTTGATGACCTCTGAGATCCCTTCCAGCTCTAAATCTATAATCCTAGGATCTTGGATAAGTATTGACAAGTATATAAATAAATATACAAACTAGAATATGGCAAGGCAGTGTGACGAAGCTGAAATTGTGCTGAATTTGGAGTCAAAGAATTTGGCTTCAAATCCCAGCTCTACAAGCTGGATGCCTTTTACAAGCTATGTGACTTTTGACAAATTACTTAACTACTCTGGGACCCAAGTTATATTATCTGGAAAGTCGTGCCTTTCTAGCTCTGAGACTTCATTCTGTTAGAGACTTTATAACTGTTAGGATTTGTCATTTTTACATGAGCAGGAAAGCTGTGATTCTTCCCCTTCTACATATCTGTCTTAGAATTTTACTACCCCTCATAGAACATAGGGTCATCTGCCCCTGAATTCACCCAGTTTTAGTGCCAAATATTTGTCTTTGCGGACTCGGAAAGCTAAGTGTTCTTTTCTAAATTCTGCACAGCAAAAAATTGTCTAGCTGTGTGAACCTGAGCAAGGTACCTATGTTTGCCTCATTTTCCCCATCTGTGAAATGGAGATGATTAGCATCCACCTCTCAGGGTTGTTGTGACATTCAAATAAGATAGCTCTTGTAAGGCACTTAATAGTGCCTGGTATATAGTAAGATAAATACATGTCAGCTATTATTATTGATGCCGTTCAATCATTTTTTCAGTTGTGTCTGATTCTACATGACTTTTTTTTGTGGGGAATGGGATTCTTGGCAAAGTACAGGCATAGTTTGCCGTTTCCTTCTCCACCTCATTTTATAGATGAGGAAACTGAGACAAACAGGGTTAAGTGACTTTTCCAGAGTCACACAGCTAGGAAGTGTCTGAAGCTGGATTTGAACTCCAGAAGATGAGTCTTTCCAATTCTAAACCCAGCATTCTATCCACTGCACCATCTAGCTGCCCAAACTGGATAAAGATAGGAGGTCTTGAATCTGGAATTACCCACTCCCTAAAAAAATTTATCTAAGTCATAGGTTAGACTTTTTTTTTAAATTAAGAAGCATAGGACCAATCAGAGATCCTGAGCACGATTCACTGAAGTCTTTCTTCCAAGGTGACATCTAACTATTAATGAAAACTCTGCATCCAACATTTAACTGGTTCTGAATCTACCTAATTATACTATAGTCTAGACCACATCTCCATCTTTTCCATGAGAATAACATGAAGGACTGTCAGGTGCTTTACAACAATCTAGTAAACCATAGCATTTCCCTAATTTAGTAATCCTGTTAAAAAAAAGAAAAAGTCTGATTTGACTTGTTTTTGATGCTGTCTCTTTGAGATCAATAAGAGTTTATTGCGGGGGGGGGGGGGGAGGCAGAAGGGATGTTTCTTAACCATCTCTTTTGTAATGCATTCTAAAATGTTGCTTGGAATCAAATTAAAGCTCACTGTCCTGTAGTTTACAGAACCCATCCTCTTCTCTTTGAAGCTCAAGATAATATCTGGCCTTCTCCATTCCTTCAGAATCTTTCTTGATCTCTCTGAACTTTCTAAAATCACAGACAGTAATTCAGCAATAACATTTGCCAATTTCCCAAGTACCCAGGTCATTTCCCTGGACTGGATGACTTAAACTCATCAGATCAGATAGGTTCTCTCTTTTTGTTTTTCCTTACTTAACATATGTCTCAAATTCCTATTAGCCATTTTTGTTTTGTCTTTTCTAATCCAAAGATCATTCTCATTGAAATATAACCACAAAATCACAAAATTTCGGAGTTGGAAGTGACCAGAGCAGCCATCCATTTCAACTCATATTCATGCACAGGCCAACAAGTATTCATCCGGCATTTGCTTGAAGACCTTCACTAAAAAAGAAATCACTACCTTAGGAGGCAGTTAATTCCACTTTTTGATAGCTCTCGTTGTTAGAAAGCTTTTCTTTACATAAAATTTAAATTTGTCTCATTGTGACTTATACTCAACGTATCTAGTATCATCTGCTATGGTAAAATAGGGGAAAAAAAATCCTCTTCCAAAAGAAACTCATTAACTATTTGGAATTAGCTATCATGTACTCAAGGCAGCTAAGGTGGAATAGTATATAAAGCACTGGATCTAGAGTCAAGAAGACCTGAGTTCAAATCCAGCCTCAGGCAGTTCCTAGCTGTGTGACCCTGAGCCAATCGCTTTACACTGTTTGCCTCAGTTTCCTCATCTATCAAATAAAATAAGCAGGAGAAAGAAGTGGTAAACCTCTCGAGAATTGCCAAGAAAACCTCAAATGGGGTGAGGAAGAGTTGGAAACACTTGAACAATCTTGTCCTCCCTGCCCATCCATTATAGTCTTCCTTTGGCCTGTAGAAATATCTCCAGTTCCTTTAAGCAATCTTCATGTTTCATGAGGCAAGTCAAGTACACCTTTATTAAGCCAGATACCGTGCTAACTGCTGGACTCATCCTCGTAATTCTCCACTGGGCACTGTCCTGGAGATGTCTTTCCAACTGGACATTGAACCATTAACAACTATTCTTTGTATACATCCATTTAACCAGTTCCAAATCTATCAAATTTATGCATTATTTTCTTACCCACATTGTTCCACCTTTCCATCATAATAGCAAAGAAAGTTTTAAAATGCTTTGATAAACTCAAGGCAAATAACATCTACAGCATTTTCCTAATCTACTTGTTTACTAACCCTTCTAGAAAAAAAACTGAGATTAGTTTGATATGGTGTTCTCAATGAAGCCACCCTGGATTTTTGTGACCAAAGACAACTTCCTAAACTGAATGTTCACTATCTCTTTAAATATACACTTTAAATATTCAATTGGGCTCAAAGTCAAGTTCCCTCACATTCAATAGTTTATTCATTCCATTTTCTTCCTTTAAAAAAAAATGGCATATTTTCCCTTTTCCAAACCAGTGATACTTTTCTCACTCTCTATTATCCCTCAAACATCACTTAGAGAGGCTCAGCAATCATATTCACAAGTTCTTTTAGTTGCTGAAGATCTATTTCATCATGGTAACTTGAATTCATCAGGGACATAAGTGCTTGCTTGTTAATTGCTGATCGTTCTTCAAACTGGAACATTAATCCAATAATTCACTTCTCAAGAGATGGCAGTTAAAGTTCCTAAGAAATTTTCCTCAGGGTATTCTTTCCGCAAAATAAGGGTTAAGCTAAGTTATCTCATAAGTTTCCTAAGACTCCTTCAAAGATAACAATTAACCTTCAAAATCTCCTCAGGAAGGAAGTTCTCTTAGCCTTCTATCAGTACCCACAAGACCCCTTTTAACCATGACAGTGAACTTTCAGTTTCAGAAATTTTATAGCCTCTCATAAAAGTACAATAACAATAACCAAAGTCTCTGTGATAAGGGCTATTTAAATTAGAATTATACACATAGGCCATATGCCTCACCATTTAGTAGTAAGGAAGGAGCTTATCATCCTATGTGCTAATTTCTCAGAAACTCTATATTACAGAGCTTGTGAAAGATACTCAACACTGATCCCCAATGCTTTAAAGGTTCATTAGAGGTTCAGTAGTGCCAATTTCCCATGTATACACTGTCATAATTGCTCATTGTATGTTGGCATGGAAGTCTCTTACTTGCTCATGTTATGAGGTACATGAGGTCGGTATTAGGAAAAAACTGAGACAGAAGTTGTAGTTTGTACAAAAGGGTATGTTTTGGAGATTCAAACCTATTCAACCAAAAATTTTTTTGTGCTTTCTATCTCATTATTTGCTTTCTAGGTATTGCACTAGCTACTGGGGATACTAAAATAAAAAACAAAGAGTCCTTGCTTTCAAGAAGTTTATTTTCTTCTATAGAAAACAACATGTACACAGATAAGTAAAGACAAAACATTTATGAGTAGAAAATAACACGGGACAAAATGGATCATTAAATGAACCAACGAGATGAATGAACTGTGTTATTATAATAGAATCCTTCAGCAGACAGTAGGTAACCCGGTCATCTTCATGATAGAAAGTATAGCAACTTGAGATATTGCTAGAGGGACCCACTGAAATTTTCCATCTACCCATCAGACCAGGATTGACATTCTCTGGAAAAGTGAACCTTTAGCTAACTATGAATAGTGCAATTCATAAATGAGGGATGAACTGAGGACCCTGATTAAAAATGATGTGAGAGGGGAGAGAGTGAAGCCGGAAATTTTCTTTCAGAAATTGGCAGACAAATTTGGTGGTGATTGGAAGTTCAACACAAGAGAGGAACTGAACCATCTTGGTCTGGGTATCTACCATCACCAGGATGGCAATTTATCCCTAGGATGAGAGCAGGTATGTTACAAAGTCCAACTTATTGCTACTCAGAGATGAAGAAGAGGTAGGAGAGGTGGCACTAAAACTTTTGGTTCCTAAGATTGTGGCAGGTACTTTCCACTTTTTTGTTTTATCACAATTAGAAAGGCTGGACAACTAATATATGGAGTAGGAAGAAAATGACTTACCAACCACCCTGACATAGGTTCCAACCTTTCTTTCCTTGTGAGGATGCCTTTAGGCAGCCTATAAAAGTAGACCAAGCCTAGCCCTCTAGGTCAGTGTTTCTCCATTAACCTTCATCCTACAGAACTCACTGAGTTTTCGGCAGGGAGAACAAAGGAGCCAGAAACATTCAAATAATAATATGATATTTAATATAATTTGCAATAAATATCACTGGTAATAAATTAGTCAACATAGTATTATTAGAAACTTACTCAATTCCACTCCAACTCTATCATTCTTTTCTTGTGTCTGTCTACTTATATATGTCCTTACTAATGAGTATCTTATGAAAACAGATTTTCTTAGAATTGGAACTGTCATACAATTAAAAAACCCACATTTATTGAGTGCCTACTATGTTCTAGGTACTTAGTGCTAGGGATACAAAAACCAAGAGGAATTTATTTTTTCCTGTGTATATATACAGATAAGCATATAAAAATATATATACAGCATAAATACAAAGTAAATTCTGGGTTGGGGAAAATGTGAATAACTTGGGGCATGGGTGCAGGGTAATGTGGATGGTAGGACAGACCTCATAAGGGAGGTGGGACCTCAACTGTGCTTTGAAAAAAGCAAAGGATTCTTTTTAAGAGAAGGGAGCAGGAACAGTAGTATTCCAACATGGGAGATAGCCTATGCAAAGTCATGTTGGCAGGAGTTGGAATACTATGTACAAGGAAGAGGCTAATTGTATTGCTGTGAGATTAGTGTAATGGTAATGGGAATTTGAAGACCTTCCCTGCTCTCAAACTATACTCTTCCTCCAACAGGCTAAATGTAATTACATGGAGCCAGTGGTGGGAGGAGTTTGGTAAAGGGTGGAGCAGAGCCCATGGGAAGCTGGGAGTCAGAGCAGCTAGATATGGTTGGGAAGAGAGAATGCATCCGAGGGGGACAGTTAGGCTTGTGTAAAGCCAAGAACTAGCAGCTTTTCAGAAGAATGCTACTATGAACAGTTTTTAAGATTCTGATTACACAGTATAGTGAACATTCTGTTAATTCCATAAAAAATCAGAGCAAAACATTCACAGTAAATCAAGGTACTCCATTCACAATGTTACATCTTATCACAGAAAATCAAAATATAGCATTCACAACAACTTATCACAGAAAATGGCCACATAGTTTCCACTACAGTGGTCACAAAGTTTTGAACAAAGAACAACAGTAGAACAGTAACTCAAGCATTCACAAAATCCTTAATTCAGTCACAAAGTACAGTAGTCAAAGTTCTCCACTCATGGGGCGCACTAAGTTACAGATCAATTTACTTATTCAGTCACCAATCACAAAGGACAATCATTTAGTCAATCAATCATCCTTCATTATGCACTATTCAGTCATCAGAAAATACACATGCCTTCCACCCCTAGGTCACTAGTAAATTATAATCTTCTTAGCACACAGTATCCAAGTAAAGTCATCTTTCAGCTTGACTCAGGGTGGTCCCTCAAGATTCCCTGGATCCCCTTCCATGGTCCCAGATCCTACCTGGATTCATCAAACTGTCACCTGGATTCAAAGGCTGATAGCTCCCAGGTCCTTGTCCAGCTTTCGGTGCAGTTCCTGCTTCACATTGGAGCTCACAGTGTTCAGTCCATCTCAAATCCTTCATAGTCTCTTTTCCCAGGAAGACAAGGCTTAAGAAAGCCACAAGCAAACAAAGTCTTAAATCCCTCACAGTCATGCTTCCTCAGTCTTTTGTCAGCTCTGGCTGGCCTTCAGACTAAGCAGAAGTTTCAGCTGGTTCCCAGAATCAAAATCCCTCCATCCAAGGTTTTCAAAATCAAAATAATTCTCTTCAGCCTGGGGGGGGGGGGGGGGGCGGGGGCGTGGTGATTTCCTCTTTAGCCTCCCTGGCGGCAGCAGCTTCTGCATCCACGGAGTTTTTCCCAAGAAAATCTGTCTCTCCCAGCCAAGGTTTTTCCTTATATACAGTATTGCCCCTCCCTGTTCAGCCCCTTCCTGTTACATCAGCAACAGGAGACAGGAGTTCATACCGTCTGTTTCTTTAACAGCTGCTTAATCTGAACTGGGTACTAAGTACCTCTTAGTTTAGCAATATAAAAGGAACTTCAAATCTCATTACTGTTACAGCTTATGAGTGAAAATTGGTGTTTGCCGGCTAGGCTTATATTGGTTTGTGGGAAGGCCAAAGGATGCTGTGACTCTCTGTGCTGTTGTGGCTCATTAACTTCTTTGCTACTATGATGGAATCGGCGTACTGGTTTGGGGATTCAGTTCTCTGGTATCTGAATAAATGTTTTGCTTCTGTCTTCTGTATGGAGAGTCTGTTATATTTTGTGATCAAGCACTATGCCAATATATTTATAGTGACCATTGGCGCTGTGAATATTGCATTGGCACTACAATTAGTTATTTCTCTGTCCAAATAAAGTTCATATAAAAGAAGGCAAAATAAATTAGAGTATAATTAAATATAATTATGTGAACATTAGTCAGCAGTTCAGTAACAAAGTCGTTGGCCCAAAGAGCAAGGAAATATTTGCCCATTGGGCTTCCTCTGTGGATAAATTCTGTGATCTAATGATTCAGAAGTTTCCTGATCATCTATGATATGAAAATTTATTCACTTATTAATAAAAGTCATAGTAAATAATTGAGCATGAGGGTTTTTTTTGTAATCTAGACCTGTCATTTAATTGGTATGGAGTACATCATTGAGGAGACCCCTTACCCTGCTCCACTGATACACATCCACAAGTTATCTGCATCTAATAGTCTTAGAGATTTGCTGAAGGCAGCTAGATTGAGAGGTTAAATCAACTTGTCAAAGCTCACATACTAGGAAGCCTTGGAGATCTTATTTGAACCAACATAATTTTCTTGCTATCTGAAGCTTAGGAGATCAATATATATTAAGCAATTTGTCTAGATACTATGAAAATACATTTTTTTTAAAATTGATACCATGTCTTCCCTCATCAGCTAAAGATTTATTTCTGATTTTTTTCATTCCTAAACTTAAAACAGCCCCCAAAAAAGGTACTAGAATTAAGATCCAGTACAGATCTATTTAATTTAAGTCTTTTGAAAGTGTTGAGGCATATGGGTATGAACAAGCTGCTTACCAAGAGGTTGTTGAAGGATTAGGACATTTTAAAATACATATCTGTGGCCACCAGGGGTCACTAAAGGCCAAAAGAAAATATAGTATCATTAAATTATAATTAAGATAAATGGTTAAAAGAGAATGCCTGTAATTTGGAGTGAGGGTGACTGACAATCAGTAATTTTATACCAAACTTGTCATTGCTTTGATCTTTAAACCAGCTAAATTCCAGGAGTTCAGAAATTGATAGCCCTCTTGTTCTTTGGAACCCTGAGGAGAACTCATTTCCTATACTAGTTACTTTCTGCATCACATATTTGCTATGATTATTTAGTTCAAACCCCTCATTTTGTAGACTAGGGAACTGAGGCCCATAGAGAATGAAGTATTTAGCTAATATTAT
>CM053591.1:91115361-91134043 GCA_028646515.1 Pseudochirops corinnae
GAGATACACAGGCACTGTGGTTGGGAGATCCATCCTGCCCTACCAAAAAGTGACACAGGAGAGAATAGACTGGGGGAGGGGGGTACACTGGGATGGCTGTTTGGGGGTGGTGGGTAGGGGAAAGATGGGGAGAAAATTTGTAACTCAGAATCTCATGGGAATAAAATATAACTATTAAAATGAAAAATAAATAAATAAATAAAAACAAAGTCCTAAGAACCAGGGGCATCTCAGACTATGAGGAAGATCTGGGATCCCCTTTAGAGGGGACCATGAGCCCTTTAATAAAATGCCACTGGCTCCAGAGATCAGCCTCAGTGGTTTTTCTTGTATATTGGACAATTATAATCACCACAATGGGAAATATTTAACAAAATAAATACAAATATAGTAAAACATAAATATTATTAATATGTGGTTTTCTAAGTCAATATTTACCCACAAGGATCCTTTAATGTAACTTTAAGTTTATGGCTCCTGTTTCTATTCGAGTTTGACACTACTGCTCTCCACTGGTGAAACCTCAAGACCAGGCCAAAAAAATTAACATATGAAAGGGTGCCTGGAGCCTTGCCTCTGGGCATCAAAATTTAGAGCCACATGCTTCTTTGGAGATCCTCCAGCTTGCATCCCTCACCCGTATGGTTCTCTACTCACTAAATTCTCATTTACATTCTCAATTGGTCATGGGGCCCAAGGGTAATGACTGGGGGATTCTCTTTCCAGAACCATGTTCCATACTTATTACCTCTTAGATCTATGCCTCCTCCTAGGGTTTAATTGGATCAGGAGTCTGCCCTCTAGGGGTACAAACTAAGTTCTCTTTCTCTGGCATGACTACATTTGATTGTGAGTGGCTCCCAGGAGAAGTATGAGTAACACAATGAAGGGAAACCCTAAACATGCTAGGAGTGGCATCCCTAAGGCTTCCCATACCCCAGGTGAGTTCCTTTATTATCTAGACCTGACCTGACCTGACCTGACCAGCTCCATCCTTTATTAGCCTTCTTAACAGTTGTTCTCTCCAGTGGTTAATCTCCCTTGCTCTAGCCCCTAAGCTTGTCCCAGGTGCCAGATTTTCCAATAACAATTCTATCTATCTTTTGTTTTCCTCCTTTAGGTAGAGTCCTATCTCAGCGGAGTTCATCCCACCATGTTGAAGGTCATTATCTATACATTCATAACTCTTTGGAGGTCAGAGACTGGGACAATGGAATTTAAAGTCTCAATTATGCAAGAAGACCCCTTTTTTTTTTTATTAAAGGGGCCATCCCTTGAGTAGCTACTTAAAGAGGCCTATTTGCCGAATGGGTATTATCTCAGTCAAAGTGAGAACCTGAAGAGATCTTAGCCTAAAAGGGCCAGGGTCTCCCTTTTCACTCTGGACCATCTCTAGTCCTCCTGATGAATATCTGGCCACTGAACCCAGATGGCTCAGGAAGAGAAAGTGAGGCTGGTGACCTTACACAGACCTCCCTCACTCAAATCAGAGTCAACTGCAAGTCATATCATCACCTCTCTGATGTTATGGTTCTCTTCCCAAGAACAAAGGACAAACACAACAACAATGCAAGAAGAACAAAGACAGAAAATGCTATTAAAGCATATTACATAGAGGGCATTAATAGGTGGGTATGTGCTATCACAATATAGGTGTTCCTGCCTGAAGTCTTATCCTACAAAGCTATATACAGTAGATCATTTCCATGACAACTTTTGAAAGATTCCTGTCTTTACAGTTCATAAAAGAACCTGTCCAGCCAACCACAGCAGTTGGACTTTTGTGTAGTTCTTCATATATAGAGTGATCTTGCATTTGTGAGGTGGGTCTAGCACACACATGGAAGGAAGCCAGAGAGAACATCCATTACATATGGTGGCCAAAAACCCTAATATAGTTTCCAAGCAGTATTAAGAGAGGCCCAGTATTCAGGACTACTTATTTGCTTAGTCTTCCCTGATTATACCATATTTCAATATTGTACTCAGTTTGAGGTACCACATTTTAGAAATGATACTGAAGAATTGGAGAGCTTCCAAAGATGGGCAACCAGGATGGTAAAGAAGGGCTTTGAATTCATGGCATAAAGGGATCTGTTGAAAGATCTGACCAAGTACAATTTAGAAGAGGGAAAGCCCAGGTGGTAGGTTATAGTTGTCTCCAACTATCTGATGGGCTATGATCTGGAAGAATGAATTGACTTGTTTTCTTCAATTCCCCAAGAGCTGAACTACAAAAAATGTATAGCAATGGGAAAGATTCAAATTTAGACTTGATGTCTGGGAAAAATACCTAACAATTAGTTTCCAAAAAACAAAAAGTTGGATGACCAAGTCAAGTCAACAAGTCTTTATTATCACTTTATATATTCCAGGTATGGTGCAAGGAATACAGAGAAAGGCAAGAGATAGGCCTTGTCCTCAAGAACTTCATGGGGATGATAATATGCAAACTGCTGTGTACCAACAAGATAACAGCATAAATTGGACAGTTGACCTAGCATTCTTCAAGTCCCAGCTAAATTCCCACCTACAGGAAGCCTTTCCTGATACCTTCTTAATGCTAGTGCCTTCCCATCTGTTCATTACCTCCAATTTATGCTGTTATCTTCTTGGTACATAGCAGCTTCCATATTGAATTCAAAGCATTTCTTTCACTTAATTTCAACTCTGCATTTGCAAATTTAAATGAGAAACATCCCAGCAGTATTTTTATGTACCATGTATTTTTAAGTAAAAATGAGAGTTAAACATTTATAAAAATCTACTGACAGTCCTGTATCTGTCCTTGTAAAGGTTTTTGAAATAGTAGCATGCAGTACCTAAATGAACCTTTGTAAGAACTCTCAAGGCCCCTTTTATGAATAGATGAAGTAAGTAGTGAAGATATAGTCTGATTTGATAGAGTCTTGCCCCCAAATATTTTTTCCATTAACAAGTGATTTAAATTTCATTATTAGATGATGTTAATGTTTTTAAGTTATCTCTCAGAGGCCTGGACTAAGTGTAAGGAAATCTGAACTCTAGTCCTTTGAAGACCACCGACTATGTGAATTTGGACTTCCACACCCTGGACCCCAGGTTTCTCATCTGTAAAAAGAAGTGGTTAAACTAGGTAGTTTATTAAGTCTTTTCCAGGTGTGAATTTTTATGATTCAAACACTTCTGGGAGAGGCTACTACCCTAGGGCTATTATTAGCTAACATCTTAAATGTAATAATTGAGTGCTAGTAAGAGGGGAAAAGTCTTGAAGTATGGAGCTATCAGAAGTATGGGGTTGGGGTATGGAGGGAGGGGCAAAAGAATGAGGAGAAAGGGGAGAAGCTAGAGTACCAAATCGGGTGGAGTGAGCTGGAATAAAGCCAAAGGCAGTCTGCATCTATCTCAGAATTTTGCTCTGGTCTAATCCAAATCTTGATCCGTACCAAGCCCAAGTAAGCAAGTCCGTACACGGTTCCTTTTGAAGAATGTTCTCCAGAGTTAGTAGCATCCAGCTAGGGCACAAGGAACCACGTGTCTGAACGAAAGGCTGGATTGGTGGAGGATGTTTTAGTGCTGCGGTATGCGCACAGCTCGACCCAGCTTGCCGAAAAGAAGTAGAAGAGAGGAGAGAACGGAAGGGAGGGCGTGGAGAAGCCTGAGTTTGGAAGGGAAGCTGTTTTTCCACACGGCTCCAGGCGGCCGGAGGGTTGGGTAAGGCATCAATCATTCGGCTTCTCCGCAATTCAGCCCTACGGGATCAAGTTCATTGCCAGATTTGAAAGAAAGGGAGGCAGCAGGAGCCTTTTCCAGCCTCAAGTATCTTCTTTGCTTCCTTGGGGGGTCTGTCTCCCGGTAGAAAAGCGCCAGCTGCATGGCTGCATGTCCCTTCCCTTTTCTTATGCCCTTTCAGCGGCGGGGCCGGGATGCTCGTGAGTCGCTTGCTGCTAGGAAGGAGTTGAGAGCCAGGGATCCTGGTGGGGATGGGACCGCGGGAGTGGGGAATGAAAGGCGGGAGGGAGGGTGCACTAGTGAGTTCAGCCTTTGAATTGTGCTTTTTGCTTGGGCTCCCTGAAGCCAGCCAAAATCTGCTTCCTTCCATATCCTCCCCTCTCTGGGATAGGGGATCTCCCACTCTGCTGTTTTCCTTTGCATCCTCCCTGTGTGTGGCTGTCGTGGTTTGTATTCTCCGCTCTCCTTTTAATAGCTGGGCATGGGGGCTATATAACCCCAACCGGAACTGCCCTCACTGCAATCTTTGTCTTTTGGGGGCAAGCGCTGCTGTGGAGAAGGGAGAAGGGCCGGTAGTTAAGTGGTGTTGTGCACATTGCACCCAGGAGAGGGAGGCCTGTGCCGAAGGTCCCAGCTGTTTGGGGAGCCCGGCGGGGATGAGCAGAAATCTGAGGAGGAGAATGCTTTCTCTCCCACTCTTTCCTGGCCCAGCCATTTTGTGACCTAAGTCAGACCGGACCAGCACAGGGGAAAAGTCTTGGTGGAGGATTCACAGAAATGAGCCGAGCATCCACTGAATAGAAATGAGCCCTCCCCTTCTCTTCTTCCACTTAAAGTCTTCCTCCTTAAAAATTCGGGACGAGTGTCTTTTTTTCCCTCTTATTGGTTAGCCCCATCTTTCCATTGCAAAGGCCAGAGACTGGAGGAGAAAAGAGTAGGTCTAAGAATTGCCAACATTCATGCCTTCACTTCCTAGACGGTATGATTTTTCCTGGACTTTTTTTTTTCTATTTCATATTGTCTAGAAAAACCTAAAATCTTCTCCATACCATATTACTTCTTGGAGGAAGTAATTACTTCCAGCTGTAGGACTATTTAGAATCAATCGCAAAGGCTGCAGTGTGGTGGACAGAAAACTTCTTGAAACTAGAAAAACTTGTTCAAATCCTAAGTCTGACACATAGTAGATATGTGACCCTGGGGAAGGTCACTTAACCTTTAAGTGCTCTAGGGACCATAGAGAAGGTGCTGACATGAATTAGTAGGAGTTTCTCCATACCATTGAAATCTCAGCTCCATTTTATTAACTATTTTCCTTCTCCTTAGTCTTTCTAGTTATTAAAGAAGAAGAAAAAAATCCCTTTCCTGATTATTGATCTTGGCTAAATATAATTGTGCATTAGGCTCTTTTCCTAGAAGTGCTTGTTTCTATGGTAACTGCAAGCCAGCCTCGAAAGTTGAAAAGCAAGGCAATGGGGTGCAGTAAAGATCAACAAAATTTGAGGCAGAAGACTTACTTTCAAATTCTGACTGCCAGTTACTATGTGTAGGACTCTGAGCAAGTCATTTAACCATTCTGGGCTTTAATTTCCTCATCTATAAAATATGTAGATTGGACTAGATAAATTTCAAAGGTCCTTTCAGTTCTAAGACTATCATCTGACTAGGTTCAGAAACTGGAAGGACGGAGACCAAACATAAAATAAATGGTAGTGTACTTTGCCTTACCTGAGTATTGATGTCTCCCTTTGAGAGGAGGCAGGGCTCTAGACTGGAGCTAGTTCATTCACCCCATTTTAAAAATGAGAAAACTGATTCACATAGAAGATCACATAGAAAGTAGACAGATGAGACTAGAACCAAAATCTTACATTCCAGTGGGGGGTTTTTCCTCCACTGTATCGTATTTGTCTCTCAACCTGTAATTTTTTTTTTGACCATCTGACCCTCCCTCTACATTTACTTTTCAACATTTTGAAAAACTTTTATTGCAGGGAAAAGTAATAGTGACAATGAGGGGAAGGTGGAAGGAATAAACATTTATTAAGCACCTACTGTGTGCTAGGCACTTTACAAATATCTTATCTGAACCTCACGACAACCCTGGGAGGGAAGTGCTGTTATTATTCCCATTTTACAGGTGAGGAACCTGAAGCAAACCCAGGGTTGCACAGCTGGTGAGTGTCTGAGGCTGGATTTGAACTCATGACTTCCTGACCACGGGGTCAGATCTCCATCTACAGCACTACCTAATTCTTTTGTAATTTTCTTTAAATATAATTGTGTGGCAGTCAATATTATGGGGGAATATAACTTTTAAAAAATCAAATGGAAGATAAAAATTCCTACAAATTTTATTTCTGATTAAAACGTTATAGTCAGTGGCACCATATGGTCATGAATATCTGAAATACTATACAGAATAATTTGATAAGCATATATAATCTAGCAATGCCTTATTATTATGTCTTATTTCATTTAATGTTTTAAATTTTACTTGTGGTATGAAGCTTTTGGTGGAGTGAGAGTCATAAATTATAAATTAAGTCCATTTATCGATGTAGTTTTTTAAGTCAGACAAGACGAGCAAATATGGTTATTTATTGCATAAAGCTAAAATTTTACAGCAACAGAGTAAAATGCTGTCTTTCTTGCCTGTTACTCCATTGCTAAAATGGGCATCTACAGATGGAGGTAGGCATGGTGCTATGGGTAAGGGCCTAATATAATAGGTGGTTTTTGAAGTTAGTAGATGATTCTCAGAATCAAAATAAAGCACGTAAGTTCTAGTAGTTAAAGCTGGAAAATTGCTCCCCCTAATGTTGCAGCCACCGGAGGTTTTAAACCTTTTCTTGTTAACAGGTGGGATTTAACTTACTAAAACAAAACAATACAAATCCCTGCTTGCTGTGCAGAGCAGATTTTTCAGTCTTTAAAATGTGGTGTGTAAGATGCAGCATTTTTAAAATGTTGCCCACTCCTCACATTCTCCTATGCTGCTTTGAGTACCATATATTAAATCGTTGGCCTTATCACCTCTGTGTATAAATTCGAAGCAATATTAGCCCAGGATTTCTCTTCACATCACTCAGCACCCCCAACCCTGGCATTCAAAGCAACACTCGAATGCCCCCTTATCAATTTTGTACATAACAAAAGGTGAATGGATATATTTCTAGCCTTAACAATGTATTTGCATTGAACTGGACAAAGGAAAAACCAGAGGGTGGCAGGCAGTTAGCAGGAGCCAGGATCCCAAATGGGCCGGGGACTCGGGCAAAATAGCGTTTCTCCTAAAAGCGGGAGGAGAGGCTCTGCGCTTCTCTGGGTGAGGCGAGGACGCCTAGTGGGCTGCAGTTGCCCTCGTGGTGGTGTTAAGGGGGTCAGTCGACCGTCACTGTGCTCTCACTTGGGCCGCCCCCTGTTTTCCTTGCAAGGGAAGCGGCCCGCGCTCTAGCAGCAGCCTGCCTTCCAGCCCCGGGCCGAAGGAACCCGGGGCGCTGCCATAGCAACGGCCAGGACGCCCGGACCTTAGGCCAAAGCCGCCGCCGCCGCCGCCTCAACCTGGGAACCCATCTTCTTCCCGGGACCGAGAGTGCGGCGGCGGCGGCGGCTGCGGCTCGAGGAGCCAGGAGGAGACCGAAGACGCAGCAGAGACCCAGTCCCGAGGAGGCTGCACCAGCATCCGCCCCCTCCTGCAGCTGAGGGATTGGCACACCGACATGGTAAGACGAAGCTGGGCGGCAGGCTGGATGGAGCTCTCCGGGGAGGCGGGGCATGCAGCGGCTCGGGGGTCCCTGCGGGCAGCCGCCAGTTTAACCAACTAGCTCCGCTCGGGGCCAGCCTTCAGCCACCGTCGTTGTTTCTCCTCTCTTCCTTCTCTATCATTCCCTCTGCAGCCCTTCCAGAAGCACGTCTACTATCCGTTTGCCGGCGTCCAGGAGGGCCAGGCACCCACCTCCAGCTCGACGCTGCATTGTCCGACCCGCTCCACTGGGGCCGGGGTGGCCGGCATGGCTTCGGCCGGCGCTGGGCCCTTCCCCTTCTTCCAATTCCAGCCTCGGCTCGAGAGTGTGGACTGGAGGCGACTCAGCGCTATCGACGTGGACAAGGTCGCCGGCGAGCTGGACTTCCTCACCCTGCAAGAGAACATCATGAACATCACCTTCTGCAAGGTGGAAGACGAGAAATGCCATCACTGCCAAACGGGGGTAGACCCGGTGCTGCTGAAGCTCGTCCGCCTGGCCCAGTTCACCATTGAGTACCTGCTGCACTCGCAGGAGTTCCTCACTGCCCAGCTGCAAGCCTTAGAGGAGAAGCTGCACCTGGCCCTGGCAGACGTGGAGCAGGGCAAAAAGTTGCTGGCCAAACAGGCGGCGGAGATGAGGTTGCTGAAGGACGAGTGCAAACGGAGAAAGAAGATGATCACCACTCAGCAGATGATGATTGAGGCAAAAGCCAGCTATTATCAGGTAGGCAACTTTGCTCTATTAGCCTTTGGCTGGAAGCTGTGTTGTTTTGTTTGAAAAGTCCCATTTTTTGTACAGAGGGGGGTTTTTTTTGGCTAAGGCGAGGTAGATTTCTCTCTCCCTACACCCAGCCTTGGAATACATAGCCTATTATAGGGAAATAGCCCATTTCAATGAATGCAATAGTTTCCAGGGCTTCTCGATGAATAGGTTTAATGAACAGATGGCAGGCACCTAGATTCTTCTATTGTAAACTAAGAGATAAATGACTAATTTAACAGTGGCAAGGGGTATGACTTTTTATTGAAAGCATCTTTGGGGTATAATGCTAGAAACCCTTCTCTGTCTCCTCATAACTGATAAAGAAAAGCATATATATATATACATACATACATACACATGTATCAGTTGAAGTTGAGCTAACGGTTGGGAACTGTCAAGTTTTCAGTAATTTCTCCTTGCAATAGAATGTTATTGCTATTTTTAAAGAGAGATTGTGTCATTCTTTTTTCTTTGTATCACCCAGTGCCTAGCATAGAGTAGGTGAATTGCAAATTCGGAATATTTGGCAGAAGTTGAACTGTCCCATCTCCCACTCCCTAGAAAATATATAGTAGTTAACCTGGGGAAAATTTCTAAACAGGACATCGGATTGATAAAATTGAAAAGCATATCCTAAATTAGTGGTTTCCATTTAATGGTTCGTGATTGCAAAGACAGTATGAGGGGGTTTTGCTAAAAAAAAAAAATAAATGGCACCTTAATCAGGAAAAAATTGCTTATGAATATTATGATAAGTATATTTAATTACTCTAGGGGTTCACATGTTTTGTTGGTGGTTGGTGGTTGAAAAAGGGTCTCTGAATAAAAATCACTGAGAACCTCTGTCCTAAATATTAGTCAACTGTGCAAAAAATGGCCTAAAAGGACTTAGAGGTCATTCTGGAATACTGATTAACTGTATGGTCACACTAGGCCACATAAACAGTTTTACTGTTGTTGCTGTTGCTCAGTTGTGTTCAACTCTTTTTGACTCCATTTAGGGTTTTCTTGGCAAAGATACTGGAGTGGTTTGCCATTCCCTTCTCCAGCTCATTTTACAAATGAGAAACTGAGGCAAACTGTTAAGTGATTTGCCCAGGGTCACACAGCTAGTAAGTATCTGAGGCTGAATTTGATCTTAGGAAGATGAGTCCCAGCTCTGTGCTCGACCCACTACACCACCTAACTGCCCTGTTTTATATGTAGTAGCTGAGAAATTATTCTCTCCTTAGATTCCTACTGAGCAAGAACTTATCAAGTACCTATTATATGCACATTATATTATTTCATTTAATTCTTATGAGGTAGGCAGATGGAGGTTATGTGACTTGTCCAGGGTCACACAGTTAAAAAGTGTCTGAAGTGGGACCCGAACTCTAGTCTTCCTGACTCTAGGCCCAGTGCTCTATTGACTATGCTATATAGCTACTTATTCTTGTATCATAACTTAAAGAGGATGTGCATTTTTAAGGAGGACGTGAAGCTATGTATGAAATTGCCTGAACTTGAGAGATGAAAGTGATGAGAAAAAAACAGTTGAGAATATTAATTTTGTTTGAAAAATTCAGAGGTACAGTCAGAATTCTCCATGGTCTCCCCACTTCCTCATCCAAGCAACAGAGAGTCCACTCACATTTATTCTTAGGGAACCAGTGATCCTGTCAACTGGACTACTTTTAATGAAAGTACACAGAAACCTTGCATATATGGAACCTTGCTTCATTCCCTGGGATAGCCCAGTCTTCCAGACTGAATTAAATTTTTTTCTGTAATACATAAATGCTTTCCTGCCTTTTTAAGCAGAATAGTTTGAGCAAAATATAAACACTTATCAGTGGTTCTAGGGCACTATTTTGATCATTTATTATGCTAAGCTGCAATTCCTAGTATCTTATATTTAGATCTGAAAGGGACTTTAAAGATGACCTAGTGAATTCAATTCAGCGAGTGCTTATGAAGTCCCATGCCTTTTGTATGCTGCTTGTAATACCAAGCACACTGTACTATATGTTGAAAAAACAAAAACACAAGAGTCTCTGCTCTCAATGACATTACATTTTAGAGGAGGATTGGGATTATAGTACGTTGAAGGAGAAATAAATTGAAACATACAAGGTAATTTCCAGGAATAGGAGTAACTAAGAATGAGGGATATCAGGAAGACTTTCTGTGTAGGAAGTGGCTGAACTTTGAAAAAGCTGGGGATTCCAAGAGAGAAGTAGGGGAGGACATTCCAAATATGGGGGACGGTTTGAGCACAGAGAAGCAAGCATAGATGATCTCTGTATGAAACAACAATTTGACCAGTTTGGCCAGAGCATAGAGTGGCCAGGGAAGAATAATATTTCATAAGACTGGAAAAGTAGGCTGGAGCCAGATTTGGATGGGTTTTATCCTAGAGGCGATAGGGAGTCACTATTGATTGTAAGGCATCTTATGGAATAGATAAAACTTTAGGTGGATTATTTTTAACAGCTGTATGATAGATGAATTGGAGGAAAGAAACTAGAAGTAGGGAGACCACTGAAGAGATTATTGTAATACTTCAGGTGAAAGGTGACGAGGGCCCAAACTAACTCAATGGCCTTGTGAGTGGAAAAAGCTGCACAGCTGGACAGATTCAAGAGATGTTGTGGGAGTATACCCAAGGCTTGTCAACTTATTGTCTATAGGGGTGGGGAGGTGGGAGAGGGAAAAGTCAAAGCTTAATTCATCAAACAATAGGCATTCATTAAGCACCTGTTGTTAGATTCTAGGGAGAGGTATTGAAGACTTCATTGGTATACAGAATTTGTGAACGAGGAAACTCCTTTCTGAGGCAGCTGGTGGCTCAGTGGATAGAACACTGGGCTTGGAGTCAGGAAAACTTAAGTTTGAATGTAGTCTCAGATGCTTGACTAGTTGCATGATCCTGGACAAGTCACTTAACCCCTTTTTCCTCAGTTTCCTCAACTGTAAAGTAGGGATAATGACAGCACCTGTATCACAAGGTTGTTGTGAGCATCAAATGGAATGATGCTTGTATAAAGCTTAGCACAGTGCCAGGCACATAGTAGGCTGTATATAAATATTTATTACTTTCTCTTCTTTCCCTGCCCCCCTGTGAAGATTGGCACATCCTTTGCAACCTGTAATCTTAATAGAGTTGCTTAGAACATTGGTGGCTTGCCAGTGGGCACAGAGCCAGTATATGGCAGAGGTGGCACTTGAATCCAGATATTCTTGGTATTCCTGATTCTGAGACTGGCTTTCTATCATCTACATCAAGGTGGTGAGATTATAGAGAATAATGAAGCAGTTCCTTCTCTTAGGGAGCTTACATTCTGTTTGAAGGAGATAATCTATACCCATCTAAATATGGGATGGAATTAGATGAGACTAGACCTGTGACTTTATTGGTTTAGGGAATTCTCAATGAGGAAACTCCCCTGACCAATGTCGATTGGTACCCAAGGTAGTGCTTGGGCAGAATCTTAATGGAAGTGACAAGTTCCATTAGGCAGAGTTGAGGAAGGAGTGTCTTGTAGGCATGAAGGATGAGTGAAATGGTTCTGAGATGGAACTTGGAGGGCTACATATGAGGAAGAACAAGAAGGCTTTTGGCTAGATTAGAATATGGGAAAGGGAATAATATTTAAGAAGGTAAGAAAGGTAGGTAGGGGCCAGGTTCTGAAGGGGTTTGAAGGCCAAACAGTAGTTTATATTTTTTTTTTCCTGAAGATACTTGTACAGCTATGTGGAGAATGGATTGGATTGGGGAGAGATTTGAAAGCCAATAGCTAAAGAGAACCCCATTTTAGTAGTTGATGAAGGCCCAAATTAAGATGGTAGCTATGTCATGGGTGAAATCTGAAGTAACTGAGGATACAAAGGTTCGAGTTTCTGAGCATATCCATTTATTAAGCAATGCATGTCAATTGCATAGCAAATTGGGACCAGGCCTCAACTTGGCACTGGACCTCAAATACAAGGGGAGACAGATTTTTATGCATTAAACAAAAACAATTAATGGTATATAAACCAAGATGCAATGTTAGGTAATATGACTTCTAATTGGAGGAAAGATTAGAGTCTTTCTGAATTGGGGGTGGTGGTGGAATGAGTAAATTTTAAGAGTTTGTAGGGGAAAGGGCAAATAGATGCAATTCCCTGAAATCAGAAAATCAGTGTCTTTCCCCACTCCCCATCCCCAAGTATCTATTCTATCAAAGGAACATGAAAATAATAACTGATTGACCAGTTTGGGACCACTTTTCAGATAAGACACGAGTTGTTTGAGATATATAACTGTGAGAAAATTCCATGCATCAGTTTTTGAGTGTGACTGGGCTTCTGGGCAGTATAACCTAGGTTCTTAGTTAAGGGTCTCTAAGCAACAGGTAGAGTGGTCCAGCTTCCCAGCCATGCAGGACTAGGTTCAAACAGTGCAATACATTTTTCTCACAACTCCCATAATGGAATAAAGTTTTCTCACAAAACATAAATTGGACTAGACTCATAATTGAATAGAAAAGGAGCTGAGCTAGATCCAGAATTGAGACATGAGATGGAGTCAGTGTGGTTCACTCAATTCCCACAATTCTCTTAGCAAGTAGTGAGAAGAGGTATTGTGGAAGTAACAACTAGATGGATGGTGATGTCTTTAACAGAGTAGGGAACTTGGGAAGAGAAGTGGGTTTGGGAGGGAGAGATAATGAGTTTTGTTCAGGTGGGAGATTTCTAGCAGGTAGATTGAGAGAGAGAGGTTAGGGTAGATGTATAGATTTGGGAACACCTGCGTGGAAGTGATCATTGAACACATGGAAATAACTAACTAAAGGTAAGAGTATAGAAGAAGAAAAGGACTCAAGACAAAGCTTTGGGTGACATCCATATTTAGAGGTTGGGACATACATCATCTGGCCAAGAAAGCTGAACAGTGGTAGGAAAGCTAAGAGGAGTGTCAGGAAAGAATACCATTATGAAAGCAGAGGAAAGTAAGAATAGCTTAGTAGGAGGGGATGGATGGACAATGATATCAAAAAAGTCTCAGAGAAGGGATTTGAATTTTGCAATTAAGAGATTGATGATATCATTGGAGGGAAAAGTTTTAGTCATGTAGGAGGGAAGGTACAGAAGCATAGATCATAAGTATAGATATCTTTCCCCAAGAGTTTAGCTCCTAGAAAAGAGCCATATAGAAAAGAGGAGAAACAAGATGATGGTTTGATGAGACGATAGGTTAAAAGAAGATTTTTAGGGAGAGGTAGAACTGAGCATATAAGCAGTAAAGGAGACAGTGGATAGGAGAGAGTAAAGATTAGGGGAAGGGGATAATTGAAGGGGCAAATCTCCTGGAAGGGAATGGGATCAAGGGCCCAAGTAGAAGAGTTGGCCTTGGCAAGAAGGACCACATCTTTTTCAGACTAGAGCAGGCTTCTTAACCTGGGCCGCAGATAGATTTCAGCAGGTTCGTTCACTTGGATGTGGAGGAAGGTGAATTACATCTTCATTTTCACTCCCCTCTAGCTGAAATTTATTATTTCCTTCAATTATCCAAAAACGTAATCCTGAGAAGGGGTTGATAGGCTTCACTAGCCTGCCAAAGGGGTCTGTGACACCCAAAAAAGGTTAAGAATCCCCAGTCCAGAATATAGAAAAGAAGAGAAAGGGGGATAATGTTGATGTGTAGAATATGGAATAAGCAGGCTCTTTAATTTCTCAGGGGGGCAAGGGAACCAGGAGACAAGACATCCAGAGGTGGAGCTCGTTAGTTGTTTTGAAGAGAAGAAAGTGAGTCCAAAGCAGGCTTGATGAGTTGACTGAGAAAACAGGGTGGTGACTAGGGGTTGCAGGGAGGCCAAAGAATTGGTTTTGGAGAAATGAGCCAGAGGAAGAGATAGAAGAATCAGAGGTTGTCCATGAGCAAAATATCAAAGATCTGGATCATAGAGTTTGAATTGTTGTTATTTTTTTAAATTTATTTATTTATTTTTAGTTTTCAACATTCATTTCCATAAGATTTTGAATTCCAAATTCTCTTCCCATCTCCATCCTCCTCCCTACCCCAGGATGGTGTGCGTTCTGATTACCCCTTCCCCCAGTCTGCCCTCCCTTCTGTCATGTCCCACCTCTTGTCCCCTTCCCCCTTATTTTCTTGTAGAGCAAGATAGATTTCTATACCCCATTGCCTGTAAATCTTATTTCCCAGTTGCACGTAAAAACAATTTTTAACATTTGTTCTTAAAACTTTGAGTTGCAAATTCTCTCCCTTCTTCCCTCCCCACCTACCCTTCATTGAGAAGACAAGCAATTCAATATAGGTTATACATGTGAAGTTATGCAAAGCAGTGCCATAATAGTTATGTTGTGAAAGACTGACTATGTTTCCCTTCATCCTTACCACCCTCAACTTATTCTGTTTTCTCCTTTTACCCTGTCCCTTTTCGAAAGTGTCTGCTTCTGACTACCCCTCCCCCAATCTGCCCTTCCTTCTATCATCCCCCTGCCCCACCTCATCCCTTTCTTCCTTACTTTCCTGTAGGGTAAGATTTCCAATTGAGTGTCTATGTTATTCCCTCCTTAAACCAAATCTGATGAGGGTAGGGTTCGCTCATTCCCTCTCACCTCCCCCTTCTTCTCCTCCATTGTGAGACCTTTTTCTTACCTCTTTTATGTAAGATAATTTACCTCATTCTATCTCTCCCTTTCTCCTTCTCCCAATATATTCCTCTCTCATCCCTTAATTTTATTTTTTAGAGATCATCCCTTCCTATTCCACTCACCCTGTGCCCTCTGTCTATCTAGCTATTTTTTTTTCCAATTATGCTAATATTGAGAAAGGACTCATGAGTTACAAATATTATCTTTCTATGTAGGAATGTAAATAGTTCAACTTTAATAAGTCCCTTATAATTTTTCTTTCCAGTTTACCTTTGCATGCTTCTCTTGATTCTTATATTTGAAAGTCAAATGTTTTCTTCAGCTCTGGTCTTTTCATCAAGAATGCCTGAAAGTCCCCTATTTCATTGTCCATTTTCCCTTAAGTATTATACTCAATTTTGCCGGGTAGGTGATTCTTGGTTTTAATCCTAGCTCCTCTGAGCTCTGTCCTCCAATCCCTTAATGCAGAAGCTGCTAGATCTTGTGTTATCCTGATTGTATTTCCACAATACTCTGATTCTTTCATTCTGGTTGCTTGCAATATTTCTTCCTTGACCTGGGTAGGAATTGGCCTGGAATTTGGCTACAATATTCCCAGGAGTTTTCCTTTTGGGATCTCTTTCAAGAGGCTATCTTTCCATTTTTATTTTACTTTCTGGTTCTAGAATGTCGAGTCAGTTTTACTTGATGATTTCTTGAAGGATGATGTCTAGGCTTTTTTTTTACTCATGGCTTTCAGTCTAATATTCAGTCCAATAATTTTTAAATTCTCTCTCCTGGATATATTTTCCAGGTCAGTGGTTTTTTCCAATGAGATATTTCATTGTCTTTCATTTTTTCCTTCTTTTGGTTCTTTTTTAATAATTTCTTGATTTCTCATAAAATCATTAGCTCCCATTTGCTCTAGTCTGATTTTTAAGGAATTATTTTCTTCAGTGAGCTTTTGAACCTCCTTTTCCACTTGGCCAGTTCTGCTTTTTAAGACAGTCTTCTCCTCATTGGCTTTTTGTACCTCTTCTGCCATTTGGGTTAGTCTATTTTCTTCAGTATTTTTTTTTTTGGGGGGGGGGTCTCCTTTAGCAAGCTGTTGACTTATTTTTCATGATTTTCTTGCATCACTCTCATTTCTCTTCCCAGTTTTTCCTCTACTTCTCTTACCTGATTTTCAAAATTCTTTTTGAGCTCTTCCATGACCTGTGACCAATTCATATTTACTTGGAGGCTTTTGATGCAGGAGTTTTGACTTTGTTGTCTTCTGGTTGTATGTTTTGAACTTCTTTGTCACCAAAGTAAGATTCTATAGTCTCACTTTTTTTAAAATGTTGTTTGCCCATCTTCCCAGCCAAATACTTGACTTTCTAGGTCTTTTTCAGGGTGGAACTCTGCTTCCAGTGGAGGTGGGAGTGGGGATGGGTGTACTGTCTCAGGCTTCAGAGATTTTGTGTCAGATGCTCAATGCCCCACCATCTGTGGGCCCATAGCTCTGGAAGCTGCCACTCCTGCTGGTGCCGCTGCCAGCACCTCTGCCACCCTGGGGCTGGAGCCATGTCAGCAGGACCACGCTACTCTTTCACTCAGGTCCCACAGAGTTTTCCCACTGACTTAGAAACTGTCAGAGCTGCAGTGGTTCAGTCCCATGAGGCCTGCTCCAGCCCTGTCTGTGCTGGCACAGCCTGTGCTGGATTGTGCTCTGCTACCAACCTGGTGTGATAGACCCTTCCTGTCAGCCTGCCAGGCTCTCTTCAGCTGGAGATTTGCTTCACTCTGTCATTTTCTGGGTTGTGCTGCTCTGCAATTTGTTTAGAGTCATTTTTACAGGTATATGGAGGGGTTTGGGGGAGATCTCAAGCAAGTCCCTGCTCTTCCTCTGCCATCTTGACTCTGCCTGGAGTTTGAATTGTTATGGATAATGATGATGATATCAAGAGTTCGACTATACACAGTTTTAAGCTTGTGGTTTCCTCTACTCTCAAATCTTTTATCTCTTTGGGTTTTCACTCCTCATACCTTGCCAAACTTTAACAGGTAGGTGGTCCACTGGATAGAATGCACAGCCTGGAGTCAGGAAGACCCAAATTTAAATGTGGTCTCAGACACAAACTTGCTATGTGATTCTGGGCAAATCATTTAAAACTCTGCCTGCTTCAGCTTTCTGTATTATAAAATGGGAATAATGATAGCTCCTACCTCCCAGGCTTGTTGTGAGGATCAAATGAGATCATTTTTTTTAATTCTTTTTTTTTTTTTTTGTATTTTTGGAGGGGGGAAGGAAGGGCAATTGGGGTTAAGTGACTTGCTCAAGGTCACACAGCTAGTAAGTGTTAAGTGTCTGAGGTCAGATTTGAATTCAAGTCCTCCTGACCCCAGGGCCAGTGCTCTATTCGCTGCACCACCTAGCTGCCCCATGAGATAATATTTTTAAAGTGCTTAGTACAGTGCCTAGCTGCTAACACATAGTTGGCACTTCATATTTCCCTATTTCCTTCCAACTATATTATTTATTCTATTTCCTCCACTCCTACTTTCACGGTGAATGGTGCTGAAGGAAGTCATGCAACCATACTGACTGTGTTCACTGCATACTTAAGTTATTGAATCGGCTCCTCATCATAACAAGGAAATCCTTTTTACATTGCCTAATTGATTCTCTGTTAAACAGCCTCTTCCACCATTGGTTATTATAACCCTCTTCTTTCTTTGAGCCCCCTTTCCCATCAGCCTCCAGAAGACAAGCCTTGCCTCCTCCTTTCCTGAGAAAGTAGAGACCATTCTCTGAGTTCCTGCTTCTCCCTTACTCTGCATCCCTAGAACCCCTTGAGTTCATCTCCCTTTTTTTCCTCTTTTATACCTTAGATGGCCCTTCTCTTTGCCAAAGTAGCTCCTCTATTTCTCTCCTATAGCAGACTGCTCCCCCACTCTTCTCTCTTCTGTTTTTCATTTTCAGCCAGGATCTGGATAGATTGTAGAAGGAACAAATATCAGAGGAGGAAAGCTAACTTTGTTTTATGAATGAGGAAAAGAGGCCCAGAGAGGTTAAAAGAGTTTACCTGGATCATATTAAATGTGAGAGCCAGGATTTGAACCCAGGTCCTCTGATTTCTCATCTAGTGCTCTTTATAGGATATGAGGCTGCCTCAGATTCATTGCTGTACTTCACATGTATTGAAGTGGTAGGGTTATGTCCTCCAAACTATATGACTTTGGACTGCTGTGCTTTTTTAAAAAAGATTATTTTCTATCTATTCTTTACAGGGAAGGGAATTTAGCACCTAATATATATACCAGGTACTGAACTAAGTAAATATAATCTCATTTCATCCTAATAGCCCTGTAAGTTACATGCTATTGTTGTTCCTATTATTGCTTATAGTTAAGGAAACTGAGGTAGAGAGTTAAGTGACTAGCCCAGGTTTACACAGCTAGTAAGTGTCAAAGGCCAGATTTGAACCAGATCTTCCTGACTCCAGACCCGGTTCACTATGCTACCACCTCTTCTTTCTTTATCTTTAGAATATCTTAAGTAAGTACTCCTTAGTCCATAGTTTTTCTGTCTTCTGCAAGGACAGGAGTTACTTATTTCTGCTGTAATTGTACCTATGTGAAACTGCCACCTTTTGTGTGTGTGTGGGGGGGGTAATAAGTAAAATTCAGTTCAATAAAAAAAAATTATTATGTGCCTGCTGTGTGCAATTATTATTTTACTAAAGTTTTTTCTTATTTAAAAGGCTTTGACAGAGAACTATTACAATCTCAAAGTTTAATGGTCTTTTCATTTACATTGTGTATGCTGTTTTCTTGGTTCTTCTTTCTTCACTTTG
>CM053591.1:91134543-91163610 GCA_028646515.1 Pseudochirops corinnae
AAAATATTCTATGTTCCCCTAATTTGCTTATATCACCCTTTATGTTTAAATCTTTTGTCCAGTTTGATCTTATCTTGGTATATGGTGTGAGATGTTGGTCCAGACCTAGTTTCTGCCAAATTGTTTTCCAGTGACATTTAACATTTTTAAAAGAAAAAAAGACATTAAAGAATTCAGAGAAATGATAGATAGGATCTTGTAACCTGAGATACTAAGAGGGAAATCAGCTATTGAGCCATTTAAGAATAAGAATGGGATTCTGAGGATGTGAATACAACCAGGTAGGTAGAAGGGGTTAAGCTAGGTTTCTAAAGAGAGTAGTATGACTACACAGGAAGCTTATTGCCCAGATTAGATTTTTAGAAGGTGGAAGAACGGGCAAATAACTGAAGAAAAATACAAAAGGCTCAATAAATTTAATGTCAGAAAGGTTAAAGTTGAGACTGAATGGCAATCTAGGTCAAATGGTACAGTTCTCCAGGTCAGGAATCATGGGAAAAATCACCCTGGTTGGACATGATCACACTGGTAGAGCAGTGGTGGTGCTTGTAGTGGGAGTGGGAGTGACCTAGGAAAAAATAGCAAAGACACAGTCCTCCTACACTTAAATACAATTCATTTGCAAGTCATGGCATCATCTTCCTGATGCCATGGTCTTCTTCAAGAACAAAGGACAAACTACAACCTGTGAGTAGAGTTGTCCCACTGGGGACACAACTGGCCAGTTCCAGGTGGTTAACTCCTCTCTTATCGTATCCCTTTCCTCTCCCTATCATACCCTTACCTGTTGGTGCTTTGCCTAAAAGAATGCAAATTTTGATGGCTGGAACCTAGATGAAACCCCTATCTTATAGGCTAGATTTCTTTCTTAAAGACCATGCTTTAGAGTGAGTTGGGGAACCTGTGGCCTCTAGGTCCTTGGGTACAGCCTTTTGACTGAGTCCAAGTTTTAAAGAACACATTTTATTAAGGGGATTTATTCTGTGAAATTTGGATTGAGTCAGAGGGCTTTATTTGAGGACTTAGAGGGCCATCTGAGGTTTGGAAGTGGAAGGTTCTCCAATTCTCTCAGGCTGGATTTGCCAACAATAGGTCTCAGCCCAAGGACCAATTAGTGGTCATTGTTTGGGCCCCAGTCTGTTTTGTTCAGAAACCCTGAGGATCTTCCTCTTCCAGACTGATTTTTTTTTGTTAGATAAAAAGGGGCCATTCCTTGGCTAATTTCTTAACCAGCCTTAATCACTGAAAGAGCATTGCCTCAGTCAAAGTGAGAACTCAGAAAGTCCAGGGTCTCCCACTGCATCCCACTGGCTATCTCCAGTCTTCCTGATCTATCTCTTGCCTCTGGACCCAGTGAGGCTGGTGACTTTACACCATCCTCCCTCACTTAAATCCAATTGATTTTCATCATCTTCCTGATGTCCTGGTCCTCTTCAAGAATGAAGGACAAATAACAACTATTGCAAAGGGACTCTTAGGGAATAGCATCATGTGACCAGAGGAGGATGGAATGTGTACTTCTTATCCTCAAGGCACCTCCTGGGAAAAAGTTCTGGAGGTCCTATGTTCATTATAACTCTGGGTTTCTGTAATAGCACTGCAAGATAAGCTTTTAGAAGTAGGCTGGAAGTGAAGTATGTGAAGTAAGATTTATAGGGTACCAAAAGGTTGATTATATAATCCATAAGAACATCCTTTATTATTGGAATATGAAATAAGTTCAAAAACATAGTTTCCTCACAGATAGTTTTACTGTTAATGATGAGATTTTCAACATGATTTCATCCTGTGTAGTTGGGTTATGCTTTAAAATAAACAGCTGATTTCCAATAATGCTATACAACAGGAAGTACAGAGAAATAAGTGTGCTCAGATGGAATTAAATTACCCAATTTTAAAAAAATTTATCTTATTTCTCTTGTAGGTCATAATTGATATTTTCTGCTTAAATCAAATTTCTATAATGTAATTCACATCCATTTTAAAAAACACTTGCTCTTGCTTCTTGATCTTCTTGTATATCAGCTACCATCTGTTTGCCATCTTATTTCTGTTCTTTATTGCTACTTTGTTCTCTAGAACAAAGTCCATTAAATCAGATGACTTAGATTCTCCATCTTTACTCCTCTTCTCCCAACCCTGTAGTAAGTTTTATAGGATTTAATAAACAAAGTTCAATTCTATTAACACTTCCCCAATCAAATAAATATAATTTTCTCTATTTCCAGAACATTCTCACCAGAATAAGGTTTCAGATTTCAGGGTTTATTTCCCCCTCCCTTAGCTTTGCTAGAGTTCCTGGAGTGGAAAATGTCCTCTGGGTTTATCTCCTGTTTAAAGGAAAAATCATTTTTCTAGGACTGGAGATTTCAAAACTGCATGGAAACACTGGTCATGTCTACATGCACAAACCAGTTTCACTGTTGAGAGATCTTTTTACTTAACTGACTTAAATAAAACGAAACCCTGAATGAACTCAATTGTCTCAGTTCTTACTCTATATATTTACAAAGGCAATTAATTAATTAATTAATATTGAATCAATTCACTTTTTAATATGCCAATAAAGTCAGTATCTAACAAGGCAATCCATTTTGGGAAGCCAAATGGCTTGCACCATTTCTTAGTTGCTGTTTTATGGGTTCAGAGGACCAGCAAGTCCCACGTCTAGGAAAATACCTGATCATCAGAGCTGCCAAACCCTATAATACAACGAGGGAAACTTCCAAGATTGTGGGAGGAGATGATGATGACAGCTAATAATTATATAGCACTTATTAAGGGCCTTAAAGTGGTTAAAACTGGGCCAGGAATCAATAATTTCAAGACATTTCCTAGCTGTGTGAACCTGGGCAAGTCATTTAACCCTGTCTGCCTTAGTTTCTTCATCTGTAAAATTAGGTGGAGAAGGAAATAGCAAACCGCTTGAGTATTTTTGCCAACAAAACTGAAGATTTGAACAAGACAATGAAATATGACTAAACGACAAAGAACAACATGTGCCAGGCACTGTACTGAGGACTTTATCATTGTTATCTCATTTGGTCCTCACTACAATCCTAGGAGCTACATAATGTAATTATTCCATTTTACAAATGAGCAAACTGAGACAAACAGGTCACGTGATTTGCCCAGGGTCACACTCTGGGCAAAGGCTACATCCAAGGCTACATCTGAAGTCAGGTCTTCCCGACTCTGAGCTGGTGCTCTATCTGCTGCACCACTGAGCTGCCCAAGAGAGGAAAGAGAAATTAAGAAGTGCTTAAATTTAAAGATGTCTTATTGGCATAAGAAGCACAGAAAGGCTCAGGCTGTAGGACCAGTGTCTATATTTTCTGAATCCCAAGCTGATCCATACAGTCTGAAAAAGGAAAATTTTTTTGTAAAACACCATTGAGGACACACTATTTCCTTGAAAACAAATATATATCCCAGATAGGTGCAATAAAACCCACAAAACAGTAAAAGCAATAGAGTAAGACATCCAGCTTATAGGGCAGTTCAATGATAGGGAACTTGTAGAAAGATGTGGACAAGAATAAAACTGTGTGTGAAAGATGGGAAGATAGTTTGTGGTCTGCATCAGTGGTGTTATGCCCAGATGGATATGATCACAAATCAACTGAACTATCAAAATATTCTTTTCTTGAAACTGAAAATATGGCAAAATAGGTATGTGATGGCAGAAGAAAGAGACCCAGCTCTGCTCCTACCTTGGGCCAGTGATTAAAAATCTCTGGCCTTTAGTTTCTTTCTCTACTAAATGTGGATAATCCTTCCTTCCTACCATACTGTTTAAAAAAATAATAATAGCTCACATTTATGTAGAGTTTTCTAAAAATCTGATTTAGTTTCTTTCAATTAACAAAAATCTATTTTTTCTACTTTCCTCCTCCCCACTTTTAAAAAAGAAAAACAAATCCTTCTAATAAATATGTATAATAAAACAAAGCAAAACAAAACTCATTCCCATAATGGTCATGTCCAAAAAATTCATGTCTCATTCTGAACGCTAAATCCATTGCCTTTCTGTTCAGATGTGTATAGAATGCTTTATCACTGGTTCTCAGGAATCATGAGTGATCATTGCATTGATCAGAATTCTTAAGACTTTCAAAAAACTTTGGTTTTAAGTGTATGTATGTATACATCATCCTTCTGTTTGGGATGCAAAGACCCTTACCAATAATTAGCGGAGACGCAGAAAATTGTAGTAAAAGAAGAGGAGTCTTTATTGTGCTTTCTTGAAAAAGGGCACTCCCAGAGTGCCTAAAATGGTGCCCACTAAGGAGTGCAAGTAGCAGAAGCTCATAGATTTATTTTATCATAATCCTAACCCCACCTCCAACCCCTGTCCCACCTTACCATTGGATGGGAAGGCAAGCTCACACTCTTCTTACTAATGCTGACTAATCAGCACAAAGCAATCTCAATCTATTACCATAATTATTACTAATGAGGCTCTAATTTTGTTAGATAACATACATAATACATGAGGTTCACTAAACAAGCACCCTAACAACCCCCAAATACTGAATTTAGTTATGAAGTACAAAGAAGAAATAAGACTCTAATAGGATGTTCAGAATGGGGAAACTTCACTGTAAGTTATCTCTCACACTTCTCTCTGACAGAGGGGATGGTGCTCTATTTTTCTTTTCTTTTCTTTTTTTTTTTTGGTCAAAACAAGAAGTAAATACTTCAGAATTTGTTGTTGTTGTTGTTGAGTCATTTCAATCATGTCCAATTCTTTGTCACCCCATTTGGGGTTTTCTTGGCAAAGACCCCGACTAGAGTTATTTTTCAGATGTTTGGTTTCTTCCCTTCTATTCAGATAGCTTGAGGCAGAGAGGTGGTGCAATGGATAGAGTGCTAGGCCGAGAGCCAGGAAGGCAAACTCAAATCCAGTCTGAAACACTTACTAGTTATATGACCTTGGCCAAATCACTGAATAGCTGTCTGCTTCAATTTCCTCAACTGTAAAATCAAGGTTAATACCATCATTTACCTTCTAGGGGTGTTGTGAGGATCAAAATAAGATAATATTTGTAAAGTGTATAGAACAGTGCCTGGGACATAGTAGATGCTTATTTCCTTCCTTCCTTATAAAGTTTTTTTTTTTTTGCTTTTTTTTTTGGAGGGGGGAAGGTAGGGCAATTGGGAGTAAGTGACTTGCCCAAGGTCACACAGCTAATTTTGTGGTAAGTGTCTGAGTCTGGATTTGAACTCAGATCCTCCTGACTCCAGGGATGGTGCTCTATTCACTGCACCACCCAGCCACCCCTAAAGTCTTTTCTATCTTCTGGTTGTTGTCCTCTTCTCAGGCTGGCTCTAAAGTGCCTCAGGGTGACTTTGCTTCTCTGGGTGTCTTGCCAAACTTTTGTTAAGATTTTATCCTCCATTGTCTCTGTCTTATGAAGTGCTATTGTTAATATCTTTTACCTCTGTTCACCATCAGATTTTACAAACTATTTTATATTCTAAGTGTGTTGATCTTGGCTATCCAATCTCTCTATTTATTTGGCAAATGTTTATTGACTAAACTTCTTTATATACCTTTTTTGTCTTTTTGTTTTGACAATTGATTTCTGTTGATTGAACTTCTGTATAAAATTATTATAATAGATATTGAGATTTTTCTCCATTCACATCTCACAGTCAGCACCAAACATTGGTTTAAATAGCTCTGGGTGGAATTGTGTTTCTCATATTGAGCTGAAAACTCTCCCTGAAACTTCCACCAATTGGTTCCTGGTTTGTTTTTTTGTATTGAAATCAGATAAAATAAGTCAAATATTTCTTAGTGAGGAACCACATTACGATCCCTTAAATATTTTCAGAGAACTACCATGTCACATCTGTTCTTCAGACTAAAGATGCAACTAATCAGCTGGGTGATGCAATAGATAGAATATTGGATGTGGAGTCAAGAAGACTTGAGTTCAACCCTGCCCCAGAAACATCTTAACTATGTGGCCCTATGCAAAGTCACTCAACCTTTCTCAGCCTCAATTTCCTCATCTGAAATTTGGAGATAATATTAGCTTTTACTTCACTGAGTTGTTGTGAGGATCAAGTAAGACAGTATATGTAAAGTGCTTTGCTAACCTCAAGGCTAGCTATTATTTTTATTAGTCCTTATATGATAGATTTTGAGCACCTTCACTATCCTCATTCATCTCTTCCAGCAATAACATTCCTAAATAATGTAGTGCAGAATTGAACACAATACTTGAATGCCAAGTACAGGCTGCTCCTTCCCTTCCACATCCATTCTAGATTTCTATTACAACGGTCTATTATGGTCAGTTCTAGGGACCAAATGAATGGTCTCAAGACAACGTGTTTGTCACAGCAATGACAAATTTTATTGTCACTGCTTTATTTCAAAGCACTAAACTAGGTCTTCTTCCTTTATAGAGTAGAAGTTAGAGGGAAGATGGTTTCATCCCATCTCAAAAGTTTTCAACTTTTATAAACCACCACCTAAAAAATGTACATTTGCAGCTACACTTTAAATAAGCAAAATCTTCTCCCAACTTGTTCCTTGGCTGTTAAGATGCTTTATTTACTGTCTGGGAATGAGACTCCACTTTGCATCTGCAGCTCTAATTGGTCTCTGTTCCAGGGAACAAGAGGCCTTCCCCAGGATAAGTTGCTCACCTGAAATCTCATCATACCCTTTAACTCAACACCTTCCTGACTCTCTCAGCCTCCTCTCCCTTCTGATTGGAGAGCTAGAAGGTGGACTAATAAACTCTATCCAAAGCTTTCCTTTATAGAGGGCAGAGGCTGGGCCTTAACTCTCCCTTTCTGCTTTGAATCTGTAGCTCTGATTGGTCTCAGCAACATGGAACAGGATGCCTCTGAGGCCAGATACCCCAGTGGATTGCACTCTCCCTCCATACCTTTCCAGTTACCCCCAGTGTGTTCTTCGCCTATTAGATTGTAAAATCCTTAAGGGCAGGGAGTGTCTTTTTGTATCTCCAATGCTTAGCATGGAGTCTGGTACATAGTAGGTGCTTGACTTTTATTGAATTAATTTGAGACCCTCTCTTATATTTAACTGTTATGGAAGGAAAGAGATAATGGGAACCTCTGCTCTCTGGTACAAGTGAGTAGATCACCTCTCAAGAATGTGTAGCATTGACTCCCTTTATTTCATGAGCAGTAAGACATAACCAGAGCAGAGTAAATGGGGCTTTGACCCCAGATGATAATGAATTTAGAGGATACCAAATTGCTCCCTCCACTGACAGAGGGAAGCTATGGGTCCATGTCTGGGAGAGTGACTTGAAGGTAAGAGATATAGGACTGTTGATATTTCCGGCTCCTTGGGAAAATGACATTTATCTGCTACCCCACGCAGCAGATTAGAATCCTGCCATAGCTTTGACACCTAGGAACCTCACAAACAGTCATGTACGCAAGCAACAATTATTTAAGGGCTAACTAGATTCCAGGTATAGCGCTAGTGCTGAGAATACAAAGACACACACCCAAAAAATCATCCCTGCAGTCAAAATGTTTACAAGCTATTGAAAATAACATGTACATGTATTAATATATGAAGAATAAATTCAGAGTAGTTTAAAGAAGTGGAATATTATCATTTGGGGGCTAAAGGTTTTATTCACAAGGTAGCATTTGAACTTGGTCTTTGAAGGAAGTAAGGGATTTTAAGAGATAGAAGTAAGGACTGAGGGCACGAGTAGTCTGGGAAGAAGGAATTGAATTGACTGGCCACACTATATGTGTGTGTGTGTGTGTGTGTGTGTGTATACACACATATTTATGTATATATGTATGTATGTATATATAAATATACATATGTATGTATAAAATATATATATTAAAAATGGTGTTTAATTATGTCTCTTGTTCCTATATCACAATATTTCCATAACTGTCATTGTCCCAGTCACCCCTTTGACAAATGAGCCTTCACTTATAACAAAAAATAGCTAAGCAAAACTGACAGTGCAGCTGTGATTAATCAGTGTATTCAACATTCTGTAGGCATAGTCCCCAACCTAACTAATGAAAGGAGGGAGATTCATTTCCTTAGTTCTTATTCAGGGATGAAATCAATCACTCAAATTCCCAACTGTTTGTCTTAGGTCTTCTTTTCATTTGCAATACTGTCATCAGAGTGCATATTGGAATCCTGGTTTTGCTTCTGAATTTTACACTTTACAAAATTGCCAATGTTTCTCTGAATTCCTCATATTGCTTCTTTTAATTCAATAAAATTACCTCTGGGTTGCTAGGTGGCGCAGTGAATAGAGCACTGGGCCTGAAGTCAGGAAGATCTGAGTTCAAATCTGGCCTCAGACACTTAACACTCACTAGCCATTTGACCCTGGGCAAGTCGCTTAACCCCAACTGCCCTACAAAAAAGCAAAAAAAAAAATTACCTCACATACATGTTTCACCAAATTGACTCTTCCCTGGGACCATCCTTATTGTTGTTCAGTTGTTTTCAGTCATGTCTGACTCTTCCTGACCTTGTTTGGGGTTTTCTTGGCAAGGTACTGAAGTGGTCTGCCATTTCCTTTGCCAGCTCATTTACATATGAGGAAACTGAGGCAAACAGGGTTAAGCAACTTGCCCAAGGCCACACAGCTATAAGTGTCTGAGGCCGGATTTGAACTCAGGTCTTCTTTACTCCACACCCAGTGCTCTATCCACTGCACTACCTAGCTACCTGGGACCATCCTTAGTCTGCCTGTCCATTTTTTGTGAGTCTTGCTTATGTTCTCTCAAAGATTTACCAGAAGTTGTCTGCCCAATATGCTAGAGGCTTTCCTCACTTTCTCCTGATGAATACTGATGTGGATACAAAGGTGCCCCAAGGGTTAAAAATAATATTAAGAGTTGCTTTTCCAGTACTTTGTGAAGCTCCTAGTTTATTCTCTAACCTGAAGGCACACTAAAGTCTCTTCCTTTATCTTGAAATACCATACAACTTCCCCCTCATACTGGACCACGGAATTCCTTGTCTCCTGGGTCATAAAATTTCCCTTTTCCTTTATTCTGTGTCATCCATCTTCCTCATCCTGCCCCTAAATCTCCAACCCCCATTAGAAACCCTAAAATTACATCATCATCCTACAGGCTGTGTAGCTTTTCTGACTATATAAGTCTGGTTCTTTTCCTGTATCAATGCCTTTGTTTAGCTCCTTGCTAAGTCTCAGGCCCACATGCTTTTGTGTCAACAAAGCTGCATTGGCTAAAGAGAAGGTCTAATTGAATTCTTTCAAATATGAATCAGCTCTGCCAACTCTGACCTCAACAGATACCAGTGGAGATCTAATAGGGCAGGTCATCTGTAATCCCTCACCCTTACCACACGACCAGCCCATTTTTTTTTCATATCGTAAATCATCATCATCATCATATCTATCTATCTGTCTGTCTGTCTGTCTGTCTGCCTGTCTGTCTGTGTCTATTTTTATCACTTTAAGGCTCACAAAGCTCTTTATTAATGTTTCTTGTTCCAGCCTCACAACAACCCTGGAAAATAGTTGTTGCTATTATTATCACCATTTACATTGGAAACCTGTGGCTGGTGTTGTTTATTTGTTTTTATTTTTTGAAATTGACATATTAGCGACTTTCCCAGGGTCCCACAGCTATCTGAGACCATCTTTGAACTTAGGTCTTCCTGACTTCAGAGCTGGCTTACTCTTAGTTTAGTAACTGCATGTAAGAGATTAGAGAGAATAGAGAAAGGATTTAGGAAGACTGAGCTTTTGTAATAAATCAGGTTACAGATGATGAAAGTCTGAATTGGGCTCAAAGGTTCTGAGGAGTTTGGTAACTTTTCTGTTACAATGCCAATTTTTTCCCCAGAATTATTGGACCTATTTACAGCTTGATCAATAGTGTATTATTGTCTAGTCCCAGTATTTAAACTTCAGGGGAACAGAACACAGGGATAGGGATGGTGAGAGTATATAAGGTTGCCCTGATTCCAATGAGCAAGTTTCAATAGTGCTTCAGCTACCTCTTACCCTGCATAATCTGATTCTAACTCACTTAGGATGTTCCTGGTAAAAGATACATCTTGGAGAGCAAGAGGTAGGACTGGAGGATACCTAGAACATCAGAACCCTTGATCACTGTATGGCAAGCAGGAGTGACCATCATATTAGCATTGGGAGCATTCCTCTCTTCCCAGGCCTCTCTGAAGACTGGAAAAAAATGGTTGCCAGAGTCTGATCACATTGATGGGGAGTGGAGCTGTGTTTGATCCAGAGCCAGCAAACTTCTTTCTTCCATGTCATCCCTGCAGGAGATAAGACCATTTAGGCAGGATTCAATTTGGTCTCTTTCCTGATAACATATAAATTAATACTCCTGCTGATTTCACATCACCATGCAGAATTCTAGATCTTTTCCATTCCTTGCCTAAGGAATGCTCTCATTCACCATCAGTGTGAGCCTGGGATCCTACCCATGCAGACAGAGTTGGTGATGAAGTAGGAGGAAAGGCATATGTGTAGAGAAGGGTATCCAACCAACTCTTTTGGCACTCCCCACTTGATGTAAGGGTACAGGGAAGAAGGGAAGAATAGTGATGTTCTGTGATTTCCTGCTCAGGAAATTTGATATCCCTGAGGCAGTTATTTGTTGATGTGATAATAACAATAAAGAGTTCCATTGTCTTCCCCTGGCTTGTATCCCAGACATTTTAGAGAACTTCCTCAAACTTAAAAAAAAACATATCCCTCTCTCCTCTCCTATCCAAAGAGCCAGCCCTTAAGTAATATAATAGAAAAAGGAGTTCAATAAAATGAACAAATACATCAACATGACAGTATAAAGGATGTTTCAAATTCATAGTCTTCGATCTCTGCAAAGAAAGGAGAGAGAACCTCCCAAGACTTACCAAAATGTATCATCATTGCACTTTTCTGATGATTCACATGGATAAAAATGATAAGGTGATAATGGTCAGGGATGACCGAGTCATACACACACACACACACACACACACACACACACACACATAGTGATGACAGTCCTGGCTAGCTATGGACTCTACCCAACAAAGGTTGATAAGAATATGTTTTCCAGGGGGCGGAGTCAAGATGGCTGTGTAGAAGCAGGAAAACTCCGCAGCGCCCCGCATAACCACCCCAAATACCTATAAAATATGATTCTAAACAAATTTTAGAGCTCCAGAACTCATAAAATGGCAGAGTAACAAGGCTCTCGCTAAAGGCAGCCTGGGAGATGGACAGAAAGGGCTCATTGCTGCGCACTGGGAGCAGAGCCCAGCCCCATGCTGGGAAGGCGGATGAGAAGTAGGGGAAAAAATTTAGAACCCAAAATCTTATAAAAGTGAATGTTGAAAACTAAAAATAAATAATGTGAAAAATAAAAAATAACAAGACAAAACAAAACAAAACAAAAAGGATATGTTTTCCACTTTTCTCCTTTTTTTGGAGAGATGGAGGACTATGACTGTGGAAAACTGCATATTCTGTCAGACACATTATTTTGCTGGTTAGTTTTTTGAATTTGCTTTTTGTAAATACTAGAGAGTCTATGTTTATAGAATTTCCTTGAGCTCCAAGTCTAGTAAATTTACTAAAACAAGAAATCAAGCTAATTCTTTTTCATGATGCTGAATGTCTACCTTCCTAAAACTTTTTAAATCATTTATTTAGCAATCTACTCTAAACTCTCATAAGGATGGAAGTCATGCTCACTGGTCCAGTAATGAAGCATGTTTACCTACCTCCTAACAGAGAGGTAATGGGTGAGACATATATCTTCAGACATGGCCAGTTTGTGAATTAATTTTATTTGACTTAGAATTTGTCTAGGGGAGTTAGGGAGAGTTAGGGAGAGTTAGATTTTTTTTTTTTTGATGAAGGGTTGAATTTTGAGGGGAGAGGAGGATGAGTGATAGGGATGCCCCTCCAAAATGGAAAGGGCTACGAGAGAAGAGATCAAGCTTTATTAAGTACCTACTATGTGCTGGGCACTGTGCTAAGCACTTTGCAGATATTTCATTTTATCCTCAAAACAACCCTGGAAGATACTGTCTCCATTTTATGCTTGAGGAATCTGAGGCAGACAGAGATTAAGTGATTTGCCCAGGTTCACACACACAGGATCTGAGTCTGGATTTGAACTCAGGGTTCAAATGAACTTCAGGTTCAGTGCTCTATCCATTGTTCCCATCTAGTGCAAAACAGAAAAGAAGAAAAAAAAGAATATCATTGAATATCTTTGGCTCTAAGCTTTATCATCATAATTGCACACTGTTCACTTTTGTCTTTTTTTTCCGTTTGCATTGTTGTACCCATGATTTATACTGTTTTCATAGATCTACTTTAAATACATACACAAAATTCACTTGTCTCCAGTTTGTGAAATATTCCCTTTTTTGCAAATGAAGACATTTGAATCTCTCTGGTCTAATGCTAACTCTCCCATTTTCTCTGCCTCTTTAAAGAAAGCGTTCAATAATCATACCAAGTTCATTGATTAATGTTTCCTTCTGCTGTGAAGCTGATCCTGACAAACAATGGGGCTAAATATAGATTGCAAATGGACACTATTTACAGGAATCAGTGGAGCATAGCAAAACCTTACCTGAGGTTGACAACAGTCACCTCCTAAGTGGTCACTTGATAAGATGACTGCCTACAGGTGGAGTCTGGATCTGATCAGGAAAAGACATAGCCAGGAGTTATTCTTTCAAGTCTGGCCAGGTAAGGGACTGGGAAATAGTGTGCCAAACACCAGGGGAGATGAAGCAAGAACAGGGACTGAAAATCAATATTGGGGACAACGTGCCAAGCAATGATCAGGACCTTAAGAGCCAAAAGGGGTTGAGCAAGAAACAGAGTAGGCAGGTGGGACCAGATTAGCAACTAACTACTTGTGTGAAGGCCAGCCTCATTGCTATGACTGGCATGCTCTTCTCAGTATCTTTACAGTAGTGTGGACAGGCCCTGACACCCAGGATATAACTTGTCGGGGCCAGGTCACTGAAATGTTGAAGTTAGAGTAGCTAAGGGATTCTCATATAATTGCCTCACATATCCCACATATGAGGGAACTTGAATTCCCTCATAATCATTTCTGTTTTCTCCTTTTTGGTTTAAAGATCATAGTATTGGGTGGAAAAGAGCAAAACAAAATAGCAGTTGTATAATACCTCTGAGGTCCTGCCATCTGTTAACATTAGAGTTCTACCCCAACCCAAGCAGCAGACCTCTCTCCCTTCTTTGTTCTTTTTCTTTTCTGAAAAAAAAAAAAACTTAAAAACATTCACATTTTGTGCCTTCATATTTTTCTTACCATGTGGAACTCTAAACATTATTCATTTATTTATGTCTTTAACAGTTCTAAAGTATTTACTTTTTGCTTTGAGCAAAAAAAAAAAATAAGAGTACTGTCCCCTCCATAAGAGAGAAGGGTGACATGTACAACTATGAAGAGTTATGGTTCCTTTCTAAAATATGAATAAAAATAATATTAATTTTTAAAAAGTGCTTCATTGATCAAAAACAAGGGGGAGGGCTTATGAGCTGCAAAACTTCATTCACACTGTAGATCAGATCCAAGAAATCCTTATTGTAAACTTTGGGGAGCTGTCATTAGGAAAATGCAGAACCTTCTTCCTGGCTTCATCCTCCTTCAACCTTCAGCCTCTGTCATACAATCTTAGGAGAGTGGAGAATCATATCTGGTTTCCCTAATTCTAGTTTTGCCATGGAAAAAGTCACAAGTGTGGTCTGGTGAAAGGCCTCACTTTGCATGGACTGCCACCTCTTGGGGGCTTCTAGGGTTGAGGGCAGGCAAGGACCATTTGTTGGGATATTGGCTAGAAATGGTCCTATGAACACTGTGGCAGATGCCAAATAAGGAGCGTCCTTTGCATTTTTTTTTTTAAGGAAGGAAGGCAAGGAAATTGGGGTTAAGTAACTTGCCCAAGGTCACACTAGGAAGTGTGTCAAGTGTCTGAGGCCTAATTTAAACTCAGTTTCTCCTGCATCCAGGGTCGGTGCTCTATTCACTACGCCACATAGCTGCCCCTGTCCTTTGCATATTTTTGAAGCTTCAGTTTCTTGTGGGCTTTAGTTTTCCTGAAATTGTAATAACAGTTCCATGCTAATCATTCATATTTACCCTTGCTTACATGCCTGTTTCAATTTTTAATACATATTTTTTACGTGTTTTGTTTTATGTCACCTTCATTTCCAAATATATTCCTCCCTGTTTTCTTCCCCCCAAAAGACATTTTTTGCAACAAAGATTAAGAGGGGAAAAAAATGAAACAAAACCCAGCAGCAGAAAACCAACATCAATTGAGTTTGATGTTATATACAAAGTTCCACACTGTTAGTTCCCCACTGCTGCAAAGAAGGAAGCAAAGTATATTTTCTCCTTTCTTCTTTGGCTCTAAGCTTTATCATCATAATTGTACGCTGTTCAGATTTGTCTTTTTTTCCATTTGCATTGTTGTACCCACAATTTATATTGTTTTCATAGGTCTACTTACTTCACTTTGCATCAATTCATGTCTTCCCATATTCCTCTAAATTCTTTATATACCTTTTTTCTTAAAGCACAGTAATATTAATGAATTATATTCACATACCCCAATTTGTTTAGCCATTCCCCACTTAATAAGCATCTACATTTTTTCTGTTTTGCTACTATGAAAGTTGCTATGAGTGTCCTGCAGTACATAGAGTCTTTCTTTGACCTCCTTGGGGTTAAATACCTATCAGAAGGATCACTGGGTCAAAAGAAAAAGACATTTGAGTCACTTTCTTAATATAAATTCTAAATTGTTTTCCAGCATTGTGGGACCAATTCACAATTCCTCTAAAAATGTATGTGTCTCTGTCTTTCCACAGCCCCTCCACCATCAGCTTTTTCCTTCTTTTGCCGTTCATACATTTTATTTTTAAACTGAGCTGTTTGGAATTCTCTGTGCAGCTCTAAAGGTCTTTTGATACCTTTCCTTTCCTTGTAAGCCTCATAGAGATTGTGCCTGTGTCATCAGAACTACATTCTTGAGAGAGTCCCATACTTGATCCATCTTCCTTTTTAGAGTCTTAGGACATGCAATCATCCCAAATTTCTCACTAAGCTTTTAGTGAGACAACTTTCCTCAGGTCTAATACATTTGACTGTGCCTACCTTTGTGCCCTCTGGCCAGAATGAACTGTGAAAACACACGGCCACTTCTCATAAGGTTCTCACCATTTCTGTCTCGCTATTCTGTTCATTCTTTCTGATCAAATTTAGGTCCAGAAAGAGGTGAAACAAAGCATTTGTTTGAAGTAGACAAAGTTTGGAAATGACACCCTCTACGTGTCACTCGGTCAGTAAACATTTATCAAGCACCTACTATATATCGGGCACTGTGTTAAGTACTGGCTATACACAGAAAGGCAAAAGACAACGCCTTATCTTAAGGAGCCCAGAGTCAAATGTGGGTGACAACACGCAAACAATGACGTACAAATAAGCTATGAACTGGATAAATTGGAAATAATCAACAGAGAAGAGGCACTAGAATTAAAGAGCATAGGGAAAAGCTTCTTGTAGGAGATTTTAGTTGATACTTTAAATAAGTTAGAGAAACTAAGTGGAAGAAATGAAGAGGGAGAATGTTTCAGGCGTGGGGGACAACCAATGGTACCCAGGGTGAAGAGATGGAGTGTCTTGTTGAGAACTTCAAGCCAACTTCAAGTGGAAAATTCAGGATGACTGCATATCCTAAGACTCTAAAAAGGAAGACAGATAAAGGATGGAACGCTCTCAATAAGTCAAATACATTTGGATCTAAGTAGTCAAGCAAAATAATGAACTAGATGTCAGAGATCACAGATTTAGAAGCAGAAGGAACCTTTCATATTTTCTAGGTCAACTATCTAATTTTATAGAAGGGCAAATCGAAACCAAAGAAGGCCAAATGATTTCCCGAAGTTTGCACAAAGAAGAAGCAGAAGAAGAATTTGAACACGGATCTCGTGTTTCCAAATCCAATATTTTTTCCACTGTTGTTCTTCCTCTCCATGCCCCCATTTTGGGGTTTTCTTGGCAGAGATGCTAGAGTGGTTGTCATTTCCTTCTCTAGTTCATTTTACAGATGAGGAAACCAAGGGAAACAAGTTTAAGGGACTTGCCTAGGGTCACACAACTAGTAAATTTCTGAGGCCAGATTTGAACTCATGTCTTCCTGACTCCAGACCTGGCACTCTAACCCCTTTTCTACCTAGCTACCCACTATAACCATCATTAAAATGAATGATAGTATCCCATATATATTCAACACACTGACTGATTAAAACACTGAATAGAAACAAAAGAAATAAATAAAAGATCTCAAATAAATCAAATACTTGGGTGAAACTTTAATCCTTTTTCATTAACATGTACATGAAATTTGGAGTCTTTACTGTAACACCTGGACTTGACTTAGCTACAAAATATATACCTCTATGCCATGAACAATGGAATTTTATGGCACTAAAAATATACGTGTACATAAAAAGTAATATTTTTAAATGTCCCTCATTGCCCCTCTGGTCCTCATCATCCCTTGCATGTTATATTTGAGGTGTCAACCTCCCTTGCCTTCCAGTATGGTTGTTTCCTTTACCTTCTCAGAAATGAAATTGTAAGACAATTTCCATCCATCTCAATCAGAGTAAGAACACAGCACTTTCCTTTGCTGATATATCCACAGATGGGCCTTTTCTGACAGGAGCAGTGGCAGGATGCCAGGAAATGTAAAAGCTGTTTTTCAGAAGTGAAAAAAAGAAAGAATTTCAATATAGACTGTGTCCACATAAATAATGGGAAGAGGACACAAGGCATCTTTGTCTGAAATGTCTAAATTAGGCAAGCAAAAAGAACCATTAACTGAAGTTATATTAGTTTTATGGTCATAATGGTCGTAAAATAAGGAAATAATGTATTTATTAGACTGGATAGCAACTTTTATACATGCAAACATCCCAACTATAATAACAAAGGTACTTTATGCTTATATAGCACATAAGTCTGACAAAATGCTTTCTTCACAGGTATTGTCATCACAGGTATTATCTCCAAATTAAAGATCAATGTCATAAAATTTTGGAGTTCCCAGAGATCTCAGTTCAATCCTGCCTGAAGAATTTCCTCTGCAATATAATCAACAAAGAGATCATCCAGCCTTAGAATGAAGACTTGCAATGAGGAAGAACCCACCTTTTCTTGAGGCAATTCCCCACCCCTATTTCACCTTTGGAAAGCTTTAATTGCTCATTAATACAACATCAAGGATTTATTGAGTGACTCTTGTATGCCAGGCATTTATGTTGTTGATACAAAAATAAAACCAAAACAACATCTGCCTTTAAGTATCTTGCCTTCTAACGGAAAGACAACATTCACATGGATGGTTATACATAAAACATACATAAGGTAACTTTTGTGAAAACTCTTCCCAGCAACTTGACACTGTGGGAATTTTCTTGGTCTGTTTATAAGAGATCATCCTACTCTACCCTCACTTGTTCTGCCCATTTTCCAGATGTGGGGAAAAGTCATTTCTCTGAAATGTAAGCAGTTGCTGATATGAATAGCAAAGTTGCAACACAGACTAATGCTTGTTTAAAGTACTTGTCAATATATTTTAGTAATCTAGACATTCCCCTAACCTGGGTGGGATGTGTACTTTTGGAATTTTGTAAATATTTTTAACTCAATAGCGTGGCTAAGACATCATCCAAATTTCTCAAGCCAAAATAAATCAAATAGAGTGTGAGTCATTTGGCTCTTTCATTCCTTTTCTACTTTAAATAATTATGGCTAGAAGAATGTCTTCAGTGATTCCAAGACACTTCTAGTTCTTAATCTTATGTGCCTATGTCCTTTTCCATAAAGTTATAAACTATTGCTGTCTCCAAAGAAAACAATATTGTCAATACTAGTAATTCTAGTGTAACGCCATGCACGAGCAGCTTCCCAAAAGAATGCTACTGAGAACAGCTTTTAAGGTTCTGATTACACAGTATAGTGAACACTCCATTTATTCCATTACAAATCAAGGCAAACATTCACAACAAATCACAATATAATATTCACAACATTACATATCACAGAAAATTACAATATAATGTTCATAACAGCTCAACATCAAAATGGCCACAGTTTTCATCAAAGTGGTCGCAGTATTTAGAACAAAGAACAAAAGAATAATCATCTGGTATCCCTAAGGTGGAAACCCTCCTTATTTAATCTTTCAATCATTTCACAAAAAATCTCAGCCTTCCAGGCGGCCTTCTCAGCCTTCTAGGCAGCCTTCTTGGCAGCAACTTCGGCCTTCACCAGATTCTGGTCTCATAGAAAACTCCAACTCAGTTCTCAGTCCAGCAGCCCAGCTTCTAGATGCTGTGAAAATTCTGCTCCCTCTGCCAGGATCTGCCAGGAGGAAAATTCTTGATTCTGACTGCTTCTCTCTCAGGTTCTTCTTACACACACACAAACACACACAGAGGCTTCCTGTTTCAGACAACTCCTTCCTGTTATGTCAGCAACAGGAGACGGAGTTCACACCTTCTGTTTCTTTCACAGAGGTACTTAGCCCTTAGTCTCTAAGAGAATGCAATTCTCTCCCTGCCCCCCAAATTATTTTATATTCATCTTCTATATATTTTAGTTTCTGTTTACATTTTGTTCCCATCTCTCACTGTGCCCTAGAATGTAGGCTCCTTAAGAGGAGGAGTAATCTCCTCTCAAAGCAAAATTGGCTAAACGGAAAAAAAAGAGGTCTAAAAGAAAAATACTTCCCAAAGAAAATAATTCCTTAAAGATCAGAATTGGGCAAATGGAAGCAAATGATTCAATGAGACATCAAGAAATAATGAAACAGTGTCAAAATAATGAAAAAATAAAGGGAAAAATTTTTTTGCTTTTTTTTTTTGGAGGGGGAAGGTAGGGCAATTGGGAATAAGTGACTTGCCCAGGGTCACACTGCTAGTTTTGTGTTATGTGTCTGAGGCTGGATTTGAACTCAGGTCTTCCTGACTCCAGGGCTGGTGCTCTATTCATTGCAACACCTAGCTGCCCCAATAGAAGAAAATATTAAATATATCCTTGGAAAAACAACTGACCTGGAAAACAGATCTAGGAGAGATAATTTAAAAATTATTGGACTACCTGCAAGAAATGATTTAAAAAAGAGCATAAATATAATTTTTCAAGAAATTATGAAGGAAAATTGCCCTGATATCTTATATCCATTGGGTAAGATAGAAATTAAAAGAATCTATTGATCACCTCCTGAAAGAGATCTCAAAATTGAAACTCCAGGGAATATTACAACCAAATTCCAGAGCTCTTATGTCAAGAAGAAAATATTGTAAATATTCAGAAAGGAATCATTGTGAAATATTGTGAAGCCATAGTCAGTATCACACGAGATTTAGCAGCTTACATTATAGGAACAGAAGGCTTGGAATATGATATCTCATAGGGCAGAGGAGCTAGAATTACAACTATGAATAACCAACCCAGTAAAACTTCAAGGGAAAAAATGGATATTTAATGCAATAGAGAAATTCCAGCTGAAGTGCAGGAAACAACATTATTGGTTGGAGGTTTGGTAATGGGGACTAATAACGACCCCCCTTCTTCTCTTATGAGACTAAGAAGTGCTCTTTTTTTCCTTTATTTTTTATTTTTATTTTTTAAAATTTGCTTATTTTTAGTTTTCAACATTCATTTCCACAAGATTTTGAGTTACAAATTTTCTGCCCATCTTTTCCCTACCCCCACCCGAAAATAGCCACCTACTGAATACCCCTTCCCCCAATCTGCTCTCTCTTACATCCTCTCCCCATCAACCCTCTGACTTTCTAGTAGGGCAAGATGGATTTCTATACCCAGTGCCTGTATATCTTCTTTCTCAGTTGAATGTAAAAAAACCAAAACAATTTTTTTTAACATTTTTTTTAAAATTTTGATTACCAGATTCTTTCCCTTCTTCCATTGTCACCTACCCCTACTGGGAAGATAAATGATTCAATATAGGTTGTACATGTGTAGTTATGCAAAACATTTCCATGTAGATATATTGTGAAAGACTAATTATATTTCCCTCCATCCTATCTCACCCCCACACATTCAATTTTCTACTTTGACCCTGTACCTTTTCAAAAGTGTGTGCTTCTAACTACCTTCCTCCTCCCCCCCCCATTCTTCCCTCCCTTTTATTATCCCCTTCCCTCTTACTTTCCTGTAGGGTAAGATACCCAATTGAGTGTGTATGTTGTTCCCTCCTTAAGCCAAATTCAATGAGAGTAAGGTTGATCCATTCCCTTTTGCCTTCCTGTTCCTCCCCTCTATTGTAACAGTTTTCTCTTGCCTCTCTTATATTAGATAATTTACCCTATTCTATCTCTCCCTATCTCTTTCTCTCATTATATTCCTCTCTTACCTCTTAATTTCATTTTTTAGATATCATCCCTTCCTACTCAACTAATCCTGAGCCCTCTGTCTATGCATACATGTACACACATATACACATACTTATACATGTATTTATACACACATATAAACATATATAAACATATAAATGGATATATACACATACACATATATGTATACATATATATTCCCTTCAACTATCCTCATACTGAGAAAAGTCTCATGAGTTACAATTATCGTTTTTCCATATAGAAATGTAAATATTTCAACTTTAATAAGTTCTTTTGATTTCTTTTTCCTGTTTACCTTCTCATGTTTCTTTTTCCTTCTTGTATTTGAAAGTCAGATTTTCTATTCAGCTCTGCTTTTTTTATCAAGAATGTTAGAAAGTCCTTTATTTCATTGAATGACCAAATTTTCCCCTTAAACATTATACTCAGTTTAGCTAGGTAGGTGATTATTGGTTTTAATCCTAGCTCCTTTGACCTCCAGAATATCATATTCCAAGCCCTTTGATCCCTTAATGTAGAAGCTGCTAGATCTTCTGTTATCCTTATTGTGTTTCCACAATACTCAAATTGTTTCTTCCTGGCCGCTTGTAATATTTTCTCTTTGACCTGGGATCTCTGGAATTTGGCTATAATATTCCTAGGAGTTTTCTTTTTTGGGATCTTATTCAAGAGGTGATCAGTGAATTCTTTCAATTTCTATTTTGCCCTCTGCTTCTAGATATCAGGGCAATTTTCCTTGAGAATTTCTTGAAGGATGATTTCTAGGCTCTTTTTTTGACCATGGCTTTCAGGTAGTCCAATAATTTTTAAATTGTGTCTCCTGGATCTATTTTCCAGGTCAGTGGTTTTTTCAAGGAGATATTTCACATTGACTTCTATTTTTTCATTTGTTTGGATCTGTTTAATAATAGCCTGATTTCTCATAAAATCATTTGCTTCCATTTGCTCCACTCTAATTCTGAAGAAATTGTTCTCTTCAGTGAGCTTTTGAGATTCTTTTTCCATCTGGCAAATTTGGCTTTTTAAGGCATTCTTCTCCTCATTGGCTTTTTGGACCTCTTTTGCCTTTTGAGTTAGTCTATTTTTAAGGTGTTATTTTCTTCAGTATTTTTTTGGGTCTCCTTTAGCAGGTTATTGACTAGCTTTTCATGATTTTCTTGCATCATTCTCATTTCTTTTCCCAATTTTTCCTCCATTTCTTTTACTTGATTTTCAAAATCCTTTTTGGACTCCTCTGTGGCCTGTAACCAGCTCATATTTTTCTTGGAAGCTTTTGATGTAGGAGTTCTGACCTTGTTGTCTTCCTCCCATTCCATGCTTTGATCCTTTTTGTCCCCCCAAAAAGGATTCTATCGTCTGATTGTGCTTAATCTGCTTGCTCATCTTGCCAGCCAATTACTTGACTTTTGAGCTCTTTGCCACAGTAGAACTCTGCTTCCAGGATGGAGAGAGCTTTGTCCCAAATTGCCTGCATTTTTGCAAATGTTGTCATAGGTCTGAGGAGGATACCTTCTCTACAGACACTACACAGGCACACTGGCTTTTCTCACCCCAGGACCACTGCCCAAGATAGCAACCCAGATTGAAGCAGGATAAAGCAAGAGTGATTACCCTCTGAATGGTCACTTGGTCCCCTTACTATCTGTAGTCCAGGAGCTCCAGAGGCAGCCATGCGGCAGTGGCTGCAGCTGCCTCGCCTCTACCACCTCTCACCCCAGGGGCTGGTACTGGACTGGGCTCTTAGGTCACCTACTTCCAACAGAGTTCTCCACTGAGAACTTTCTCTTTGGTGTTTATTGGTTGAAAAGTCTGGAAACCACCACAGCTGCTGGTAATTCACTCTCCTAAAGTCTGCTCTGGCTGCTGCTGGTTAGGGACATCCTGGGGCTGGAACTGCACAGCTTGCTGGAACTGCCCTCAGTTTCCAGAGCACTGTGATAGACCTTTCCTGTTGGCCTGCCAAGCTACCTTCAGTGGGAGATTTGTTTCTCTCTGTCACTTTTTGGGTTCTGTAGCTCTAAAATTTGTTTAGAGTCATATTTCACAGGTATTGGAGGTAGTTGTGGGGGAAGTTCATGGAATTTCCTGCTTCTACTCTGCCATCTTGGCTCTGCCCCCTGTAAGAAGTGCTCTTTGTTTCACTCCAGCTGTGAGATGGTAGCCCAGATTTTTGGACAAGAAACTAGATATCCTTGAAGAATTGATTGACAGAGTAAATATATCAGGTTCAAATTCCCTTGTGTTCATATGCATTCTTCAAGCTCAGTTAAATTCACTGAGGCAGGAGAGCTGGATTTCTAAGCTTAACTCATTGCAGGCCAGCTGAAGTCCAAACTAAGTTCAGAGATAAAGAACCATGACTTAAGCAGTCATAGGACAAAAGCAATTATAGTACAAAACCAATTACTTGTAGATAGGATCAATAAATAAATGAGATGGGATCAATCTTAATGTTCTCAGAGGGATGCACTGGGAGAAGGGGAAAGGGGGAGGTAGAATGGAGTGAATTTTATCACATAAAGGAGTTGTGCAAGGAAGAGCTTTCATAGTGATCAAGAAATTGTGGGGATGGCAGGCAAACTTTAACCTCATTCTCATTGAAATTGGCTCAACGAAGGAAGAATAGATATACACACTCAGTTGAGTATAGAAATCTATCTTACCCAATAAGGAGTCAGGAGGGGAATGGCATAAGAGATGGAAGATGGGGGATTTGGGGAGCCAGTGGTTGAAAGCAGGACAGATTTTTGAGGAGGGACAGGATAAAAAGAGAGAGAAGGATAAACAGAAAAAAATGGGGTGGAGGGGAAGTCACAATTAGAGATTATAATTGTGAATGTGAATAGGATGAGCTAATCAATAGAAAGGAAACATAAGAGGATGGATTGGAAACAGAATCCAACAGTTGGATTGTGTATAAGAGATATACTCAGGACAGAAAGACACACATGGAAGTTGAAATGAAGGGATGGAGCAGAATCTATTATGCTTCAGCTGAAGTGAAGAGAGTAGGGGTGGTAATCATGATCTCAGACAAAGCAAAAGGAAAATTAGACCTAATTGAAAGAGATAATAATCAGGGAAACCACATTTTGCTAAAAGTATCATAGACAATGAAGTACTGTCAAAAAATTTTACAGCAAATTTCTTTGATAAAGGTCTCATATCACTGATATATAAGGAACTGAGTCAAATTTATAAAAATGAGAGCCATTCTCCAACTGGTAAATGGTCAAGTGATATGAACAGGCGGTTTTCAGAAGAAGAAACCAAAGTTGTCTATAGTCATATGAAAAAAATTTTCTAAATCACTGTTGATTAGAGAAAGGAAAATTAAAATAATTCTGAGGTACCACTTACCAAAAATAATAAATGCTGGAGGGGATGAGAGAAAATAAAGTACATTAATGAATTGTGGGTGGAGTAGTGTGCTGGTCCAGTCATATTGGAACTTTATGCAAAGGGCTAGAGAGTTTTGATCCAGCAATACCACTAGTAGGTCTAACTACCAAAGAAATCAAAGGAAAAAGAAAAGAACCTACACATGCAAAAATATTTATAGCAGGTCTTTTTGGTGGCAAAGAATTGGAAATTGAAAAGATGCTCATCAACTGGAGAATGGCTGAGCAAGTTGTGGTATATGACTGTGACTGGAGTATTACTGTGCTATAAGAAATGACAAAGGGACTGATTTCAGGAAAAAAACCAAACTTTGCAAAGACCTATATGAACTGATGTAAAGTGAGGTGAGAGCCAGGAGATCATGGTACACAGTAACAGCTGCAATGATGATCATCTATGAAAGGCCTGTCTGTTCTGATCAATACAGTGATTAAGATAATTTCAAAGGACTCATGATAAAAAAACTGTTATCTACCTCTAGAGAGAGAATTGACAAACTCTGAGTTCAAACTAAAGTATAATTTTCTCACTTTCTTTCTTTTGCTTTTTTTGAGATATGGCTCATATGGAAATATATTTTACATGATTTCCTATGTATAATTGATACAGTGTTTGCTTTCTCAGTGGATGGGAGAGGTGTGGGAGAGAGGGATATAATCTGGAACTCAAAATTTAAAAAGAAAAGAATGTCAAGATAAATAAATAACATAACATTTTTAAAAAATGAAATATAAAAAAGATGAAATCAGCTAGTTAACTCTCATCCCCTTGGATCATCTCCTCTTTCCCCTTCCCCACTTATTTTTAAGTATTATCTCCCTCATTAGATTGTGAACTCCTTGAGGATAGGTACTATCTTATGCCTCTCTTTGTATTCCTGGCACTTAACACAGTGCCTGGCACATAATAGGCACTTAATAAATGTTTATGGACTCTGACAGCAACCTGCATGTTTCCATATGCAAAGAAGAACAGCAAAATAGGATTATATATGAAACTGTAAATCTCTCTTACATATAGATTGGATTTTAAAAAGTATATTGCAGGGGCAGCCAAAGTGGCACAGTGAATACTGCACTGGCCCTGGAGTCTGGAGGACCTAAGTTCAAATCCAGCCTCAGACATTAGACACTGACTAGCTGTGTGACCTTGGGCAAGTTACTTAACCCCAGTTCCCCTGCCTTCCTCCCCTCAAAAAAAAGTATACTGTAAATTCAGCACTTTAGTTTTAAGGCTATTCTGTTATCAGTACTCTGAACTTAATTCTGTCTTCTTCTGTGAATTTTTTTTTCTTTTTGGAGGGAGGAAGGCAGGGCAATTGGGGTTAAATGACTTGCCCAAGGTCACAGGGCTAGTAAGTGTTAAGTGTCTGAAGCCAGATTTGAATTTAGGTCCTCCTGACTCCAGGGCCGGTGCTCGATTCACTGTGCCACCTAGCTGCTTCCTGTGAAGTTTTTTTAAATTAAAATATTAAATTAAATATAAAATAATACTAAAAACAAATTTTATTTTTTCATAGGAACAATTTTACTGCCAAATGATATCAAATGAGTACTATCATTTTCTTTAGGAAAATTCTATTTCTTGGACATCTGTCTGCAGGCAATCTCAGATCATGTATCAGCACCTTATCTGGAAACAACTTACCAAACCAGAAGTCATGGGTTTCCTCTTTCTTTTTGGTATATTTTTGGAAAGCCTGAGCCATGAAGAGATTGCGCAAGTTCTGTGCAGTGAACTCTTTGATGTTGTGGCAGTAAATGTTAATTTGGTCTGAGTAAGGAGTGAATCCACTCTGTCAGGTAGGTGGTCGAGGAGGTTTGAAGAGTTTGGCCATATTCTCCTCAGGGAGAGGAGGTTCTCCTCTGCTCTGGTGCTGTAGCTTCTCCTGCTGATGCACCGATCCTGATGTTTCTTTTGCTGCTGCTTACTGGCGTTTCTCATACAGGTGTTATCTTTAACAATATCCTGGCTCATTTCATCCACTCTATTCATCAACGATTGCAGACTCTTCCCCAGATGATTACTGCTGGCTGCTGCAGCTGATTTCTTTTCTAGTTTCCACTTTAGTACATTGATCAGATGTGAATTTTTAATTATAATCACTTCTTCAAAAATGTGCTCAAAGGTGATGATAACCTTTTTTTACAAAAAAATTTTTGGAGGGGTAGAGCAGGGCAATTGGGGTTAAGTGACTTGCCCAAGGTCACACAGCTATTAAGTGTTAAGTGTCTGAGGTCAGATTTGAACTCAGTTCCTCCTGACTCCAGGGCCAATGCTCTATTCACTGTGCCACCTAGCCGCTGAAGATGATTGCTTTTTTCAATGCTTCAGAAGAAAAATCTTTCTCTTTACAAACTTCCATCATCTTAGGAGTCACTCTGTATGCCTTCAATGATAGAGACCCTTGAGGAGTTCTTAATGAGAACTACAGACTCTTCAATTGCATGTTGGTAACTGAACTGGGGATCCCAGAGAGCATGGGTGATAAAAGAATCATAATATGTAGACTGGTACCAGGCAACATGAAGATAATCGATATTTGCATAACAAAGACTGCACATCATCTCCATCTGATATTGGAATTAATCAAAATCAGCATCATCCTCTGCATATTGGGGAAAGGAAAAACAGTTGATGATTTCAAGTGCATATCCCTGTCCCCCTTGGTAAGGGTTAATTATTTTCAAAACAACCAATCTGTCCATCTGCACTTGCGTCATGGCCAAATCTCTTGAGCTGCCTTTGCCTTTTCCTTTTCCGGAGACCACACAGGTTGTAGAATTCGAACTGGTGGAGCCAGAGCTGGTACCTTCTTTATGGGACACCACCTTAGTGGAAGGATCAGAGGAAAGAGTCTTCTGTGAATTAAAAAAAAAAAATGTCAGTGACAAACTTTTCTTTCTTTTCTTTGTATCACTGTCATTAGCCTCCCCTCTCCACCATTTCCCTCCCACCACCAAAAATAATAAAACTATCCTTCATAACAAATAAGCCAAGTCAAATGAAATTTAAAAAAATCCACACATAGGCTATGTCTGAAATGGATGGCTCATTTGTACCCTGAATTCATCATTGTTTTGACAGGAGATGGATGGTGGCATGCTTCATCATCAGTTTTCTGGAATAGTAGCAGGTTATTTCATCAGAATTCTTAAGTCTTTCGCTGTAGTTTTTCTTTACAATATCATAGTCATCAGATAGATTGGGTTTTTTTTTTTCAGACTCTGCATACTCTACTATATATCAGTTCATACAAGTTTTCTGAGGTTTTTTGAAGGCTTTTCTCAAGTCCTTGATTTATCCCATTTAAAAGGGTAAATAAAGTAGAATAAAATAGGATCACCTGGGTCTTTTCAGAAGGAAGTAGAAGCATATATTCTTTTCTCAAAAATTAATTAATTTATTTTTAGTTTTCAACATTCACTTCCATAAATTTTAAATTTTCTCCGCCACCCTCCCTTCCCTTTCCCCAAGATGGCATGCAATCTGATATAGACTCTACATATGCATTCTTATTAAACATATTTTCACATTAGTCATGTAGAAAAGAATTAGAATGAATGGGAGGAACCGTGAGAAAGAAAAAGCAAAACAAAACAAAAAAGAGGGCAAATAGTAGGCTTCAAGCTGCATTCAGACTCCATATTTCTTTGTGTGAATGTGGATGGCATTTTCCATCATGAGTCTTTTGGAGTGGTTTTAAGTCCTTGCATTGCTGGGAAGAGCTAAGTCTGTCAGAGTCAGTCAGTGCACAATGTGGCTGTTACTGTATACAATGTTCTGGTTCTGCTCACTTCAGTCAGTATCAGTTCAAACAAGTCTTTCCAGGTTTTTCTGAAGTCTGACTGCTCATTATTTCTTATAACACAATAATATTTCATTACATTCATATACCACAACTTGTTCAGCCATTCCCCAACTGATGGACATCCACTCAATTTCCAGTTCTTGGCCACCACAAAAAGAGCTACTATCAATATTTTTGTACATATGAGTCCGTTTTCCATTTTTATGATCTCTTTGGGACAGCCCTAGAAGTGGTATTGCTGGGTCAAAAGGTATGCTGCAAGTAGACTGACTATGATCATCCTCTGGAGTTACCAAAGCCTTTAGCTCTTCCCTACAGATCTAGTCCTTACTGCCTCCTGCCTTTTCAAGTGTTTACTTTTCCTATCTACATGCTATCAACACTGTTGGCTAATCTGATCTAGGTTTCCACACATGAAGTATTCCTAAGTATAGACCCTCCCAATTTCTAATAATGAAACCTGCTTAAGCCTGGGCAGTTTTTTTTTTCAAATGAGAGGCTGTCTGAAAGACTGACATTGCCTGAAGAAGGATAATTTCTCCTACGGTCCCTGGAAAACAGACACATAGGCCCCTAAAAAGAAACTGCATCAAGGGGGCAGAGCCAAGATGGCAGCGTAGCAGCAGCAACATATCGCAGCTCTCACATAGCCACCCCAAAATACCCATGGAATAGGACTCTAAACCAATCCTAGAACTCCAAAACACACACAAAGATACTTCCCACTAAAGTCAGCTTGGCTACGAGGAACCATATCAGCACTGTGAACCAAAACCAGCCTGGCCTGAAGCCGCAGCTGTGCCCCGGGGGCGGCTGGACGGGAGGAGCAGAGGAGTCTTTCTGGTGAGCGGATTAGCACCAGCTGCGAGCAGCTGAGTGGGACTTGCGAATTTGGGAGGGAGGAGCAGTCCAGCCAAAAGGCCTCCAGAGTGGAAAAGCGAAAGGCATAGGTTTTGCACCCGCCTCCGCGTTGCAGCTTCCCGCCCGCAGCCTGCAGACAGCGGAGGGACTAAGTGATTGTTCTGAGGCCAGTGCTCTCGCGTTGAGCGGCCTGGATCCAGATCGCCGTCTTGGGCCTCGGTCTTGGAGTCTTCACTGTCCAGTCATCCAGAAGGGTCCCAGCACCTTCCTGAGAGCTACGGCAGCCGGGAGGATCCCAGCGATTTGGGACAGAGCTTTCCCTTCTGGAAGCAGAGCCCCACAGAGATTTAAAAAAAAAAATCACGGACTGAACAACCATGAGTAAGAATAAGCATAAAAAGCAAAGTAAGAACAGCTCCCAAACCCCAGATTCCTTCTTTGGGGAAAAGAAAGATCATGGGAGAGAGAGGGAGGAGGGGAGCGCAGTCAGAACACCCCCACCAGAGGCCTCCAATAAACATGAAG
>CM053591.1:91164110-91185644 GCA_028646515.1 Pseudochirops corinnae
ATCTTTTCCTTGCTCGGTCACCATGCCCTGTGCCCCTCTGCTTACCTTGCAGACCCCCTATGCTCACTCCCTTTGCTTTCCTTAGTAACCACTTGTTTGTATCTATATGACAACCTGCTCAGTAACAAATTGTGTTAGTTAGATACGTAAACCTAATGAAATGTATAAAAGGTTCTCCACCCCTGAACTCGATGCTGCTCCCCCTTTAATTGGCATGGAGTAGCCCCCGCTGGTAAATTAAAGCTCCTTAAAACTTTTTAATTCGGACTCTGTGGTCACTTTGTTAAGACTCATCAAATCGAACCATTTCATTTAAATGACTTTAGTGTTGTTATTAGCTAACCATGACCTTGGGGAATTCAAATGGCCAAGATACAGGCAAGGAAATCACCAGAATTGCCAGTCATCTCTTAACTACAAAATTCACTGAACTTTTCTCAATCTTCATCCTTCTTGATCTCTCTGAAGCTTTGACACTGTTGATGACCCATTTCTCCTTGATATTCCCTTATCTCTAGGTTTTCATGACACTGCTCTCTCCTGGTTTTCCTCCTTCTCAGGCTCCTTTACTGGATGTTCATCCTAGTTATGCTCACTAACTGGATATCCCTTAAGGTTCTGTCCTAAGCCCTCTTCTCTCTATATACTATTTCATTTGGTGATCTCATTAACTCTCACGGATTCAATTATCATCACTGTGCTGATGATCACTGGCTCTACTTATCTAGCACTAACTTCTTTGCTGACCTCAAGTCTCCAAATGCCTATTAGACATCTCAAATTGGATATCTCATAGACATAGTAAACTCAACATTTCAAAAATTGAGCTTATTTTCCCCTCCCAACTCTCCCTTTTTTATAATTTTCCTATTACATTGTTGAGGGTATACCATCCAACCCAGGCTCACAACCTAGGTGTCATTCCCCCTCCCCTCTCTCTCTCTCTCTTACCCATATCCAGTCTATTGCCAAAGTCCTGTAAATGCCACCTTTGTTACATCTCACATATATCACCTTCTTTCCTCTGATACTGTTACCACCTTTGTGTAGGAATCTTCATACCTCGACTATTGCAACAGCTTGGTTTTACCCCTTGCCTCAAATCTGTCCCCACTCCAGTTAATTCTTCACTCAGCTGTCAAACTGATCACAAGTTTAATTTAGTTTAAAACACAAGTCTAATCATGTGACCTTTATCCCCAATCCTTTAAAAAATATTCACCTCCAAGAGTAAATATAAAATACTTTGTTTGCTGTTCAAAGTCCTTCTTTACTCCTTCCTACCTTTCCAGTCTTCTAAGACCTAACTCTCCTTCATCTGCTCTATGGCTCTATGCTTCACTGGTCTACTTGCTGTTTCTCAATACTCTATCCCAACTCTGTGCCTTTTTACTGGCTGCCCCTCATGCCTGGAATGTTTTCCCTCTGCTCTCCACCTCCTCGCTTCCCTGGCTTCCTTCAAAACTCAGCTTAATTCTCACTTTATCCAGGAGGCCTAGTCCAGTCTTCTAGCTACCCATCCTTCTCCTCCCACTTCAGGTTACCTTTCATTTACTCTGTACAGATCTTGTAGGACATAATTATTTGCATGTTGTCTCCTACATTAGAATGGAAACCCCTTGAGGGCAGAACCACTGGTTTTTGCCATTCTTTGTCTCCTCAATGTGGAGCATAGCTCCTGAATAAATTCTGATTGACGACTAACTTGAAAATCTCAACAAGTGGGGAAACTCTCTAGCTTCAGTGGCAGCTCATTTTACTTTTGGCTTGCTCTGATTATTAGGTAGTGTTTCTTTTGCATCAAACTTAAATTTCCATCCCTAAAATTTGCATCATTCTTCCTAATTATGCCCTTTGGGGCAAAATAAAAGTTTAATCTCTTTTAGGCTTGAAAGTTCTTCAGATTTTATGTCCCTGCCTGTGTCTTTCCTTCTGAAAGCTAAACAACATTGTCTCCAACTGATTCTCCCATATATTCTTGGTATCTCTCGCTCTTCTGGTGGCCTTTTCTAGGCATACTTTAGCTATCAATATTCTTACTAAAATAAGGCAACCAGAACTGAGTACAATATAGTTATGCTGTGACCATAACAGATATGTAGAATTTCAGAGCTGTCTGGCTTAGAGATATCCAATCCAACCTCCTCAGGTTACAGTTGAAGAAACTTAAGCTCAGAAGTGACTCAGAAGGTCACATACTTAGTAGTATCTTATAATTGGATATATTAAAAAAAAAAAAGAATAAAATTAGATACATGAAAAATTTTTGTCAACAATAAATTTTCTTTATATGGGAAAATCTTAATTAACACCTCTTACTTGATATGAACAAAAAATTCAAAAGAGTACTACATCATCATTTTGGAGGACAAACAAACTAACTATAAGGAACTTTCAGTGTTTTTCTATTACTGACCTGAAAATGTGTGTACATGTATGGGGGGGAGTGGCAAAATATGACAAGATACACAAGAATTTTGAAACATGTTTTAGCTTCAGGAAGTAGATAATAATGTATGGGAATAATGGTTATGCTTAAAATAGCTAAGAAAAAATTATTCATAATAATTACACCCTTGTGTCTGACAGTCTCCTCTCTCTGTCTCTGTCTCTCTCTCTCTTTTTTTTTTTTTTTTGCTTTTTGGAGGGTAATTGGGGTTAAGCGACTTGCCCAAGATTTCATGGATAGTAAGTGTTAAGTGTCTGAGTTCAGATTTGAATTCAGGTCCTCCTGACTCCAGGGCCAGTCCTCTCTTCACTGCACCACCTAGCTGCCCTTCTCTTTATTAAAAAGAAAATTTTTATGTCACATTTATCGAATACCTCCTGGACAAATTTCTGTAGTAAATCAAAGTATAGAATAGGAAATATTTGCAAAGTGAACAAAATTCTAACTTCAATGCTTTCCAATGAATAGAAATTGTAGAAGGACAAATTTAGACTTGATTTAAGAGAAATGATTATTTCTCTCATATCAATAACCAATTACTGAATTAGAACTAAGGTTTTTCCTCTTCCTATTTTCTCATTCAGAAATCAGCCTTTGAAGGGCAGGGCTGATGATAGAATGAAATCTTGTGCAGATGTACCCCACTGGGAAAACTCAGATCTGATCAAAAGGTAAAGAAATTCTGTTTTAGGTGAATTGGCAGATTCTGAGTTTTAGTCAGACAGGTCTGGGTAGAAGTGAATTCCCTCTTTTGTCTAGATTACCCTAGTTACCCAAAGTCTCTTTGTCCAAGATCAGTCACATTCCCCTCATTAGAACTTCATTAGAATAAGACCACTTCTCTTACAATATTGATTCTCTCACTACTTGTTAACCCATTATAGTTGATTTCTACCCTTAGGAACACCCATCCTTCCAAGGACAAATAAGTGTTGAGTGGGTTCCTTGAGGGGTCTTTGGCATCAGAGTGCTACTGACACCTTTGATTAATTATCTGATAGCAACAGAAGGCTGCACTTAGAAAACCACAAATTAACATTATTTATTTTTGTTAAACATTTTCCAATTATATTTTAATGTGGTTCCTGCACCACTCCAGAGTTTTTCCTATAGTTTGCTGCAGTTGTGAGTTTGAAGTGTTTGAAGTATGGTTTAGTCATTCCAACAACAAGCACATAGTATTAGAGATACAAAGAAAGATAAAAAACAGTGCCTGTTCCCAAGAAGCTCAGAGAAAGAGAGAGAGGGAGACAGACAGAGAGGGAGAGAGAGAGAGACAGAGAGAGAGAGAGAAAGAGAGAAGGAGAGGGAGACAGAGAGGGAGGGAAAGGAAGAGGGAGAGGGAGAGAGGGGGAGAGAAAGAGAGAGGGAGAGAGAAAGAGAGAGAAAAGGGAGGGAGAGAGGGAGGGGGGAGAGAGAGAGAAAGATAAGTGAGTATAGAGAATATGAGGTTTGCATTTTATACTCTAAGCAATGGACGTTTGGGAAATAAAATGTTTCCAATCTGTGCCTTAAGAGGAAAATTCTGGCAGTGGCTGTATGAGGGAGGAATTGTGGAGAGTAGAGACTGAATTTGGTGAAACATTAGAAGGCTATTAAAACAGTCTAGGCAACAAGTGATGAAGGCCTGAACTAGGGTGGTAGCTGTAAGTGGAGAAAAGAGACAGGCTTAAGAGAGATGACAGTTAGGCCAGGATGTGGAAGGAGAGAGAGAGAAGGTAAAATCAAAGATAACTGAGATTTTGTTCCTGGGCAACTGGAAAATCCAATGCAACTTCAAAGAGGAATATAACTTAGCTGAGTATATATTAGTTCTGTTTATAGACTGTATAACAGAGAAATAAGGGCCACATAAAGAAAAATGAGTTGTTCAATGCAAATATATTTATGATTTCATAAAATTATGCTTTCCTGTGTAAACTTTCTATATTTTAAAAAGTCCTCATAAAATTGTTTCTTAGTAACTTACTGTTTAGGGCTGCTATGGTTAAGAACATGTGGTTATGAGTAATACTTTTGCTACCAAAATATTGTACAAAGGTTGTTATTCAACATATTTGTTTAAAAAAAAATTCAGATATTGGCCATCAAGAGGGACATCTAGTGGTACAAAAGAAAACATGCAGATTTATGACTAACCTCAACAAACATTTGCAATTATAGGATTTAAGAGCTGGAATGATCCTTTGAGATCACCTAGTAGTGGAACCTCTTCACTTAGAGTCATTGAATTTAAGAGACATAAGGAATTTTAGAGATCATTTAGTTCAACTCTTTCATCTTATGGTTAAGGAAACTGAATCTCAGAGAAATTGAGTGACTTGCTTGAGATTGAACAGGTGGTAAGTAGCAGAGCCAGAATTCAAGTTGACAAGAGAAAGAAAGTCCTCTTTGCCTTTTCTTTTTAAATGAGAGGGTTAGATTAGATCACAGGTTCTTAATCAGCAGTCTGTGAACTTCCTTTAAAAATTTTTTTAAAATTGTATTTCAATATAATTCGTTTCCTTAGTAATCTTTTGTATTTTATTTTATGCATTAAAAATTATTCTGAGAAGGGATGCATAATCTTCACCAAACTGCTGAAGGAGTCCATGACACTAAAACGTTAAGAACCACTCACACACCCCCCCCCAGATAATTTTTGAGGTCCCTTCCAGCTCTAAAATCTATGACCTATGACCTAATTATTGAAAATCTAGTGATCTTTCCACTATGCTCTTATTGGCTCTTATAGGCAATTAGATTTGCAATAACCTCTAGAGACTATCTGATTTAATGCCTTGATTTTCAGATGAAGAAAGTGAAGTTTACATAAGTAATTACCCATCATCACAAGTGGGAGGCTTAGAACAGCAGTAACATCTGTGAAAACAGGAACTGAAGTCATTTGGTTCTTCCTCATTGCAGGTAGCAAATGCATCTTCTAATTAGCATGCAGGTCACAGAACTTCTCAAAATGGGATGTAAAAGTAAGATGGAGATTAAGAGTCAAAGGAGAGTCACCTCTGAGCTCTGCATTTGAGTTCATCAAACACTATGGTATAAGGCTTTGGTGTGGAATACTGGTAGAAAAGGGAGCCACTAAGCCTTATGAGGATCCTGCCTATTAACTTAAAAAAAACCACATTATTAACATTTTATTGTATTTCTTTATTTTGTTAAATATTTCTCAATTATATTTTAGTTTGTTTGGGAAAGCTCTAGGGAATGTCGTGGGACCCATGGTGCATAGTTGACACTTCTGGTGAATGAGAAAGGAAAACTGACTTCTGGCTCAATTCTATCATTTAAAAAGCATTTACTATGGGCCAGGCACTATATTAGATGTTGGGAATATAAACATCTAGTTTCAAATCCTAACCTTTTTACTTACTACTATATGACTTTGGGCTCTGTTTCTTTTTTCTATAAAAGGAAGGTATTAGATTAGATGGTTTCTGAGGTGTCTATCAGCTCTAAAGCTGTATCTTGTTACAAGATTTGGACTCAAAAATTAATAAATAAGCCATGGATGCTGACCCTGAAGAGTCTAGTAGGTGAGATGTCAAATGCATAAATGAATATAATGCAGTAATATAAAGTAGTGTATGATAAATTCGTAGAAGTGCAAAGTGTTACTTATTCATTTAATCACTGTGCTGTTAGAAAGTTGCACATCTCTCTATCCATTCACCCTCAAGTTACCCCTTACCTGGATTATAGCAGAAAGCTTCTAATTGGGGTCACTATGTGCCAGGCTCTTCACAATTATCTCATTTGACTGCCACAACAATCCTGAGAAGTAGCTGCTACTAGTCTCCCCATTTTACAGTTGGGGAAACAGAAGCAAGCAGGTTAAGTGACTTACCGAGCGTCTCATGACTAATAAATGTCTGAGGCTGGATTTGAACTCAGGTATTCCTGACTCCAAGTCCCCTATTCAATCCACTGACTGACCAGCAGAGGTCATAGAGTTAGTGTCAGAAATGATTTCACAAATTATCTAGTCCAACTCCCTAATTTTACAAATGAGGAGACTGAAGGTCAGAGAAGGTTAAACTGGTTTGCCTCAGCTCATACAGATACTATAGACAGTTTAGTTAATAAACACCTTTTGATTTGTGTGTAAATTGGATTTAATTGAGGCAGAGTTACAGGAAGTTGTTAACCCCACTCTCTATTCCAGAGTCATCACAGACCGGTGGTGGGACATAGTCAAGATGACTGGTAATGGCTCAATATGCAGGAGATGATGACCTTGACATCTTTGATATCTAGCCAAGCGCTAAGCGCCCCACAGCACCTGCTTCAGCTGCCTTCATGGCTTTTGATACAAATTGTTCTCATCCACCCATTCCACCAGGGAAAGTCTTTGCACCTGTATCAGCAAGCATCTTAGCATACCCAGGGTGGCTGCTAGATCTGCTTTTCTAAAGGAAAGCAACTCAAGATGGGTTAACAATCTTACTTTAATCAATCAAACATATATCATTTACTTAGTTCAGGGGGGAAAGTCAGCACCCTGACTTTTCAGAGAATACACACAAATTATAAGCAGAAGTTACAAGCAGACAAAGAAACAGATCAGCAGACAAGGCTTCCAGCCATCTGACCATTACATCCATACCTAGTCAGTTACCAGAGAGGAAAGCACCAACATGTGGGTTTTCAAAGCCAGGGAGGGGCTCAACAGCTGCCCAGAGTCTTATCTGGCCAAATTATACAACTCTTTTGAAAGTGAGCCTCAAAGCAAAAACTCACATCTGGGTATATATAGTCTTCTCCTGGATCAGAGAATGTCACAACCCTCTTGACCCACTGCCCAATCACAAAGTAATAAGGTGTGGGCATTCCTGAAAAACAAGCTTCCCACCACAGGCTCCATGTGACCACATTCAGCCTTTTAGGGGGCAGAGTATATTTTCAAATCAGGGAAAATTCTCAGAGTCACTTAAACTTATCAAAGGGCCAAGGGGCCGGGAAGATCTTCAGATTCCCATAACAGCACCAAAGGTGGAAAGCAGCACTCACTCCAAAGGCATTAATCTTCTGTGAACATCCCCTACACCCCCAATAATAATAGGTGCTAGGCACCATGCTAAGTAAGTGCTGGGGATAAATATACAGAATAAATTGGAAATAACCAACAGAGAGAAGGCACTAGAACTAAGGGGTATTGAGAAAGGCTTTTGATAGAAGGTGGGATTTTTAACTGGGACTTGAATCCAGGGGAGATGGGAGACAGAGTAGAGGAGGTAGTACATTCCAGGCATGGAAATTTGAATTCAGTTCTTGTGACTCCAAAGGCAGTACTCATTCCACTATACCATTCTGTCTCCCTGTAACAGATAAAACTTGTGCAAAAGATCTCAGGATCATTGAATGAGAAAACACTCATTCAAAAGGAGAGGGTGTAAAGCCTGATGAAAGGGTACTGTATTTCAAGTCAGAGGAGCAAGGTTTATTAGCTGCTTAACTCTTAAGTTTGGTCAAGTTACAACCTGTCTCAACGTTAGTTTTCTAGGCTGCCAAAGGTTGTACTCAATGTTCTCTCAAGTTCCCTCCCTTTCTAGCTCTCAATTCTATGATCCTAAGTATTTTTTGAGTCCTATTTACATCTTAATATTGGCCACCCTGCATATTCAATGTACTAAGATAACTTTTGTTAAACCCCGAGGTTAACTTTAAGGATGCAAGCTTTACAACTAATCTTAAATATGGTGATGATGGTGCTATATCTGAAATGAAGGAGAAAATGCTTGAAGTCCCCAGTGAAGGAAAAATTCATGCTAAGAACTCAACTTCTGAAAAATATTACACATTAATTTTGGCTTCCATTTGGGGATCTTATTTCTTTAAGGTTCAAGGTGAGGTCAAAGTATTACAGGATGCTTAGTTTTGGAGGTGAAAGGGACTTTGCTCAAATTATTTCCTATTTAGTGTTCAAAAGATAATGCTTTATGTTTCTAGTAGAAAGTTATTGCTTTAAAAAAAATTCGCTGATCAGCAACATCATGTGATGATGAACTACGAACGACTCAGCTTTTCTCAGAACACAAGGATTCAAGACAAGTACAAAGGCCTCAGGAAGGAAGATGCTATCCATATCCACATAAAGAACTAACAGACCCAGTGCAGATCAAAGCATATTTTTTTCACTTTATTCTTTCTCGTGGGTTTTTTTTTCCCCTTTTGATCTGTTTCTTTCACAACTGCGACCAATACGGAAATATACATATTTTTTTACATGACAGCACACGTATAAAACTACATCAAACTGCCTACCACTTTCAGAAGAGGAGAGAGGAGGAGGGAAGAGGAGGGAAGGAAGGAGAAAAATCTGGAATTCAAAATCTTGTAAAAATGAATGCTAAAAATTTTCTTGACATTTAAACGGGAAAAAAAATCTAAAAACTACTCATCTTAAAAAAAATTCTCTTATTTGAAATGAATGCAGCTCTGTTGCTTATAGAGATGACAACAGACAACCAGAGTGGTTAAGTGTCTGGCAAAGTGACATAGGTGGTTAGTTGAGCCCAGATTCCCCAGCCTTAGTCCGAGGTAAGTAATGTCCAAAATAATTTACGATTGACAAAGTAGAAGGCATACGGTAGCATGCTTTTTTAAGTGCCACACACTTTTGATATGAGAATATATTCTTTGCTGCTATTAGTGCAGCAAAGAGATAATGCACTTTCAAGTGCTATCTATACAAAGAAAGCCCAACGCCTCCAGCAAAACCCAAACAGGCTCGGTAGTCAAACCTTGACAAAAGCTTCCAAATGCCAAGTTGTGCTTTTGCAATTTGGCAAATTCTCCATCTCCCCGAGTTTATCTCCTTGGGCTGTGATGAGTCGTTTCATTCTCAGTATGGGACAAGAGAGTCAAAACCTGCTTAGCTGGATGGCTAGCGAGTGATGGCACGTAGGGGTCCATCCACATTCTTCCAAGGACCAGAGTTATAAATGGCCACGTGACAGCCATCCGCTTTCCACTTGGGGCACTCAAGCCGGGTGCTGCCAGTCCTCTCAGTCCCCTTGCCAGCAGCAGTGGTGATCAAACAGCCGAGCAGGGCGTTGGCAGTCCACGCCTGGACTTCCAATCGAGTTTAACCCTAACCCCCTACGCCCACCCCCGGAGAGGCAGGCGTACCTTCCGGGTCAGGGCTCTCCCAACTCCTACTCCTTGATGCCCATCCCCCCTTCCCCTCCCCGTCAGTTGCTGCAGCTTCAGCACTCTCTCCCCAGGGAAGTGGCACACGTCGTGGCTCACCTCGAGCTCCGCTCTAGCACCAAGCACAGAGAGGTGCTAAGACTGGAGAAACCAGGCGGAGCATCGGAGAGGGAGGCGGGGAAGAAGGCGTGTCGCCGGGCTCCGGTTTCCGGAAGCCGAACCGGTTCAGTTTGGCGCTTTTAGCCGGCAGCAGTCGGAGGTGCTGAGCACGCGCTCGGTCGCGGTAGCATCGTCAGTAGTCTGGGTCACAGGCAGCTGCGGCCCTGGGGGGGAGGGCGGCGGCTAGTGTCCTCCAGCTGGGAAACGCAGGGACGCGGGGCTGGCCAAGATGCAACCAGTGTACCAGGCCGTCAAACCCAATCCTTTGCAAAACGCTAACCTTTGCTCCCGTATATTCTTTTGGTGAGTGAGTGAGTTGCATGGGGGCTCTGCGTCCCACCGCCCCCTCTTAGCTTTGCTTTATAAAACCATTAGCAAGGTGCCCCTGGTGATACTGCTCCAGGACTGCCAGCCTCTTCGAGAGGTGGGACAGTCTTTTCTCCGGGGTGGCGTTTGCATGCTGCCCCGGAGGTGCATTTTTTGGAGGTGATGGGTGGGCGGGTTGGTGAGCAGTTTCCGCCATTCATTGATTCAACCGCGCTACGGCTTCCTAGTCGTGGGGTGGAGCAGCCCACCTCCTACTACTTCCCTGTTTGCTGCCCGGTGGTGCCTGCTGCGCCTGCCTCTGAGGGGTCAGCCAGCGGCAGCAACGCTAGCTGGCTGGGTCTAATAATGCTCTTGTCTGCCAGCCTGGGCTTCAGGAAGTGCTATTACTTAGGGTGCCGACGGCAGAGGAGGGGTGGGGTACGGAGGAAGACCGCTATCCCTGGACCTGGGTCTGTGGGTGGGTGACGCGCGCGCGAGTGTGTATGCGTGTGTACGCGCTCGCTTGTGTCTATTATTGAGACCGAGGACAGAGAGAGGGGTTGCTGTGTACTTAATATAACCTCCTGGCATATAGTGCACTATGTTGTAACAGAGGTGATAAATTCCAAATGCTGAGGATGCTGTACGGTTTTGGACACGGAGTGGGAATTTGTTTTGCTTTACTAAGCATGTTTGGTTCCGGAGGGTTTTTTGTTTATTCATTTTTCCTTTCTTAAAGGAGAGTGTCGAGGTGAAGGGAGAGGTGATGGAATAAATGCCTGTCTGTAATACAATGAAATAAACGCTCTGGACAGTCACTCTTCTGGACAGTCCCTTTCGGGACACTGGCCCCTTTACCCTCTTCTCCCTTTATGTTAAATTTGAGTGAGTGTGCAATGAGAGCGGTGGGAAAGGATGCTGAGTCGAAAGTAAAAGAGATCTCCTGAAACTGAGAACTATCTTCTCTTGAGAAAGAGCTGCAGCTGAGTACCCACCAATTCTTAGCCCTGGCTCCCATGTGGTGGTAGTCAAGATGGGTTTTTCAGTTTTTTAAATTGCGCTTCCATATTGTTTCTAGCCGTATCTGATGCTTCGTGACCCCATTTGAGATTTTCTTGGCAAAGATATTGAAGTGGTTTGCCATGTCCTTCTCCAGCTCATTTTACAAGTGAGAAAACTGAGGCAAGCAAGGTTAAGTGACATGCCTGGGATCACACAGTTAGTAAGTGTCTTCAGAACATTTCTGAACTCGGATCCCAGGCCCTGGGCTGAGTCACCTAGCTGCCTGAATTGGCCTTCACTCAAATCTAAAAGAAGCAGGTGTGAGCTTATCTGAGGTTGCTTTTAAGTACTCTAGATCAAATCGGTCTCCCCGATTGTGCTGCTTCTCCTCTTTAATTTTCTCTTGGCGGACAGCTGTCTTCCTTCTAGTACAAAAAGTGGCTTCTGAGATGGTATCAGGGTGTGGTAAATTGCAGGTAACTAAAACCAATCAGTTTTATGAATGGAAATGTTGTAAGAGTACAATGTAGCTCTAGTAGTTTTTGCCTATGATTGCCTGAGAAGAATTCAGACTAAAAGATGAAAGGAGGTACACTTGGCCCTAAATAGAGTTTTTCTTTTTGTGAGACCTTTTGATTATTCATTTTTGTCACTAGTTAAGGGGTAGTATGGGAATAATTAATGCATTTTTTTTGCTTTTCTTTAAACATCTGAGCAGTCAGTTCTCTGTGGGCAGTGGCAGCCATAAAAACATGGTGGAAATGGATTTTTATGGGGCCTTTACATTTTTTCATGGGTACACACAAGTGTCTATCATGAAATGTGTATGAAACAGCTGTCTGCCACACTATTGAAGTCAAAGGATTTGAAAGTATGAAAGGACATAGTGACTCAAAACTTCCCTTTGCTTCCTAACCCCTATTTCCCTATTACAGGTGGAAAAACCTGTGAAATGAAGGGGTATGTGGCATTGGACAGTTGGTTAGGGAATCTGTTATCATCATAGGACCTGGATTCTAAATCCAGCTCTGTTACTTACTACCTTAACCATTCTAAGCCTTGGTTTCCTCATTTGTAAAAGATGTTGGACTAGATCAGTGGTTCTCAACCTTCCTAATGCCGTGACCCTTTAATACAGTTCCTCATGTTGTGGTGAAGAACTATATTAAAGGGTCACGGCATTAGGAAGGTTGAGAACCACTGGACTAGATGATCCTTCACAAACACTGGTGTCAAACTGAAATAGACACAGTGGCCTCTCAGTTTTAAAATGCTATGTTTTATTGTATTTTTATTGTACTTGTATTTATTTTAAAAAATATTTCCCAATTATATTTTCATCTAGTTCTCTTTGGACATCCTGTCTGACATGTCTGCTCTAAGATTCCTTCCATCTCTTAACTCCTGTGACCCTAGTGAAAGAGCCAAGTTCTCTGTACTTCCTTTTTTTTTTTTTGTCATGGCATTATGCTGAATCGTGAGTGTTTGCTCCTTTTTAGAGAGGAATACCACTGCATTTTATTGTTTTCTGTTTGCCCCATGGAGTTATTTACATAGTCCTTCAGGTGCTACTTAAAATGCCAGGGGTCTTTGTGAGGGGAGGGAAGTCTTCTATCCTGATTTGCCTAGGCTGCTTGTTCTGGTGTATTTGTAACTTAAGACGAAGATCACTAACTAACTATGTAGCTAATAATTAAGATCTGTGAATAAATTTGTAGAAATCTTGTGTGCAGAAAAAAATTACCCCACCTTTTGGTTGTTGTTCAGAAAATGCTATTTGAAAGGGTTTTTCAAAACAACCAGATGAGTAGGAAGTATAAACAGGGGAGGTGGATTTCACTTAGAGAATGCTAACCTTCTCTTGGGAAATGCTCTCCAAGCTGTGCTGAGCAGACACCTGATCACATTGATCGACCTCTCAAGACAAGGAGTCAGTGTGGTCCCTCTCTACAGATTTGATGTGACACCAGTCTACAGTCTACCTGTAGCGCCATTGACATTTGGAAGGATGCAAACCCAGAGATGTGTCTAGAAAAGCAGTCCACCCTTTGAGCATGTTGTGAATCTGTGGGTGTATGTATTCCAAATACATGTAGGTCAAAAGAAACTGCAGGAGGAAAGGGTTTTCTTCTCATTTCAGTTCTCCTTTTCTTCTCCTTATAATCTTTTCCCCTCAAATGTAATTTTTTCCCCTCCCGAAAAGTATTCACTGCCCAGCCAGGACATCTTCCATATCATAGTTGAAACTTGGAACCTGCCTGCCTTTTAGGTAGCCAATATGAATGGCTGTTGTTGAATAAATAACAGAAACTAAATTATGTTTAGATGAACTTTAGAAGAGTACTCAGTACCTGTTCTGAAATGTGCAGAAAGTAATTTGTAACGCAGCTTTGAAATCATATTTCAGTGTTTCAGGCCTAGGAGAGATTTTCTTTCTAAAACCTAATGTAACCTCCTGGCTGATAGTGCACTATGTTGTAACAGAGGTGATCCTTTTTACTGATACTTTTGCCCCTTGTCACATTACCATTAGCAGTAGAAAGTCACATTTTAATTTAAATATCCTTCCTTATACTTAAAGGGTGTTGGCTAAATACTTTAACTTTGCTAACCTGAATGATGCTAGTAATAATTTTTCAGCTTGAGTTTATAGTTCAAATTCTTAATCATTTTTGTTTTCTTTTGTTTGTACCCTTTGGTGAATTTTCTTTTTTCTAAAGAAGAACAAAATTTCCTTAAAACTGCTCAACACTGAAGTTAGTGGGCAATTTATTTGAGTCACTTTTATACAGTTGTATACTTTTTACAAAAAGAAAAAAGATATGAGAACATGAAGGTATCTGGTGATCCTGTATGTCTGATATTTCTCTGCTCTTGTAAACTTAGTTTCTACCTTTTTATCTTACATTTGCATGTTTTGTTTGGACATTTGGACGACTGAATTTGTGTATTTTCGTCTAAAATTGTATTGTTTCTTCTCTCCTCCCCTCTCCACAAAAAAAAAAAGACTGTGATTTCTAATCTATGCAATGCTAGTAGTCTTGACTTTTGTCTTGTCACTGGACTCTGGAAGAGAGAATGAGGCTGATGACTTCGGGCAACTCTGCCCCACTTAAATCCAGTTCACTGAAAAGTCAAGACATCACCCCATGATGTCATTGGTCCTATTCAACAGTGAAGGATGAACAAGAAGACACTCCACCCTAGTGGATGGTACTAACAAGATTTAAGAATTTCCTTTGAGTTGTGTAACATTCCAATATAGTATCTGGCACATAGTAAGTGATTTGTAAATGCTTATTGATTGTTTGATTCATTGATACAGGACCCAGAACCAATCCAGTAAGAGTACATTTTCACATTTCTCTATAGGTTGACTTTCGAATAGGGAATACTAGATTTGGAATCAGAAGAACTGGGTTCAGATTCTTGCTTGGACCTTATTGACTAATTAATTTTTGGTGACTTTGGGCAATTCACTTCTCTGTATTTCAGTTTTGTTATCTGTAAAATGAAGGAATTGGACTATATAACCTAAAGTCCCTTCTAGCTTGAAAATTGTTTAAACCAGCAGGTCCTTTTGATGTTTCAAGAGGGAGTGCTTTCAGCCTAGAAAAATTTATGATGATATAGATAATATCCATGGTATCAGGGAAGGCACTCTGGAAAACTATAGGAAGAAGTACAATAAATTTGAAAGGGAAAAAATGGCTGGATCTAAGTTGAAACTTGTTGTTCAGTCATTTTTCAGACATGTTTGATTCTTTGTGTCCTCATTGGGGGTTTTCTTGGCAAAGATGCTGGAATGGTTTACCATTTCCTTCTCCAGATCAATTTATAGATGTAAAAACTGTGGTAAACAGGATTAAGTGACTTGCCCAGGATCACACAGCTCCTAAGTGTCTGAGGGCAGATTTAAACTCAGTAAGATAAATCTTACTAACTCTGGGCCCAACATTCTATCCTCAGCACTGTCTAGCTGCGCAGTTCAACCCATACATTTACATGAATTTCCTTATAACATCTTGACAGATGGTCATTCAGCTTTTGCTTGAAGGCCCAAGTGAAAGCAAATCTATTACCTCTTCAGGCTTTACAGTCCAGACAGTTCTGATTGTGTTAATAGATTTTTCTTTATGTTGAACTAACATCAGTCTCTGTAACTTTTACTCACTGCTTCTAAGTCCTGTCTTCTGAGACCAAGCAGAACAAATCTAACCATCCTTGTCCAAATGCCAGTTCTTCAGATATTTGAAGGCCAGTGGCCTATACCCCCAAGATCTTCTCTTCACCAAACTAAACATCTCCACTTCTTTTATTTGATCCTTATATAGTAATATGGCCATGCAGGTAAAAAAGTCTCTTTACTCTTTTGGCTACTCTTTGGATGCTTTAAAAGCTTGTCAACATCCTTAGAATTTGATGCCCAGAACTTGAACCCATGCTTTAAAGACCATCAAATCTAACTCATACCTGAACAGGAATATGTCCCATATGGCCTAACTGAGAAAAGTCTTCTAGTGAAGAATTACCAAAACCTTCCCAAGACAACCCATTTCACTTTTGGATAACTATAGTCATGAGGAAGTTCTAAATATTCCTTTTTAAAACATCTATCTAGTTTTTCCCATGGAGGGATGTCTGTTTTCTTTTCTATTTGATAATCCTTCACAAACTTGAAGATAGATATTATTTTGCCTCTGAATCTTTTCTTTTCCTTGTTAAATTTCCTTAATTCCATTTTTGTATCTTCAAAATAGACTGATTTCCAGGCCCTCAAGCCATCCTTTACCCTCCTGAATCTCTCTAGCTTAACTGTCTGCTGGGTCACACTGTTGACTGATATTGAATTTGTGGTCCAACCTAAACTCCATCCAAACTTCTCAAGTAAACTGTTGTCTAGCCAGTACCCACTCATTATTATATTTGCAAAAGTGATTTTTTTTAAAACTCAAGTATAGGTTTTTGTTTCTCTTATTAGATTTATCCCGTTGTTGTAACCTGTCACAATCTTTTGGAATCTGAATCTGTCCATCATGTTAGCTTTCCCTCTCTGGTTTTGTTTCATCTTTACATGTGAAACCATGCCATCTATGCTTCATCAGAGTCATTGATCTAAATGTTAAAACAGCATGGTCCCTGTAGAAATTCCTTGCGCATGTTAGTAAAGACCTCTTTTAAGTTGACATCAGACCATTAATCACTATTCTGGATTTGTCCATTGAATTGCTTCATATTTTCTATAAGGGTAGCACATGAGACTTTGTCAAAAACTTTTATTTTAAACTTTTTTTTAAAATCATGAACTTAAACTTCAGTATGAAATTTTCAATGGTCAGGGAACAGAAAAAGAAGATTGGATCATTATGTGAAACTGAACATATGGTTTTTAAAAGTATATATTAAATTTAGTATAATAGTAACAAATGCTTTTTAAAAATCTAGATAGGCTGCTTAGATAAAATAGTTTTTCTTAAAGATAAAATAACACAAAATAGCTAGAAAAAATAGCACTCTCTTGATGAACTCTGTCAAAGTAAGAAAAGAGATTAATCTGGCTTGACCTTTTCTTAATGAAACTGTCTTGCCTTTTTCATCATCACTGAATCCCTTTCTAGATATTAACAGCCATCATATTAATCATATATTCTGGCACTTTCCCAAGAAACAAACTCATGGTCATGGACTAGTCTGCACCTTCCACTGTCCTCCTCTTCCTCCTCCTCCTCGCCCGGGGAGTTTGTTCTCAATTTTGCACACATGAATTTAAGATGTTATTGGTCTTCCATAATTAAAAAAAAAAAGATTCTTGAATTTGTCTTTAAAAGTTCATGTAATTTCACCATTTGCATTCTGAAACAAAGCTCCTTCACTATTGAAGTCAACAACATGCTGGAAGTGGTTCTGTACAGAATATAGACATCAATTCATGATGTAAGAGGGTGTTCTCTGATTTTAAAGACACAGGACTAGGTGTTAAAGGGCAACTATATTTCTGCTGTAGCTTTTTTCCAGAACCATGAAACTTTTAACCTTATATAGCTCACAGTGGCCATATTCTCTGATTATTTAAAAATAAGAAGAAACTAAAATATTTTTGAACATTCCCAGTGTTTGCAAATAGTGTTATGGAGGCCCATGATAACAGTTGCTACCTGAAGACGTAAAGTTCTAGTGTAGAGTTGTTGCATGGTAATTAGTCAGCAAGCATTTATGGTGTGTCTTAAAGAGTGTTTACTGTATTAGACCGCTAGAAAAGGATAGATAGAAGAGAGAGGAAAGCCCAGTATAACCATAGTGGGGGAAGCAAACTAAGAGATATATTAACAAAAGATGAAAATGTGTGATTTGAGCTAAATATATTTATATCTTGATATAGAGTAGTAATAAAATAATATTGATATTTATTACACATAATCTCGTAGTTGAGGTAGTACCTAATGATATTTTTCATCTTCATTTCATATGTGAGGAAATAGGTTGCTTGTTATACAAAACAAGATACAAATGGTAGAACAGACAATGAGTTTGGTAAGCATAGTACTTTCTAAGATTACGTTTACCTACTTAGAGAATAGAGAATGAACCAAATTTTCTTATCTTTTTTTTTAAAGCATTTTAGGAGAAATTAAGAATTATAAACTGAGTTCTACAGTGCTTCATTTATGTCCTTTTATAGGCTAATGAATATTGCTAATGATTCCTCCAAGCAGTTCTGCTGGAAAATTGTTTTTATAGCCTAGGTCAAGTTATTGTGTGCATTTGAAAGAAATGAAAATGAGTTTCTTTAAAAAATTATATAATTGAGATTTTTCACTCATTGAGTCTGGCTTTCTTCCCAATTTGCCTGATTAGTGAGGTTTTAATGTAGCTGGTGACAGGGCACAGAGTACTACCCTGTCTCTTTTACTAATTCCCTGGAATGACCCCATTTAGGAATGAATGAACATTTATTAAGCACTTGCTTTTTGCCAAGCACTATATTAAGTGTTGGAGACATGAATACAAAAGCAAAGACTTGGCCAAGCTCTAGGAACTTATCCTTTCGTGTGAGGATGATGAGACAGTACACATTGGGGAGGGGTTTTGGGTGGGTCGGGAGATAGGGGGACACTTTGGTTCGGAAAGCCACTGGGTGATGGGACCATTGGGAAGAACATTGATGCATCCAAAGCTGGAACTTTGGTAGAGTTTATTTGATTTTGGGTTTATAGTTCCAGAAATAGAGTGAAAGTAAGGAGAAGAAAGGGATATCCTGGAGGTGGAGGCATGGGATGCCTGAGGTGATTGGTAAAGGAGGTTGTGGAGAAGTCAAGAAGCAAGGCTGAAGCTTTCCTGAAGGTGTTGAATCTTCAGACCCTCTGTCCTTCTCATCTTCCCCAATCTGAGCCCCAAATGGCACATTTATTACAATTCTTTTGGTCTTTAACGTTATTCCCCCCTCTTGGAAAAAAAAAGTGGTTTGGAGATAAAATGCTCTGACTGTCCCTGTTAAATAAAAGTGACCTTGATTTCAGCCCTAAACACACTGCATTCTTGGAAATGTTTATAAGAGATTCCATGCTTTAGAACAAGTTCAGGAAGTAAAAAGACTTTAATAGCTGATAAAACAATATAAATTTTGCAAAAAATTCTTTGTTACTAGCTTATTAAAGGCATTTGACTTGGTTTATTTTAATGAACTTCTCCCAGAGATGATAATTTTACCTTGAATTTTTGTTGTACCTTTCTGAGGAACTCAATTTTGGGAGGTGGGTGTGCATGTGTGTGTTTATCCGGTAGGTTTATTTATCAAAAAATTCAACATGAATCTAATTTTTATCAATAGAATATTATTATAAATAAAATTGGGAGCTTACTTGAAAGAATTCCTCAGCAGTTTTTTTTAATTTAAAATTTTTAGTTATATTTTGTTTTGGCAGCTGTCTAACAAACGCCCAAACAAACCTTCTTGCAAAATATATTATGTGAACAAGTTGCCATCACTTTAAAAAATGTGTTATCCCATTAAAAAACTCCTTTAAAATTTATTGTTACTTCCTTTATATAACCTCCCCAGTAACAAAGGGAATAGCTAAGCAAAGAAAGAAGGAAACAAATAAATAAGTGGACATCTACCAAGTCTAAAAGTGTTCTGTACCCATATTCTATATCTTCTCCTCATGGAGAGAGAACTATTCCATCACCAGGTCTCCGGAATCAAGACAAGTCATTACATTAAACTGAACTGGCCATTAGTCTTCTTTTCTATACAGTATTATGGCCATTGTATGTATTTTTGGCTCTGTATTCTTTCATGTAAATTTCTCTGAATGTTTTAATATTTGTGTTCCTTATTCCTGGACCTCAGTGGATCTCCTCAATGTCAGTAACCCCTCCCCAATGTAGATTACAATTCATTTGTACCCTCCCATCCTATTCAGCTCTTGTCCATGACCTCTCATAGTCCTGCCAAAAGGGATCATACAACTTGCTTGGGGGTATATGCCTGTCTGACATAATTTTGCTAGGGGGGAAATTTCCTTCTTTAAGTTCTCCTGAAGTTACATAGATACTATAAGAGCATTTAAGCTATTTATCAGTTATCCCTTCCTCTTTAAAAACAAATCCTCTAATTCTATGATTACGTTCTTTACATAGCTTCTCCTGTGTGATTCTCCCTTTGTGATGTGTTTCATCCTGTTCATACCCAACATAATCCCTCTACTGCCCTTCAGGTGATCCTCGGTTTCATGACTTCTAACCATACTCCTAATCATGTTCCTTCGCAAACACAATCCACCCTGCTCTCTTCATGTTCATTTCTGGGTCAAAATGGATAAACTCTATGAGTTGTCTACTCATATGCATATAACATAGTCTGTACAATAGGCGTTCTTCATTTACTTGGTTTTTTCCCTCCTTGTAATCAAGTCAAACTCTTTTTGAGTAATTATGGATCTCATTTTATCATCTGCAAATGGAACCATATAAAGGAATTCACTTTCTGTAGGGAATCCCTCTTCTATTTGGATTCTGCATTGGACATCCTTTATGACAGTGACAAACCCCTTTGATGAGCATGTCTTCTTAATACCTGTGGCTTGATATGAATCAAAAGTTCACTGAACAAAACTGTTATATCTTTAAGAGAATATTAATGTTTCTGACATGCAAGGGAAAGACTTTGTGTAAGGAAAGCCTTTAAGGCCACATTTTACTCCTTTGACTGAAATGGCTTCTTATATAGTGAATAAGTTGTTAAGCACAGTGAAGTCTTTTCTGTGTTTTTTAAGCAATTAGAAAGATATTCCCTTCTAATACCTTCATCAAAGATGTAATTGATGCATGTGTAGAATATTTTCATAAAAGTTGTATATGGACAGGGCAGTAAACATTTGAGTTGGGGAGCTATTTATTTATTTTATATATTCATGGTTGAATTTTTGAGTAATAAGAAGATCTGAATTCTCCCCACCATCATCATTTTTGATATCATTCCCTTTTGCAGAAAACTTGAAAGTCATTCCCTCAATGATTCTAAAATTACATCACCACTAGCATGGACCTCTTTTCTTTATTTTTAGTTTTCAGCATTCATTTCCACAAGATTTTGAGTTACAAATTTTCTCCCTGTCTTTCCTCTACCTCCCACCCCAAAATAGCAAGCCTACTGAATATCCCTTCCACCAATCTGCTCTTTCTTGTATCCTCCCCCATTCCCTTCTAACTTTCTAGTAGGGCAAGATGAATTTCTGTTCCCCAGTGCCTGTATATCTTATTTCCCAGTTGCATGTAAAAAACAATTTTTTTAACATTTGTTTTTAAAACTTTGATTTCCAGGTTCTTTTTCTTCTTCCCTCTTCACCCACCCTCACTGGGAAGATAAGCAATTCAATATAGGTTGTACATGTATAGTTACACAAAACGTTTCCATAGTAGATATATTGTGAAAGACTAACTATATCTGCCTCCATCCTATACCGCCCCCCACTTATTCTGTTTTCTACTTTGACCCTGTCCCTTTTCAATAGTGTGTACTTCTAAGTGCCCTTTCCCCCAATCTGTCCTCTCATCTATCTTCTCCCCCATTATCCACTTCCTCCCTACTTTCCTGTAAGGTAAGATACCCAATTGAGTGTGTATGTTATTCCCTCCTTAAGCCAAATTCAGTGAGAGTAAGGTTGACCCATTTCCTTTCACTTTCCTGCTCCTCCCCTCCATTGTAACAGTTTTCTCTTGTCTCTTTTATATGAGGTAATTTACCCTATTCTATCTCTCCCTGTTTCCTCTCATTATATTCCTCTCTTAGATCTTAATTTTATTTTTTAGATATCATCCCTTCCTATTCAACTGATCCTGTGCCCTCTGTCTAGATATACATGTACACACATATACATACACTCACATGTATTTATATATACATATACCCTCCTATATAAACATATATGTATGTACACACACACATACACACACATATATATATA
>CM053591.1:91186144-91210103 GCA_028646515.1 Pseudochirops corinnae
GCTCACCTGAGAGCTCCTGTCCAGCCGCCCCCGGGGCACAGGTGTGGCTTCAGGCCAGGCTGGCTTCGGTTCGCAGTGTTGATATGGTTCCGCGTAGACGAGCTGACTTTAGTGGGAAGTATCTTTGTGTGCGTTTTGGAGTTCTAGGATTGGTTTAGAGTCCTATTTTATGGGTATTTTGGGGTGGCTATGTGAGAGCTGCGATATGTTGCTGCTGCTACGCTGCCATCTTGGCTCCGCCCCCCAGTATCTTTGTTTTTACAAAATAATTTTCTTTTTATTTTTTTGCCTTTTTTTGGGAGGGCAGTTTGGGTTAAGTGACTTGCCCAAGGTCAAACAGTTGGTAAGCGTTAAATGTCTGAAGCCAGATTTAAATTCATATCCTCCAGATTCCAGGGCCTGTGCTCTATTCACTGTGCCCCCTAGCCACCCCTACATATTTATTTCTTAATATAGACTCTATCTATTTTGTACACGTTGAACCACCCCTTTCAACAAATAATGAAAATAGAAAAAAAAGTTTAAAAATCAATATATATGAGTCTGATAGAGTATATAATTTTCCATACTAATTAATAACTTGGTCAGATAGTTCAGGTTAGAGTTGTTTAAATTGTATACCATATCTTTTTTTCATTTTTATTCCATAACGTTTTGTCTTCTTTTTGATCTTTCTGCTAACAAATCGGTTCCTTGAGCATACAACAGATTAGTGAATGACTTGCACATTAGTAACACTTTGCTTTCTACCTGTTAAAATGCTGTGTAATCATTGTCACTTTCATGATAGTATTTGGTATTTGCTACGGCTAGTACCTCCCTTATTTTTTTCTTCTAGAACAGTGGTTCTCAACCTTCCTAATGCCGCGACCCTTTAGTACTCGTATGTGGGCATATCTGCATGTGGGCGGACCCCCCCTGGAGATGGATAGAGGAGCTGTGTCTGGGTTCCTTAGACCATCAGAAATATGTGTTTTCCTATGGTCTTAGGTGATCCCTGTGACCCCTGTGAAAGGGTCATTCGACCCCCAAAGGGGTTGCAACCCACAGGTTGAGAACCGCTGTCCTAGAAAGTCACAGAGTGTGAGGTTTCTGGGTAGACCATAAGCCTCTGTAAGGTCTCTCTTATTTCTTACTTGCTCCCTGAACATATGCTTTAATGCAATCTCTTCACTGAAACCCCCAAGGATCAAAGTATGTGTTAACTCAATTTTGAGGGTCTTTGTAGGATTTCTCTGCCTACTTGTCCTCTACAGTCCCAGTTTGTGCATAATTTTTTTTCTCCTTTTATTATTACTGATTGTTTACAATTGCTGTCTCTCTTTTACGAGTGACAAAACTGAACAAGGCACTTGCATTCTTTAAACCTCCGTCTCCTTGTATGTACATGGAATTCATAATATGGGTACCTTATTTTGTGAGGTTCAAAAGACAATATATGGAAAGCATTTTGCAAAATTCAAAGTGCCATCTTAATTGTATTATACCTTATTTTTAACTTTTAATCACAGATAGTATTTTTGAACATATGGTTCTTATTCTCATGGACTCCCTTGGAAAACTGTGGGTGTCTGCCTCCTTCACCTCTGGGCTGTCACATACCCTATCCTGAGAGGGTGGGGAGACCTGCCACCCTAAGGAGTAATTAATAATAATAATGAATAATAATAACTAGCATTTATATAATGCCTGTGTATCAGGCACCATGGTAAGTGCTTTACAAATGTTATTATCTCATTTGATCCTCACAACAACACTGGGAGGTAGGTGGTATTATTATCAGTTTCACAGATGAAGAAACTGAGGCAGACAGAGGTTAAGTGACTTGTCCGAGGTCATACCACTAGAAAGGGTCTGAACCAGATTTGAATTCAGATCTTCTGGACTCCAGGCCTGATGCTCTGTATCAGCGGTTCTCAACCTGTGGGTCACAACCCCTTTGGGTGTCGAACGACCCTTTCACAGGAGTCACCTAAGACCATCGGAAAACACCTATTTCCGATGGTCTTAGGAACCAAGACATTGGTCCTCTATCTGTCTCCAGGTGGATCCGCCCACATGCAGACACGCCCACATACGCATTAGGAAGATTGAGAACCACTGCTCTACTTACTCCTTCACCCGGTGGTCCACATGCTTTTATCTCTTGCTCGGTCCTCTTGCCATGACTTCCTGGAGCCCATCCGGATTGCTTGACTCCTCACAGAGGTTTGATAAGATGGGAGTCACTAACAATCACCATTCCTTTTGGTGAGATAAAGGACCACCACACCTTACCATTTTCCCTGTCCCCTAAGGAATGAGGCTTTCTCTAGGCCTTGCCTCTGCACCTCCTGACGTAAGCTAAGGATCCAGAGGCCTTGCCATCTCCCCCTTCTCCTGCACCCTTAGGACATCTTCATTTTTTCATCCATATGCAATTGAACTTTTTAAAATATATTTTCTCCCCAGTTGGAATATGAGCTTCTTGAGAGTACGTCTAAATTTTTTTCCGTTTGTATTTCCAGTGCTTATTGTGATGTTTAGCACATAGTAATTGCTTTTTGTTCATTCATTTATTCATTCATATAGTCTTAGTTGTGACATGTTTGGGTCAAAAGGGAATGGACAGTTTAGTGAATCTTCTTATTATTGTTCTAGTCAACCAGTCAGTCAACAAAAACTAATTGCTTACTGTATTCCAGGCACTGTTCTAGGTGATAGGGATTCAAATACAAAAAATGAAATAATCCTTATAGTAAAGTTACAGTCTCTTGGAAGAGATGGGATATATATGTGTGTATATATATATTTTTCACACATATATACCTTTATATATATATGTATACATATATCAGTATGTCTGTATGCACAGATAGGGTGTACGAATACTAGCAGCTTCTGGGGATCATCTAGGTGGCATAGTGGATAGAATGCCAGGCCAGGAATCAAGAAGAGCTGAGTTCTAATCTGGTCCCAGACACCTATTAGCTATGCGACCCTGGGCAAGTCACTTAACTGCTCTTTGCCTCAGTTTCCTCAGTTGGAAAATGGGCCTAATAAGAGCACCTGCCGTCTAGGGTTGTTGTAAGGCTCCAACAAGACAGTATTTGGAAAACACTTAGCCCAGGACCTAGCACATAGGAGGTGCTAAGCAAATATTAGCTCTTGTCACTGTCAGGGAAACAAACCTTCATGTAGAGGTGGCTGAGTTGTCTTGAAGGAAGGAGCCCTCATCTCATTTGGCTGTGGAATGTGGAGTGCAATGAACAAGGCTGACAATTAGGGAAGGGAAGTCTGGAAAGACAAGTTCAGGATTTAAAAGATAAAACAGAGGAGGATATACTTGACCTTAAAGGCAATCAGAAGCCCCTGCAGTATAATGAGTGACAGGGTCAGAACTGTGCTTAAGGTAAATCGCATGGGCTGCTGGGTAAGAGAGTAGATTGGAACAGGCAGAGACTTGAAGCAGCCAAAGCAACTTAGGAGGCCAGTGTAGTAGTTAAAGGAGAACTAATGAGGGTGTGAACTATAGAGTTGGCTTTGTGAGTAGAAAGAAGGTATTGGTTGCAAGAGATGCTATGAAGATAGAAATGACAAGATTACAATAGACAATTCATTGAATAAAATAGATAAAGATATTTAAGGAGTCTGGGATAATTCTTTAGGTTGGAAACCTGGGAGACTGGAAAAATGACCATACCTTTAACAGAAATAGGGAAGTTTGGAAGAGGGATAGCTTTGGATGAAAGAAAATAAATTCTGTCTTGCACATGTTGAGTTTCAGGTTTCTTTGGAATATTGCCTGTGTGAAATGTCCAATAAGCAGCTGGCAATATGAGACTAAAGCTCTGGGGAGAGATAATAACGATATAGAGTCAGTCTGCATACAGATGATAATTAAGCCACTGGGAGCTGATGAGGTCAGTAAATGAGTATACAAAGGAGTCCCGGGAAAGAGCCATTGGGAACATCCACAGTTAGGTATGTGATACAGATGATGAACCAGCAGAGGAGATTGGGAAAGTCATATGGGAAGGAGGACAACCAGGACAGTTGTGTCATGAGAGGCCAGAGAAGAAAGCTTGAAGAGAGGAGAGAAGGTTAGGAATCGCTTCTTTGGGGAGGTAGAAAATCCATAGGGACAATGAAAGGATTACCTCATGGTAGTGAGGGCCCAGTTTTTGATAACGTAAATTTGTAGGGTGTCCAGTTAGCATGGTTGTGGGTCATGTGGTCTACATTCTGGCCAGATTTGTCTGCTTGCTCTTCCCCATGCTTGGTGTTCCATTTCCCATCTGGAAAGCTTTCCCTCCCCATTTCTACTCCTTCTGAATCCTAACTCCTTCAAAGCTTAGCTCAAGTGCCATTTCCTTCACCATAGAGACTTTCCTTGATTTCCCCAGCAATTACTGCACCCCCTACTCTGAAACTATTTCTCATCCATCCATCCATCCATCCATCCATCCATCCATCTATCTGTCTGTCTGTCTGTCTGTCTATCTATCTATCCATCCATCCATCCATCCATCTATCCATCCATCCATCTATCTATCTATCTATCTATCTATCTATCTATCTATCTATCTATCTATCATCTGTTGTTTTTCCCCAGTAGAATATAAGCTTTTTGAGAGAAGGAACAATTTTGTTTCTATCTTGTGTATGCCTAGTGGTTGGTACAGTGGTAATGTGTAATGTAAAGTGGTAGGCACATCAATTCCTGTTGAATTGAATAATTCCAATTGTTTTCAGAACAACTGAATCGGTTCTTTGTTCAAACTTCCTTAATTAAAACCTTTTCAACAATAAGTTTTCTTATCCGTTGGCATTTGTGCTAGCCTGATGAGTATGAGGTGGTCTTGCCACAAGTGTGTTTTATTCTGAGTTCCTGAGAGCTAGTGATTTTGAAAAATTTTTTTCTAATGGTCGTAATGGTTTGCATTTCTTCTTTTACAAGTGTTTTCTTATACCCATTAGCCACATGTTCTTAATATTTATTTATGCCAAGTTTCCACAGATCTTTAAGGGTCTACTTTTTATCAGTTATTTAATAAAAAAAATTTCCCCCAAGTTTTTCAAAACCTAACTTATTTTGTTAATCGTGGGTATTTCATATTTTTAAAAATATTAATCCATTCAGGTTGTTGTATTATGGACATAGCAGTACAGAATTACAGAAAGGAACTCCAGCAACCCATATGTACCTGAAAGGAATTGTTCCTTTTAACAGTACAACATGCCTGACAAAGATTGACTATTCAGCCTTTGCTCAAAGACCTTGGAGGCATCCCATTCCAATTTTGGACAGTTCTAATTGTTAGGAAGCTTCTCCCAACATCTAATCAAAGTTTTCCTCATTGCAACTTCTAAGCATTTGTTCTTGCTCTTTCAGGGAGTTCCATTGCTCTTCCACATGATAGTGGTCTCCTCCTCTCTTAACTATCTTTGTTGCACTGTTCAGCATCGCTCCTAAACTCTGGTACCCAGAACTGAACATAGTGCTTCCAATATGGTCACACCCCAGAAACTAAGCCTGTCTCAGTGTTCAACCCAATGTCATATTAGCTTTTTTAATCACCACATTATACCACTCTCTCAACCAGCTTATAGTCTGCTAGAAATTCTCAAATCTTTCTGAAACTGCTAACCTTACTAATCCCATCCTGTACTTGTGAAGCCGACTTTTGAAACCAGCAGTATGCTTTCACATTTATCCTTGGATTTCATCATATGTTTATAGTGCATTGCTCTAGCCCAGTGATGTCAAAATCGGAAAGAATGAGGCCACCTGCCTCTTACTGTAGAAAATCACTTATTAACATTATATTTGTTTAACTTCAGTGAACCGTGTTTTACATCTCTGCTCAAAACTAGTAGTTCCGAGAATGTGGGCTGGGGATTTCCTTGGGGTTTCTTAGACCTGGGGGGCAGTGGGGGTGGGGAGTATCAGCAAGATCAAAAATATTTTCGCAGTAATACTAAGAAGTTACTTATCTTACCCACATCAACAAATGTTATTTAGGGTCCTCAGTAATTTTTAAAAGGGTGAAGTTGTCCCAACGTCAAAAAATTTGGGAACCCTCTGCTCAAGCTTGTCAAGATGTTTTTACATCCTTACTGCATCATTCATTGTATAAGGCTCACAGCCCCACCCCTAAAGTCACTTGAAAATTTAATCACATCCCATCTATGTTTTTATTAAAGTTACTGATAAAAATGTTAAGTAGTACAGAACCAAACTTAGATCTTTGTAACATTCCATTAGAGACCCTGCCAAGTTGAGCCATTAACAACTTATTCTTGGATCTCAGGAATCCATAATTGTCTTACTATCCAAGCCAGGTGTCTGCATGCTAAAAATCTAGTTAAATTATGAATTATAATTAAATATATGAATCATATTTACATTAACTACAAATTAGAATTCTCTGCATTTGCTAGTTTAGTAAACTTGTGCATAAAGGAAAGGAGGTTATTCTGGCCGTGATCTGTTCTTGATGAGGCTGCCCTAGTTCTTTGTAACCATCCCTTTCTTCCCTTTCTTGATGTTCATTAACAATTAAAAAAAAATTATCTGCTCTAAAGTTTCATTAGGAACAAAAATCAAGTTCATTGACATGTAGAGCTCTGTTTTCTTCCTGTTTTTTGAACATTGGGACAAAATTTGCATTTTTTTTCAACCTGTCTTAACTTACCTGCCTGTAGTAATATTAAACTCCAAGAGAAATGGATCCTTCTGAAGGTAGCATATTGATTTAGAAAACCACAAATTAGGGGTGGCTAGGTGGCACAGTGAGTAGAGCACCTGCCCTGGAGTCAGGAGGACCTGAGTTCAAATCTGCCTTCAGACACTTGACAGACTTACTGTGTGACTTTGGGCAAGTCACTTAACCCCAGTTGCCCTCCAAAAAGAAAAAAAAGAAAAGAAAACCACAAATTAATATTATCTGTGTTGCATTGTATTTTTATTTATTTTGTGGTTTTAAACTTAAATAAAAATGTATCACCTGCTGACAGCATATTAGCTGAGAAAACCTCAAATTAACATTACCCAAGTTGTAATGTATTTTTATTCATTTTGTTAAACATTTCCCCATTACATTTTAATCTGGCTTTGACCTTTCTTGGTCAAAATTTAATACCTCTGCTCTGTAATCTTTCTGGCAATAGCTCCTGGATTACAATCTGCTAGTTCTTTCTATACCTAAGGATATAGTTTATGTGAGTCAGGTAACTTAAAATAATCAGAGGCCACTTGGTGCTATTATCACCTTGCCTATTTTGACTATCAACTCCCTATTGATCATTTTTGTTCATTTTAATGTGTAACGTTGTTTCTGATCTTTTTTTGTGTGAATTTCACCTTTAAAGTTTTGCTTTTCATAACTTGGCTTACTGTCTCCTTTTTTTCGAGGATAAGATTAGCTAATTATTTATTTTATTGGCATTAATGACAAACCTCAATTTTATTATAACAGGTGTTTTTTCCCCCTCCAATTTTGTATGATGTTCAGAATTTCTCTTATGTTTATTTAGTGTTTATGAATTTGTTGGTTTTTCCCGCTAGGGTTTTTTAGTTGTATGCTTAATTCGGTGGACTTTAATTAGAAGGTGGTTATGATGTCTTTGAAAGGGCATGGCTTTGGAGTCAGAAGCATAGTTCAAAAATCCTACTTCTGATAATGTTTTTATTGCTTGTATGTTCTTAACGAAAGCACGTAAACTTCCTGGGCCTCAGTTCCTTCATCTGGAAGATGAAGGGGTTCTTGAGATTTCTTCTAGCTATTGATCTGTGATTTGATAAATTTGCTTATTATGCCATCTTGTGCATCCTACATAAGTTTGTATATTGTCTTATTCTTATAATTTTATTTATTGTTTGTATGTTTTGTTCTTTGACCTTATTAATTCATTTCAATTCCAAAGGCACGTGTTGAATGCCTTTAGTGCTCAGGCACTGTCTTGGACTCTAAGGATACAAAGACATGATCCAAAACAGTCCCTGGCCTCCACAAGTAGGATACCCTTTTTTAGATCTGTGTCCATTGTCCATATTGCTTAAGACAGTACCCAAGCCCAGTATGTATCTCAGTATATAATCAGTTTTATAAAGAGGCCAATGTATTAATGATCTCATTTGGTAATGTCCAAAGCTTTTTTTATATTCTAATTTTTCTAACATTCTTTTCAGATCCTTAAACCTTTTTTAAATTTATTTTTGTGTCAGGTTAGTTTAAATGTGAAAGATGCTTTTCTTGTATACCCAAATAATTATGTTTTTCTTTATCTTCAAAGATTTAGAGCTGGAAAGAACCTCAGAGGTCATCTAGTTATGTCTTCTCATTTTATAGAAAAAAACACTGAAGCCAGAGAGGTTGTGATTTGCCTCATGTCATACCTTTTTAAGTAACTTTGTCTAAAGGGGAGCATAGGTCTTCCAAACTCAGGGTTTTTAAATGTCTATACCGAAATTTGAACTCAGCTCTTTCTGACTAAATTCAGCTCTCTAGTCACTACACTAAGCTGTTTCCTTTAAATGTGGTGTGTGTGTGTGTGTGTGTGTGTATATACATATATATATGCATTTAATATTGATAATATTTCTTTATCTGTGGTAACTCTTACATGATAGAGTTTCCTTGTTTGTCTCTCATTTGGTTGTTTATTTTTATCAATTGCCCTTCCTGTTTTTTAGATTCAGCTGAGGCATAATAAATTCTGATCCCAAGATCACATTTTAGACTATATGCATTTTTATGCTTTGAGAGCATTTTTTGTGTACAAAAAAAATTAGGTTTTGCTTTCCTGTTCCATTTTGCCACTCTCTTCCACTTTATGAGTACGAATTACCTCATTCCATTCACATTCAGAGTTATGATAGTTAAATTTGTTTTCCCCTCTAGCAAAACCTATTATTTCCTTTAAATAAATCAGTGATAGGTATCTTTATTTGTATTGCTCGAAACGATCAAGGCAACTCTTGTCTACCCCTTCTCCTGTCCCAGGCTAGGTCTTAAGCCAGCTCCTGACTTTTTTTGTTCTGATAATCAGCCAGGTAAACAACTATAGTTCTGCTTATAGGAATCCCCTCCAAAAGCTGAGAGAGACCTGTATTCCTTCCCTAGCCTAGCTCAGTCCCTTGTTTATTTTTTGCACTTCGACCAGACTACTCCATTTAGGAAGTCTTTGAAAAGTTTTTAGCCAACCTCCCTGAGTTTTAATGCCCTCTTGTGTACAGTGAGAGGGCTGCTGGATTCAGTGGTCCCTTACTGTTGTCTTAAGAATCTGTGATTCTTGGAATTGTAGGTTCTCAAAGCTAAGTGCCAGTGAGGTTGTGGTTTTGATCCTTTTCTGGGCCGTTTGATTTTGTTCCCTTCTAGGGCCACAAGCTGTGACAGACCTCTGACCTAATCATACAAGGTTCTGAGGAGAAAAAAAATGAGCAAATGAGTACAAAAGGTTCAGCAGTGACATCATAGATTCTTATCCAGCTCAGAAAAGCAGCTCTGAGCATGTCCAGTGGATGAGAGGTTAGTAACACTTAGCGAAGCTTATATCCATCTGCTTTGGATTTTATTTATAATGGTAATAAAAGAGAAAACTTTAGACACACACACACACACACACACACACGGTTTAGCTGAGTCTGGCTGTAAATATTTATATGTATGAGTGACCCATAATTACCTAAGAGCAATGTGATAGATACTGACTGACCAAATACTCTCAGTCTCCAAGCTGGGTAAAATGAAAAGCTTTCAAAATGCAGAAAGCTAGCAGAAGAAATCAAAATAATAGAGTGCTTCCTTTAAGGTAAACTAATGTTGATGTTGTCAATTCCCAAAATATAATCTGCTGGATTCAGAAATAGCTCTGTTTATAGAAGAAACTCTGTGGTGTGATGGATAAAGTGGTTGAATTTGGAGTTGGGGGAGATTTGGTTTCAAATATTGCTCCAGACAAGTTACTTAATCATTCTGAGCCCACCCCTATTCATACCACTTTCTCTGTAAATGTGCATATGGAGGCATAATAATAATAATAATAATAATAATAATAATGCCCCCAAGCCCCTTCTCTTTATTTTCCCTAAAACTATCCAGACTCCTGGTAAAAGATGGGTGATATGTTGAAGAAAAAAAAATACTTTTCCTAGGGAAACAAATAAGGCTGATGACAGATCTTTTAGCCAAGAATACATCAGGTTTTCCACCCCTGATTTGGTTATGGATTCCTTTAGTATGCCGTTCCCATCCTCTCTGCAGTAAGTAGTCACCAGTGTGCACTCATTTCCGTTGAGAAAGATTGAGACATGGTGGGAGTGGCCCAAGAGAAATGAGATAGTCATTGGGTCGCTCCACTCTGGAACATTAATCCAGGCTGTATTTTAAGATCTATTCCTTGTTCAAGATTCCTATCAATGTTATTTGAAATCCTCTTGGAGTAGAAAATCACGTTAAAGGACATGGAGGATGATGCCAGTTTGGACAGCTTTCCAAACTAGAAATAACTTAGATATAGATAGATTAATATTAAAACAAAGTTGTTGCTTATAGATTTGAGCCTAAGTGCAATATAGTACAATATTAGTATTAGTTATTGAAATATCTACCTGTTTTGAGCCATCAAATGACCTGAGCCAATAGTGTCAAAATCTGATAGAAACAGGGGCCCATCCATTGTTACATAGGGATCCCTGAAGGGCACATACTCACTTATATAACCGGATATTAACCCTGTCTGTGTTCTATTATATTGTTATTTATTTGGTTAAATATTTCTCAATTATTTTAAATCTGATTGGCTGTACTCCTGGAATCCTAATTTTACAGAGCAAGTCCTTAACAAAAGAATTTGTTCTGGAAAATTTGGATTCAGTCAAAAGGCCACACTTAAGGATCTATAAGGCCACATGTGGCCTCAAGCCTGCAGGTTCCCCACCACTGGGGAAGAGGGTTTTATTTCAGAGAGTGAATTAGAATTGGTTTTGTTGTTTAGTCATTTTTAAAAGTTGTGTCGAACTCTCCGTGACCCCCTTTTTGGAGTTTTCTTGGAAAAGATACGAACTGGTTTTGCCATTTCCTTCTCCAGCTCATTTTACAGATGAGGAAGCTGAGGCAAACAGGGTTAAGTGACTAGGAAGTCCTAGGAAGTTCTAAGGAAGATTCATCTTCCTGCATCCAGGCCCTGCATTCTATCCACTGTGCCACTTAGCTGTCTCTAGAATTGGTTAGAAGGGAATTTTATTGAAAGACCAAAGAATCAAATGTGATTTGGTATTTGTCATAGAATTTAAACCTGGGATATCACAGAATTTAAATAGCCTTTTGCTATTAATGTTGTACTATCTCTCCTGATGGAATGTTATTTCCTTGAGGTCAGGGATGCATCCCCAAACCTTAGCACAAAACCTGGCACATAATGGCACTTTATTGATTAATTCCATTGATGTAAGTGCAGTGTGACCTAGTGTCGAGACTACAGTGTAATGAAGAATGGTCCTTTGTAACACATACAATTAAGACAAATTAATGAAAAAAAGTGACAATTGTCACTACACTATGAAAGGACTTTGAAAAGTATAAAGTGCCATATTAGTACGAGGAGGCACTATTATGTTACCTTTTTCGTATGAAAAAGTCTTCCAGAAGTTCATTTCACATAGAAACTGTTCGGGCCTGTTTCTGATTTCCATAAATATTAAATAGCCTTGTGGGGTAGCCTAGTGAGTGCAACACTTCTGTTCTTCTTTGTTATGAGCACTTTGTTTGAACCCTTTGCATCACTGGTCTGTACTCAGAATTAGATTACTGTTAGCCTTGATGTCTCTTTGTCAGCACAGCTGGAATCCAGCTGCCCTCTAATAACGTCAGTCAGGATGATTCTGTTTTTGGATCCTTTGACCAGAGCAGTAACTGTGTTCAAAATGTTCCCTTCCATTTCTGAATGTAAGGTTAACCAAAATAGGGTTGTGCTTTCTGGAAAAAATTCTACCCTGGTAATTTGTGAATCCAATGTAAATAGTTTTTAAAAAGAGACGTTTCTGTTATTTTCTGGGCAAGTGTAAAAAGCCTTCTTCTTCCTGCCTCAATTTTTCCCCTGTGCTGCTCTCCCTCTCCTCCGACCCCATGCCCTTGTAGTCTAGCTCCTGAATCATCTTGCTGACATTACTCTTTCCAAATTCACTAATTACCTCCTTATCTCTAAATCTACTGGCTTTTTCCCAGTATTGTCATTATTTGGAAACAGTGTTTGATTTTATCATATTTAATTTGTTCATCAAATATTAAGTACCTATTATGCAAGGCCCTGTGCTAGTCATTATAGATACAAAATGACAAAAAGGAAAAATAAAACCATCCCCATTTTCAAAGAATTTACATTATACTCTCTATTTTTTTTTAAATTTAATTTATTACTTGTCTAAAGTATATGTAAGTTTAAAAAAAAATCCGGTCAAGTGATAGTGCAGAAATACCTCAAAACCTACTGAGGGTTTTCCCTGAGGGCAGGCACTGATTTTTGTCTTTTTTTTGGTCTTTGTGTTATCTCATCTAGCACAATGCCCTGCATCCATTTAGGTGCTTAGTAAGTTTATATTGATTGTTATTATTCAGTGTCTGACTCTTCATGACTCCATTTGGGGTTTTCTTGGCAAAGATATTCTAGTGGTTTGCCATTTCCTTCTCCATTTATTGAATACTTAGATGCTATGATTCTGTATTCTTTGTTCCAAATCTTTTTCTATCTCTCTTCTTGCAGTTTTTCTTCTTTTCAGGGCCTAAAACACTTCTAAAGAAATACGGGAGCTTTTTTTTTTCTCCTAATACTGAATATCTTATTGCCTGGCTGTACCACACAACCCTTGCAGCAAATTGAGGTTTTTTCAAGGGAATTTCCACAGAGCTGCCCTATATACTGGGAGATGCTGAAAGGGGATCCACTTCCAGGAATGAGGAGTTGTATTTTCTAAAAATTCATTCCAGGAAGGATAGGGTGCAGCAGGAAGGAGTACCACAGAGCAGCCTCACAAACACAAAAAAAGAAAGAACCACTTGTTTTCTTGGTAATTGTCCTTTTTAAAGAAGCCTAAATAGACTGAAGAAAGACTGGATTTATGAGAGTTTACCTTCATGTCCATATCTCCTTATAGTTACAAAATCTTTTATACACAATAATAACCAAGAATATAGCACTTTAACGTTAGGAAATCACTTTGCCTACATCATTGTACTTAAATAATACAAGAATTATTATCCCTATTTTCAAGATGGTCAGACTGAGGCACAGAAAGATTAAGGGATTGATTCGCCTGGGGTCGTAGAGATAGTGAGGGTGTATATTTTATGGATTAGGAGTAGGTTGTGTATTGTGTGTTCCACTCCAAATTCAGTTCAGCAGCTATGTCAGATATGACCTGAGCACTGTTCTGGGTTTTGGGAGATAAGAAGTATAGGCAATTATGCTGGTTCTCTTATCTCGTTAAACTTAGTCTAGTATTGGGACAGGCACCTAGATAACTAAAATAACATGATGCATGTTAATTGGAAGGGAATAAGCAGTTATATAGTGCCTACCAAGTTCCAGGCTCTGGGCTAAGTGTTTTATAGATAATCTCATTTGATCCTTGAAATAACCCTGTGAAGTACGTGCTATTATCATCATCATGATGTTGATAGAAACTGAATTGTTTAGTGTCCAGTTGAGGAAACTGAGGCACACAGAGGTTAAGTAGCTTGACCAGCATGTTCACACAGCTGGTAAGCATCTAAGACTGAATTTGAACTCAGATCTTCCTGACTCCAGGCCCAGAACTTTATCTATCCCTGCACCATTTAGCTTTTCTCCAAGTGCTTAAGTGCTTCCAAAAGGTATAAGATTTAAGTTCTCTGGTAGGAAATGGGTTAGGACCAAGGCGAGAAAGGCTATTAAGGTAGAAGAGTGATGACTTTGGGAATATCTAGGAAGAAGCATTTGGGAGAGATGCTGGAGAGAGGTACAGTGTACAAGCCTTGCACCTGATTGGATGTGTGAGGAGAGTTGGGGGGAGGAGGGAAGAAAGGACTTTAGAGCCCTGGGGAGACAGGATGAATGGCCTTGCCCTAGGCAGATGAGCAAAGCTGGAGGAGGAGCCTGGCTGGCCTCAGAGGAAAGCTTCTACTCATTGACTAGATTTGTGTTGGGTTAGGGAAGAGGGTAGTAAAACCTTCATATTTAGAAGGCAGGAGATCCAGGTCTGGAGTTCTTTTTTTTTTTAATTTTTTTGCTTTTTGGAGGGGGGAAGGTAAGGCAATTGTGGTTAAGTGACTTGCCCAAGGTCACATGGCTAGTTTTTTGTGTTAAGTGTCTGAGGTTGGATTTGAACTCAGGTCCTCCTGCCTCCAGGGCTGGTGCTCTATTCACTGTGCCACCTACCCGCTAGCCCCCCCAGGTCTGGAGTTCTAAGGTGGTCAGGACTGAAGATCTAAAGTTTCCCATCCTAACAGGCTACTTTCCTATCTTATCTCCTTTGTGGTTGGGGAATGCTTGAAAGCACTGTAGCATATCAATATAATGAAATACTGTTATATTTCTGAAAAATGGTAATTATGAAGAATGCAGAGAAATATGTAAAATAGGTTTAGGGATGGAAAAGCAGAATACAGAGAACATGAAATGTAGCTGTTGTTTTGTTGAAATTTGCATAATATTATTTCCCCTAGCCAAAATATAAACTGTTTGGATTTTGTTGTTCTGTATTCTCCTTGTTAATGTTTTTGAGAATGATTAAATTTATAAGAAAGATAATTAAAAAAATAAAAGGCCATCTTTAGTGATTCAAGTTCTGGTTGGCACATTTAATTTTTTAAAAGTGAGATTATGAATAAAAACAATAAAATAGTTTCTACTTCTGTTCTCTACCAGGAGCCTTACATTCTAATGGGATTACATTAAGTACATATATAAGTACATGCTGAATAAACATAAAAAGAATAATCATAAATCATTACAGAATTGTTAAATGCAAAGTAATTGGGCAGTTGAGTGTTAAAGTGGATAGAATGCTGAGCCTGGAGTTAGGAAGACCAGTGGTTCTCAACCTTCCTAATGCCGGACCCTTTAATACTCACATGTGGGTGTATCTTCATGTGGGTGGATCTGCTTGGAGACAGATAGAGGAGTGGTGTCTCTGTTCCTAAGACCATCGGAAATATGTGTTTTCCCACGGTCTTAGGCGACCCCTGCAAAAGGGTCGTTCGACAATGCACAAGTAACTGTGCACTATTTTTATAGGATATAATAGAGTTAATCAACAAAGGGAAGGCACTGGTGTTAAGGGAGGTTGGGAAGGGCCTCATATGGAAGGGATGATTTTACCTGGGAGAAGGGGAAGAGTGTCTTTATTTCAGAGAATGAATTAGAATGGGTTAGAAGGGAATTTTATTAAAGGACCGAAGATTCAAATCTGAAAAATGAGACTTGCCCAGAATTACACAGTGTTCTTTTCCTATACTACAGCTGTCTACTTTTGACCTGCCCAAAGCAGCCATTCTCTTCATTAAAAATAAATGTTTTCAACATTGTCTGATGATCAACTTTGATAAACTTCACTCTTCTCAGCAATACAGTGATCTAAGACAGTTCCAAAAGACTCATGATGGAAAAGGCTATCCACATCCAGAGAAAAGAACTTTGGAGTCTGAATGCAAATTGAAGCACACTTTTTTTTTTCTTTCTCGTGGTATTTCCCTTTTGTTCTGATTCTTCTTTCATACCATGACTAATGTGGAAATGTGTTTAATATGATTGTATGTGTATAGCCTATATCAGATTGCTTGCCTTCTTGGGGAGAGAGTAGGGAAGGGAAGAAGGGAGAAAAAATTGGAACTCAAAATCTTACTAAAAGTGAATGTTGGAAGCTAAAAATGAATGAATGAATGAATGAATTTTTTCATTTCCTATTATGTCAAAGTGGTTATATAATAGCTAACATATATATAATCACCTACTATGTGGCACTTTGCTAAGCATTTTTAAAAATGTGATCTCTTCTGATCCTCAACAACTCCAGGGGCTAGGTGCTATTATCATTCCAATTTTACAGTTGAAGAAACTGATGCAGATAGAGGTTATGTGACTTGGCCAGGGTCATACAGCTAGTTAATATCTGAGGTTGGATGTGAACTTAGATCTTCCCGACTCCAGACCCAGTGTCTATCTACCGAGCTACCTAGTATACCTTTATGGTATACATTCTTTTCTCTTCTCTGTATTTAATTGAATTAAATATACATATATGATATTAATATATACACATATATATGTACACATGTATAGACATATATATGACAGTCCAGTCATATATGTTTGATGGTTATGACATGTTTGACAAAGGCATGAGCACTGAAATATGTCGATGTCAACATGCCAGGAGATACTTGATGCAGCCTAGGACTCCGAGAGTTCTATCAGTCAGTCTGCCCGTGCTAGTTTGAGTTGCTATTTGTTGGGTGAAAGGTGGATCAACAATGACAGAAGAAGGCCCCAGTTACTCTCTAGTCTTTCTAGGAATGGTTAAAGCCTTTCTCTTACTGCCTTAGGTATCTGATGTTCTCTCTTCTTCCTTTCTATTGAAATGAAGAGGAGGTGGGAGTGGAATTTGATCATTGAAGAGGAAATGGGAATTTGGTTGAGAACAGAAAAGGCCATTCATGACAAGGACTTACTTCTCTCCTGTGGACCAAGATGAAGGAAGAGGAATGAAAGCTCTGTTGCTGAGCCTTCTCCCTCCTGTTCCTCCAGCCATCAGTAGTCTTGGTTACTTGAATAAACAGACTTTTTCTGGGCTTTCAGGAACCTAGCAAAAGTTGATTGTATGGTGTTCTTTACTGATCTTTTTTTTTGTCATTGTCTTTGAATGGGGAGCTTTTGTAAATCTGTTGAGGCCCCAGAATCAGGTAAAGAAAATATCAAAACAATTAGGGAGTGTTTAAAACTCATTCTCCTATTTCCCAGGGTGGGGGGTCCCCTCCCCTCATTTATTGCCTTAAGAAAAATTCTTCAAATAACAAGCACAACAAGGACTTTTGAAAAAACAAACAAAACTGTTTTGTACCCTTTATCCAGCAGTTATTTGAGCTAACCACTGGCAAATGAGTAATCATAATCGGACTAAACCTTTACAAAATGAACTGGTTATACAGGAATTCTCCCACTTCACTCCCAGTGACACAAAGGACATCATTACAAGACCAGGAAAGTATCTCATGTGTTTGTGTCTTTTCATTTCTTTTTCTCATACTACAGTATCAGGAAATAGGGACTATAGGATCTAGTTTTTATTGGTGTGTTCTCTGATGAAACTTGTACATGAATAAACTTGTTATTAATCTGTTATTCTCTTATTCTACACGTGTCTTGATAGACTATATTGTTACTAGCACCTCACCTCCACCCGCCCCCCATTACCACACGTTTATTTTTTTGTTTGCTTAAAGGTGAACTTTTTGTCTCCCCTGATGAGATTCAAGCTCCTTGAGTGAAGGAACTGTTTAATTTTTGGTTTAGTATCTCCCAGTGCCTGGCTTATGGTAGGTGGTAAATTAATGATTGTTGATTGATAACCTACTTATACTTCCTCAGATATCATTGCCAAGGGTGAAGAGAAAGCTTGATTCATATTGAAGGTAGCCCCAAGAAAGGTTAGGTATTTATATTCCTGCTCTTTCTTTTTCTTTCTTTCTTTCTTTCTTTCTTTCTTTCTTTCTTTCTTTCTTTCTTTCTTTCTTTCTTCCTTTCTTCCTTTCTTCTTCCTTCCTTCCTTTCTTTCCTTCTTTCTTTTTCTTCCTTCCTTCCTTCTTTCCTTCTTTCCTTCTTTCGAACATCTTTCCACAGAAACAGTGTTTGAGATATCAGTCCATTATTTAACCCATCATATAATTGACATAGAGTTTAAACATCATACGTGACTGTTTTTCTAAGTAAAAAAATGAATTTGGAGTTTCAACCATAGGTACACATCTCCCCAGATATTTCCAGTGGAAGCCAGGATTTCCCCCTTCCTCTTCCTTCTTTCAGGAAGAAGGATGGAATTCTCCTTGCTTTAGTCCTGGCCCTTGAAGGTTAAGGACCAATTTCAGGGGTGGGGGGAAGGGTGACTTTTTCCCTCTCTCTTTCTCTCCTTCTTTCCTTTCCTTCTTCTCTTATCTCAGCCATAATCACTACCTCTTACTTCAAAATAGGATCTCTCTCCTTAACAAAATCTCAGAGCTCACTCCTGTTCCTGAAACAGTCTCAGAGCTCACTGTTGTTCCTGGAACAAGCCCATGGCCATTTGGAGAGATGTCATTGCTGCTAGTAATATCTGGAGAAAAGAAGACTTTCTTGAAACACTTGCTTATTTTTTTCACCTTTCCTCTCTCCCTTTCCCTTCTCACTTAGCTCTAGTGGAAAATTGACTGGAGGTGCTAATGAGGCTTTTGGGCATACAAAGACCTGAGATAAGATTTTTTTGTATTGCTGATGAAAAGCAGATTTCAGACCTTCTTGGTACATGATGACATAATTAGGCAACTCAATATTGTTAATGGAAAGGACTTTGAACTTGAAATCTGGAAAACTGGAGGTCATTTCTGTGACAAAAAAGCAATATATTTTTTTAAAGGATGAGGAAATCAGTTTATAGACAGTAGTTAGGGAGAGAATGTAGATTAGTGTGTATGGGGATAATAGTGGGACAGTCTTCTGGAAAATACTGGAAGGGGATGAGATCGAGGCTGGCCTTGGCAAGAAGAGAAAGTTTATCTCTTCACCAGAGACTTGAATGAAAGTAAGAGATAGAAGACTAAGTGATTTGAGATGAGGAGAGAAGAGGGATTTTTTTGTGGGATGGCCTGAGCTTCAGGTTTTTTTTCAGTGATTATGTATTAGACAAGGTCCTCCACTAAGAGAGTGGAAGAAAGGGTGCAGTGGGAGACAAGACTATTTGGAACAGCCAATTTGAGTGGGGAATGGGACAGAGAATTGAGTAGGGAGGAGACAGATTGCTTTGTGGCAGTGAGGGCCCAGCTGAAATTAGTAGAGAGCCCAGTCAACATATTTTTGTGACTTTCCCAAGTACAGTTCCAGCAGCACATGTATAGGAGTGAAGGAGCCAGATAAGAAAAGTAATCCAGAATTCAAGTTTGGCAAGGTGTAATTAATTGGCATTAGGAAAAGCTGGCAAGAGATTTGGGAACAGAGAGCAGTGATGTCAAATTCAAGTAGAAACAGGCTACTGCAATGTACATAAAGATCTGTGATGGTGCCTGTTGACTTAGAAAAGTACCATTATCTATGTTTTGTTGTATTTTTTTCACCTTTCCTCTCTCCCTTTCCCTTCTCACTTAGCTCTAGTGGAAAATTGACTGGAGGTGCTAATGAGGCTTTTGGGCATACAAAGACCTGAGATAAGATTTTTTGTATTGCTGATGAAAACCAGATTTCAAACCTTCTTGGTACTTGATGACATAATTAGGCAACCCAATATTGTTAATGGAAAGGACTTTATCTATGTTTTATTGTATTTTTATTTTGTGAAATATTTCTCAATTAACATTTTAATCCTGTTTGGCTCTGGGGACACTTGGGAGTGTGACTGATACCTCTAATAGTGTAGAGTTTATCTTATATCCTTTTTCTCTTTCTTGAACTCCTTGAAAAATGTCTTCTTTTCTCAGTGCCTCATTTCCTTTCTTTTCACTGTCTCCTAAATTCATGGAAACCTTGACTTTGATGACACTTCTGTCCTGGTTCTCTAGCCTTCATGTTTCCCTCGTTCACCTTTCCCTTGGCCTGTTCTTCCTTGATGTCGGGTATTCTCATAACCTCGTTCGCTGACCTCAATCCAGTGTTTAGATAACTTTGAATCGAGTTCTAACCTGTTATGGGGCAGCTACAAGTTCAGAAAGCCAGGGAAGGGAAGTAAGGTGAAGGGGATTTAAGAAATAGAAGTGGCTGGTAGGGGAACTTCTGTGACCAATGGCATGCTATTGCTCTGATACAGGCATTCATAGATAAGAGATTTAACAATTAGAGGTAGTGGCTGTGTGCAGATTCCTAAAAATGAGTAATAGGAAAATTTGTAAGCAACAATGCCTAGTCACAGGCACAGAACTAACATGTTGAGTAATTCTGGTCCCCTGCTTTGTTGTACTGACAGTCTTCTAAAGTCTTAGGAAACCTAAGAAATGTACCTACTCACTACTTGGAAAAGTACTAGAAAGATGAAATCCTAAATAATCGCATGTTTATTTTTATTAACCCCATTTTTTTGAGTTTGGAGAGATGATGCATAAGATTTCATTGGCTAAAAATTCCCCAGATATTTTGATGTTAAAATAGAAAATCAAGGAAATTTTTATAAAGGAAAAGGCATATTAGATATGATTTATAGCTCCTAAGAAAACTGAGCCTGGAGAATGGGAGACTTGTTCAAGGCCACAACTAGGTCTTCTGACCCCATCCAGTGTTGCCACTGTATAAAATACCATATTGTTCTGTTTATTAGAATAAATATTTTGAGGAAAAGGCTGTTGGCAAATGTGAAAAAACTCCCCCTTCTTCAAATAGGGATTGTGAACTCAGGGCTTGAGGGTTCTGTGCTAAAAATACAAAAATATAAAAAAATGTAAAATATAAGCACTTCCAGGCTTTTCTGGGCAAGATGGGTATTTCTATTGATAAACAAATATGTATTATGAACCACTGAGTAGAGATGTTTTAAAGGTGAAACTGATATCTAGGCTGAATGGTTGGCCCTAAAGGGTTGAATGATGAAGAGCTTGGATTGCTTGTTTAGGGAAGCAGTTAGAATGAGGACAGGAGGTGCTATCAAAGCTGAAATAAGGGATAGGACGGGGGAAAAAACAGTCTAGGATTTCCTGTGAAAAAAGCTAGAAGGAAAATTATGACAGGAATCCAACAGGTCAGAGACCAAAGAAAAAGACTAAAGGAAATAATTTCTCCTGGGATTGAAGGTCAGAGGGGTGTTGGACCACATACCTGGGATTATGGGAATCCTAGAGATTAATGGAAAGTAGTGACAGGAAATACCTGGAAGGGAACGAATTCATGAATGAAAAAATAAAGTTACCAAATGCGTATTGTGCCAAGCACAGTACTTGTCTTCTGGAAACTTACTTTCTAATAGGAGGATTGCCAGGGAGGAATGATTTGGTCTGGGCACTTGACTCAATCTAATCAGTAAGAGGAAACCGTCTCCTTGGAAATTTCCTAGTATTGTGGGGAAGTTTAGTTGTGAACTTGAGCCAACTGTACAAGTATTCTGAACTTCCTTCAGAGTGGAATGGAAGGAGAACTTGGAGTAGTGATATCAAACTCAAATAGAAACAGATCCCTGCAGACCACGCAGGTTGCCATAAATTAGCATTATCTATATTGTATTATATTTTTTATTTATTTTATTAAACATTTCTTAATTGCATTTTAATCTGGTTCTTGCCCAGAATTTGGGGGCCTGCCCAAGAGTTTCATACTTATGATCTAAAGAAGGCCTGCACAACATATGGCCTGAGGACTGCTTGTGGCCACCAAAAAATTTTGGGTGACTGTCACATGACACTCGACAACCAGCGTTGAGACTGCCACGGGTCACATGATAATCGGCCAAAATCTTTTGGTGGCTACAAGCAGCCCTCTGGCCGTGCGTTGTGCAGTCCTGACCTAGAGGAAGACCCCCAACCAGTTGGAAGGAGTCTTATAGAAGATTAATGGGAGGGTACAGGCAAGGGTCACATATCATGACTCTTAGAGATTGATTATGATCTATAGATCTCTTGACATTGTGTGTGCAACAATAATCTCCTCCACTGGTCAGTCCTTTTTGGTTTTTTTGGCCAGTGTGACCAGGCTGCCTCTTTTTTCAGTCATATAACTCTTAACATCCTCCATGCCATTCATCCTGTTTGCAGTTCATACCTACTATGCCTATATTAGTTACAAGGGATACAATTTCTTCTGAAGACCTGGATTTTTGTTATATCTCATAACTTACTAGCTATTGCCATAAGCAAGTCATTTAACCTCTCTAAGTTTCAGTTTCTTTATTTGTAAATATTTTGCTAATGTGATATACACAGCATCTGCTATGAATATGCAGGCGTATTCCCAGGTTTCAATCACAAGATATAATAGACTCTTCCCTTGAAGATGAAATCAAGACATTTATTCAAACACCAGTAAGCCAAATCCATCATAGTAACAAAGAAGTCTATACACATTGCTGATGCCAGGAATACCAATATCCTGAGCATTCTTTTTATGACAAAGTCTATACACATCACCAATGCAGGGAGCACCAACATCCCAAGTCTTTCCTCCTTTAGGCCTCCCCACAAAACAAGTTCCCCCAGGCAAAAATCCTCCCTCTCTCACTTCTCCCAGCTCTGCCTCATCCTCTCTTAGCTATGCTATACCCACACTTCTTGCTCCACACCTTCCTGCTCTACCCATTTGGCAAGCTCCTCCCACCATGGGCTTCATGTGATCACATAGGCCTATTAAGGGGCAGGGAAGAAATTCAAATTCCCTTAACATTACAGTAAATAGGAAAAATTAGATGTATATTACCATACAGGTTTGTCTTGAAGAAAGTCTTTTGTGTATGAAGAAGAGTCACCTGCTTTTATTTTTATATCCTGTCTTGCTTTTTTAAAAAAAAGATGAAAATTAAATGGGAACGTTATGCCTAACTTAATTTGTAAAAATATACAGACAAGCACACACAAAATGGTCCTAGCAGCAGCCATGAATTGTGATAGCAAACACTTACCAGTTGGGGAATGATTGAACAGACATGAATGCCACCAGGGAAAACTGGGCATGAGTTGCAAAGAATAAATGGCATTAAAGGATGTTAAGAGTTATATGACTGAAAACTCTCCAGAATGGGAAAGCCACCAGACCATCAGAGCTTACAGACATCAATAACACAAAGAAACATGGAAGGACTTGGTTTCAACCCCAGACCCAGCTGGACCCGGACACAATTTTGGGGAGTCTGTCTCATGCCAGAGAATTAATTCACCAAGGATTTATGAATCTCCTAGTGTTAATCTTAAAACACTTTAGGGGCTATGGAGAAAGAAAAAGAGAACAAGGCACTGTTTGGTTCTTTCACCATCCAGTAAACAGTGAATTTTATTAGATAAGCAAGCAGTAGTAGTCATTTCGATTTCATGATATTGTCATTTGAACTTGATGAAAATTTGGGCTAAAGATTATTTCAGTGACTATTTTTGAAGAAATGGTTTGCATAGCCATGTTAATAAATTTAGAGGCCTCACACCATTTTAAAAGCACCCTTAACTTCTTTAGAATTGCCGGAGTTATTGCAAATAACTAATATACCAGTTTTAAAATTTCATTTATTAAAATATTAAAAGAAGTTGCTCTCCTTTCCTTAGTCTCCTTTCTTCCATAATTCCTTCCTTTTGAAGTCTTTCTTGAAGACCCAATTTATATCACCTTTGCCTTGAATCCTTTCCAGATTCCTCCAGGTAGGTATGATTCTGACTTTTTTCTATGGGATCATTTCTTTTTCATCTCTGTATGGCTGACACCTAACACATAGCCCCTGCAAGTTTTAAGCAAAACTGCTGATGAAAGTGGCCTTATTTAAAAAGAGGCTGTAATTTAAAATTTTATACTTTTTAGTAATTCACTTGACCTTTGCCTGCATTAGTGGAATTTTTACTCTTGTGAAAAAAAGAAAGCTTCTTGTTAAATGTTTGGATTTATTGAGCATTTATTTTGTTCCAGGCACTCTGTTCAGTGCCAGAGTTACAGAGAAGAGCAAAAAGAAGACACTTGTCCTTGAGGAGCTCACATGCAAATATAGTCACATGAGCTAACTGTTATTATCATGAAGGGGAGAAGATTACATACATACATACATACAGATACATACACACACACACACATACACACATATACATGT
>CM053591.1:91210603-91260064 GCA_028646515.1 Pseudochirops corinnae
AAAAAAAAAAATAAAATAAAATGATGCTTCATTGATCCTTCTTTTCCGTTTTCATTTTTTTTTTTGAGGAGGAGTGGGACCCTATCTTTATCCCTATCACTGACATTCTTTTCTGCTTCACCCCAGTGAGAGATAGAGAGAGAGAGAGAGAGAGGAGGCCTTGTAATAAAAATGCGAACAAAACAGATTCTCAAGAATGTAATTACTTTTTTGTGGGTTTAACTCATCTTGTAGTTTTATTAAATTTATTTTGGGCACATGCCCTTGATTTTTCCTAACAATATTTTCACAAAGGAGCTGGAATTTAGAGATCATTGAATCCAGCGCCCTCGTTTCATAAATGAAAAGCTGATGCGCGGCAGGATTAAGTAAGTTGCTGAGGTCACATGACCAACTATCTCAGGCAGGACTCAGATTGGGTGGTCCAGATTCCAAGTGGAGCACTCTGTCCTCTGAGGACATCTTGTTGCCTCCTTATTTGTGTAAAATGATATTTTTGTTTCAGTTTTTCCTAAGAATGAATACGATTTCTGGTAAATGTGTATTTTGGATTTTTGGAGAAAGCCTCAGACACATTACTAGTCATGTGACTAGTATGGAGGAAGAGAGAAAATAGATAACCGCCTGCATGAGCTTACAACTTTAAGCCTTTGTGCCTGGGAGAAATGATTACATCAACAAATGTTTGAGTACCTACTGTGTGTGTGTACAATTAGAAAAACAATTCAAAGGGCAGTGAAAAGACACATGGTAGGTGTAAGGTTACTAGTGCCAGCTTATAATCAATAAAAGATACCTACCTACTACCTACTCAAGGGCAACTTAGGTGGTGCTGAAAGAGTGCCAGGCCTGGAGACAGGAAGGCATGAGTTCAAATTTGACCTGAGGCACTTACTAGCTATGTGACCCTGGGCGAGTCACTTAACCCTGTTTACCTCAGTTTCCTCATCTGTAAAATGAGCTGGAGAAGGAAATGGCAAACCACTCCAGTATCTTTGCCAAGAAAACCCCAAATGGGGTCATGGACTGAAATGACTGAACAAACCTACTCAAGAGATGAATGACCAGAGAAGGAGTGGGCTTGATTATAACCATTTTGTGATGGTGTAGAAGGAATTATTGGTCAGGGAATGAATTGGAGCAGGTGGTTTACAGGACTATAGGGTATAGACCTGTAATAAGTAGGTTTAAATGGGTTTCTTTGTTTGATACTACTCCTTGAGGCTGCCAGATTGCCCAGTGGTTAGAGCACTAGGCCTGGGGTCAGGAAGACATCTTTGTGAGTTCATATCTGGCCTCAGCCACATTACTAGTCATGTGACTTTGGGCAAGTCACTTAACCCTGTTTGCCTCAATTTCCTCACCTGTAAAATGAGCTGTAGAAGGAAATGGCAAATCGCTCCAGTAGCTTTGCCAAGAAAACCCCAGATGGGATCACAGAGTTGGAAACGACTGAACAACCCATTTATTCCTTAGTATTTAAGGCTTTAGGAATATAAGAATAGTCTGGGAACAAGATGTTCTGTCATTCCTCATGAGGGATGAAATTTAATGTTTCAGAAGAAAAGTTTGAATTTATAACAGGCTCTGGTGGATGACGAGAGATTTGGAATAGGGCCAAATCACAGAATCATAAGGATTCTAATCCCAGTTTTTCACGTGACAAAGTTAGTGGTAGATCTGGTCTGGACTGTAAGTCAGGTTTCCCAACAGCCATTCTTAAGCCCTGTGGCTTGGAATGTCAGTGGGTTTTGTGGGGCCAGGTAGGCAGTGGGGGAGAAAAGGTAGGACATTTGGACTATTGGCTTTGCAGGAGTAGGCTTGTTTCTTATTTTCAGTAAGTTCTAGATCCAAGAAAAAGGCATGTGAAGAAGCAGGGGATGGGACTTTTAATATGTTAGGGACAGTATGGGAGAATATAAAGGTTGGGTTTGCAAGCAGGAGGAAAAAGGAAGATGAGATTGTTTGAGAAGTCTGGGAGATGAAATGGAAAATCTGGGTAAAATCTTTTGGCTCTCCCTTCATACCAGAGAAGAAAATCCCATTTCTTTTTCTTTTGCTTTTCTGGGATGTTTACAGTGCCTTATTGTAAAATTTGGGTTAAGTATTTGGTCATAGGCAATGTGTCATCTGCTGGCCTTCATGTGTTGTCTGTGGTTCTTACAAAACTCCCTCAAAATTTCCATTTAATTTCTTGACCCATGATGTATTGAAACCTCTATGGGGAAAATCACAGTTGTGGCAGGGATAATTGTGTGATAATAAACATTTCAAAGCCAAACAAAAAGAGAAGTCTGGGTGAAAGAGAAACTTTCCTATTCATTTTAGGCCTTTCTTTTCAGTGTACATACTAAAGGGTCTGTGAGGAAGTGGTTGACAGTTACATGACTGTCTTTGTCTGTCTATCTGTCTGTCTCTCTCCCTCTTGCTCATATTTTTAATCTCCTTATATAACTTTAATGTTATGGGAGCAACAGGACAAATGACTTGAAGTTGGGACTATCAGAGAAGCTAGGATATATAGTTGGAGGGGATTGTTGTCTTCTGTGAATGTTATGCTAGAGTTAGGGACAATGATGAAATGCTAAGTCAAATGATGAATAAATGGAACAAACTTGGATTCTGCCTGTGCAGACAGCGAGGAAGGAGATGAAAGAGATATTGTGAGAGACAAAAAACAGGCTTGGATATGAAGAAAGATAACATGAAGCATAGGGCAGGTATGTGGCTCAGTGGATAGAGTGAGGGGCCTGGAGTCAGGAAGATCTGAGTTTAAATCTGGCCTCAGACATTTACTAGCTGTCTATTCCTGGGCAAGTCACTTAACCCCATTTGCCTCAGTTTCCTAATTTGTAAAATAAACTCTAGAAAGAAAGGGTAAGCCACTCTAGTATCTTTGCCAAGAAAACCCCAAATGAGATCATGAAGAGTTGGACATGACTGAAATGACTGAACAACAACAATATATAAAGGAGAAAAGATGAGCAGATATGTGTGTGTTAGGCATAAAACCAGTTTATTAAAACAATAATAATGAGAAAAAGCATAGGAACAGAGTTGCAAACTGGCGTTTTGGCTTAGAATCGGAAAGACCAAATTCTGCTTGCTAACACCTCTAGCTGACCAAGTAACTATGTGCCTCTAGTAACTTTATTTACTAAATGTTAGATCTTATGAAATAGATGACTCAATCTGAGACATTTTTCAAGAGAGTGTCCATATAGGAGAGGAATAGCTTTGAAAGGAAGAATCAGATTTGAGTACCACTTTTGAACAGATGGCATTTAAGGTTTTGGAATGTAAGTATGAGGGGAAAAGTTAGGGGGATGAAGAAAAGATGCTGAGCTGTGACATCTGGAAGGGACCTCATAGTTTCAAGGACATTATTTACTTAATGTTGTTATCACCTCTTAATCACACAAGTTATTATTCCATTTTCTGGAAGAGGAACATGAAATGCAATATTGTCTTAGAAATGATGGATTTTGGTCACACATTACTATATTTTAAAGATTCTGGGGCTTCTAGAAGGATATGTAACTTAGAGACATAAAGTATTTCATGTGCATGCACAGATATGATTTATATACATCATCGCAAGATTATACTATTGTAAAAAATAAAAGTAGCATTATAAAATTGTGTGTGTGGGGGGGTTGTGAATGCTATTTCACTGATGTGTTCTGCTTTCTCATTTGGAAGTGTCTGGGATATTAACTAGTTTATGTAAATGTCTAGTGGTAGTCAGGTGACCCAGCAGATTGAGTACCGAGCCTGGAGTCAGGAAGACCTGAGTTCAATTTTGACTTTATATACACTTACAAGTTGTGTCACGTTGAGTGAATCACTTGATTTCTGATTGCCTCAGTTTTCTCAAGAGTAATTTGGGCATAATAGTACCTATCTCCCAGATCAGAATTCTTTTGTTTTTCTGTAAATTGTCTTTGTGGCTCTGTTTTCTTTACTCTGTATCATTTTATACACCCAGAATCATCTGAACCAGGAGTGGGGAATCTGCAGCCTCAAGGCCACATGTGTCCTTCTAGGTCCTCAGGTGTGGCCTTTTGACTGAGTCCAATTCTTATAGAAAAAATTGTTTTCTTAAGAGGTTTTGTTCTGTGAAATTTGCATTCAAAGGGCTGCACCTGAGCATCTAGAGGGCCATATGTGGGCCTGGAGTCTACAAGTTTCCCATCCTTGAATTCTGAAACAGTCTCTTTTGTAATTTCTTACAGTGTAATAATACTTCATTATCATCATTTGCCACAATTTGTTCAGTTATTCCTTAATTGTCTAAGATAATTATCTCCAGAATCACACTCCTAGATTTTAGTTCTTTTATTACCCCTGATCAAGAATAGGAAATATGTTTTCCTGGTTACTATTCCCACTACAATATTATCCTGCCTCTTAACCCCACTCCTTCCCTGTCTCTGCTTGTTTCCTAGTTGGGTTTGACCTATTCCTACAACTTGTATATGTATTTACTGCTACTTTTTCTGTTTCAGATGAGAGTGGTGCTCAGTCCCCCATCCCTTCCTCCCATGTTTGTTTATTTTTACTTCATCCAAGTTATGAGTCAGTAGTAGGCTCTACCTTCCACCTCTTTTTCTCTTTCTGTGCTAGAGTATTCTTTTTTTTTTTATCTTCCCTTCTCTTTCTTCATTTAAAAACCCTTAGAACAGAATCAGTTTGCTCCTGATCCCTCTATAGGATATTTTCCTATATCCCTCAATGAAAACATTGAGATTCTTTTTTTAAAATTAATTTTTAATTCTAAATTTTCCCTTCCTTATATGCCTTCCCACCTTTTGAGAAAATTCTAAAACATGCATTATACATATGAAGTCATGCAAAACATTTCCCCATTAGCCATATTCTGAAGGAAAAAAGCAAGAAAAATAAAGAAAGGGAAAAAAATATACTTCAGTCTGCAACCTAATTCCATCAGTTCTCTATCTGGAGATGGATAGCATTTTATATCATGAGTTCTTTGGAGTTGTGGGAGATCTTGGATTCATCAGAGCTGATGTCTTTCACAATTCATTATCTTTAAAATATTGCCCTTACTATGTAGATTCTTCTCTTGGTTCTCTTCAATTCACTTTGCATCAGTTCATATAAATCTTCCTAGGTTTTTCCTAAAACCTTCCCTTTTATAATTTCTTATAGTGCAGTATTATTCCATCACATTCATATGCCATAACTTATTCAACCAATTCCACACTTATGGCCAGTTTCCAGTTCTTTGTTATCACTGAAAAAAGTTACTGTCAATATTTTTGTACATATGTTTTTCACCCTTTTTCTTTGATCTCTTTGGCATATAGACCTATCTAGTAGTGGTATTGCAAGATGAAGGGACATATAGTTTTATAGTCTTTTGGGCACAGTTCCAAATTATTCTCCAAAAAAGTAACAGTGTGTTAGTGCCCCTATTTTCCCACATCTGCTCCAGTAGCTATCATTTCCCTTTAATGTCATTTTAGCTAATCTGATTGATGTGCAGTAGTACCTCAGAGTTGTTTTAATGTTAATTTCTGTAATTATTAGTGATTTAGGGCATTTAAAAGATATGACTATTGATAGCTTTAATTTCTTCCTCTAAAAATTGCATTGTTTCTTTCAAATATTCTGTAAAATAAATTAGAAGTTTGCTAAACTCTTAGAAGCTTACATTTCCTTTGATGAAACAAAAGGAAACTATAATAGTCATTGCATCCTGGAGTCCCAGACAACCTCTTGTCCCATTCCCTGACCTTATACATAAAAAAAAAAAAGTCCCACAGAGGCTTTGGTGCCTTTCCCAGTGTCATTTAGCCAGTTAGTAACACATGTGGGACAAGAGCCCCATATCCTAATATTATTGAATCTTTCAAAATATATAAAAATGAAACCACCCTTTGAGAATAGGTACAAGTAGTGATTATTGGTTTGTCAGCAACTGGCATTGGATAATAACTAATGAAAAATCCAAACCACATGGTTGCATGTTTAGAAAAGATAAATTGTCTCCATTGGTAGGTATCTAATTAGACAAAGTCTACCATTTTTGGATGCTAACTCTTCCTCCCTTTTTTCTTCTTCTTAATTTAACAGGTGGCTAAATCCCTTATTTCAAATTGGTCATAAACGGAGATTAGAAGAAGATGACATGTATACGGTACTTCCTGAGGATCGTTCAAAAACACTTGGAGAAGAGTTGCAAGGGTAAGAAAGTGAAAGCAAAACAGGAGGGTGACTCTGTGGCTTTTGAAAAATTTTTTTAAAAAGCAATTGACTTGTTTCTTCATTAACCTGCTCTATTGATCTGCACTCACTGAAACATAAATCTTCATGCTCCATGGCTATGAACCCTTAAGGCTTATTCTCAGACATGGACTACTTAGTAACCTGGAGGACAATCCAATTGACCTGTGGGGTCACTTCTTGTCCCATAAGAAGAGGAGGAACAGAGCAGTTGGAGTTCCCTAGTGATCCCAGAAGTACTTGAAAACACTCTACTAATACCTTAATTGGGCATTTTTATAAATGTTTATTACGTAAATTAGAAGTGCTTCCTAATGGGCCTGACATTGCTAGACCCAGGAAGACAAATGTTTTGAAATGATATATAGGCCCTGCCCCCAATTAGGTTCTAATTTAATAGGATACACATGCACAGAAAATGGTATAATAACAAAGATGGATGGAGAATTCAAAGGAGAGGTTTGTTGCTTTGCTCTCTCACAAATGTAAGCTTGTGCTTGTGGCATAATCTGCTATTTTGGGCTTCTACACAGTTTATAATTTCCCAGCTGTAATACTTAAAGCCAGTTGTCTTTCTTTATATTGCCACCTTCTAATTTTCTAACGGGAGATTTCCTCCTCATCAGAACATCATTCAGTAAGCCCTAACAATCAATTATCAATATTGATAGAATACTCAGAAGATGTACTGCATCTCAAAAGAAACAAACAAAATAACTTTTCATTTAGCTTTTTTTAAAAATTGATTTGTTTATTTACTTTTAGTTTACAAGATTCAGTTCCACAGTCCCTTGAGTTTCAAATTTTCCCCCCTCCCTCTTCCCCTTCCCACTGTGGCGGGCATGCAATCAAGTGTAGGATCTGCAAATACTTTCACATTGGACATTAGTCTGATTGTAACCAATGGAGTGAACAATAGGAAAAAAGAAAGAAAACCAAACATGGAAAAGAACGCTAGCATGTAGACTGCTTCAGTCTCCATTTAAACTCTATTTAGCTTTTCTAACCACTCCTTTTACTTCAGTCAGTAACTCCTCCTAATTTTTTGTTTTGTTTCCTAGGTACTGGGATAAAGAAGTCTTACGAGCAGAAAAAGAAGCCAGAAAGCCCTCTTTAACCAAAGCAATTATAAAGTGTTACTGGAAATCCTATTTAATTTTGGGAGTTTTTACCCTGGTTGAGGTGATGTTTCTTATATGTGGGCAGTTTTTTTGGGATGCATGTATGACAAAAGAAACATTAAATTAAATTAATTAATTTAAACATTAAATTAATTAATTAATTAAACATTAAATTAAAGATAACAGTTAACATTTATATAACTTACTATATGCTAAGTGCTTTACAGTTATTACCTCATTTACAACAATCCTGGGAAGGTAGGTAGCATGCAGAGTGGACTTGTGGGAATGGAAGATGGTTGTGTGAAAGCCAGTTGTATATTGAGAAGTACTGTGACATGTTCAAATGAAAATGTGCCAGCAGGACATGGTCCTTTCTTTCACCCTAGGTAAGGGTCTACAGTTGTCATCCCCTTATTCTTCTTTCCCCCCCAACCCATCTTCCCCCTCCTTTCCCTTTCTTATTGTCTATCAGACATAACATATGCAACTTGACTTATCACAAAACTTCTTCAGAGATGAAATTGTTTGACCTTAAAATATGTGCATTTGATTTGAGCCATCTTTAAGAAATGCCACTGACATGACTCCACTTAGTTTCATACTTTTATCTACTTATAGCTACCAAGAGTACAGTGTAGTTAAGGTCAGCTTCACAGAGATGCCAAGAATAGCCATGGATAAGTGGTGTCAAAGTCAGATAGAAATGGGACCCCTGCATATTGGCTTAGAAAGTCATAAATTGACATTATCTCTGCTGCATTATGTTTTTAATTATTTTGGCAAACATTTCCCAGTTACGGTTTAATGTTTCAGGCTTCCCTTGGGTTTGATACCTTTGATGTAGTGCCAAGGGTAGTAGATTTGGTGAAAAAGATTGAGCTCAAATCCTTGCCATGATTGGACTTCCTGTATGATTTTTGACCAAGTCCCACAACTTCTCTAGAGGTTGGTCTGTCAAATTATCTGTAAAATGAGGGAGTTGGATGATCTTTGACTTCCTTTCCATTTCCCAGTGTTTGCCCCTGGATTTGGAGCAAATTCTTTGGGATCAATGCTTAGAATACCCTTGGATCGTAAGTCAGAGGTGTCAGACAAATGACCCATGAGCCACATGTGGTCCCTAACACTCATTAATGTGATTCAAATCAAATTTTAATGTGCTGATGTGTTAATAGAAAAAAATGGGATGGTTTTCTGAGTCAATATGGGAGGCCCACAGGGATCTTTATCTGAGGTTTATTCACCCCACTTCCCTCTTTTTGTTTGAGTTTGACACCATGGTTGTAGATGATAGTAAGTATTCATTAGCTTGATGATCCTATGTTGCTGAGTTGTCTAAATATTTTCCCTGCTTTGAGGCACAAATGGGAAGATCATAAGTAACACCATGGTTTGAGCTACTGAGAATGAGATAATCATTTAGGGTGCATGACTAATCATTTTTTGTTTTGATGGTTATTTGAGTTGGTTCCAGTTTGAAATTTGACACGGACAGGATTGGTGTATGAACTTCAGTTAACGCTCCTTTGACCTTTGTGTCTTTAGACAACATACACCAGACAAAGTTTCCAGTACAGTACTGATATAAATGTGGAGCTTGGTTGTTTTAGATGATTTGAATTTCTAGCAGAAAGGAAACCTTGAGTCTGATGTTCTTGCCCTGTAATCTCTCCGGTTTGGCTATTGAATTCTTGGTGGTTTAGAGAAGTTGTAAAGAAATGTTGATCTTTCTAAGATGAATGTAGGAAGAAGGAGGTGTTTGCTTGGCTTCAAAAGAAGTAATTTTCATCTGTGGCTTTGGAACTTTAACTAGCTTTAAAGTTCAGTTGCTAAGGATTAGATTCCCAAACTATGTGGAGTGGATAGTACTATGACTGTGATTGACCAATTAAAGTCTCACTGGGGTTTGTGTAACTCTGCCGCATATGATATTTTAGAGAATTAGTTCAGCTGAGGATTGCTAGTCTTCTGAAGAACATGTTTCCACTGTGGACTGCACTTCCCAGAACTTTACATTAGTTCATACAATGAATATATGTATATATTGTATGTACCAATGTAAAATTCTGGTAAATATTCATACATATACATTTATTTACTCAGAATATACATACATGTATATAGTAGGAAGCATATACATGTGTATATATATATATATATATATATATATATATATACACAGTATGAAGTATATACACATTTATTTTATACACATATTATATGTGTATATATATTGTATGTGTGTATATAATATATGTATCCAGTTTAGCCATTTTTCTTAAGCACCCTAAAATTGAAGACTAAAACTAGGACAGAGTCGTATTTGAGACTATCAGTGACATCAGGCTACTGCCATCTGTGAGTGAACAGGCCAGGTACATTTTCTTGAAACCACTCTACGACATCTGATCTTTAAGGTAGGAATTTCAAAAAAGAAACAACAGATTCCAATTCAGTCACACCATTTGTTTGCTCTAGGAGCCCAAATTCTGTGAAACATTTTGGATTATAAATTGATTCATCTTTCTTTTGCAATCCAGTTGTTAAAAGGGAGAACCAATGCTCTTCAACATTCGCATCATTTGAAATACCTAATAAACAACCTTTATTATTTCAAGTATCAATAAGTCAGTAAACATTTATTAGGCACCTGCTATATACCAGGAACTGCTAAGCACTGGGGATACAAAAAGAGACAAAAGACAGTCCCTGCTATCAAGGAATTTACAGTCTAATGTGGGGAGACCTCATCTAAATAAATATATACAAAGCAAGCAATAGACTGGACACATAGAAAATAATTATCAGAAGGAGAACACTAGAATTAAGAACTAAGTATCAAATTGTTCAGCTTCTCTAGTAAGACCTACAAGATTTTTAAAAATATATAAATATTTTAAAGCTTTGTGAAATAAGATTGCATAGTAATCATGAAATTTATTTTTCCTCCTTTAGGCAAAAGTCATTTAGGTAAGGATTCAGAAAATATCTGTACTCCAGCCAACATAGCCTTGTATACAAAATAGGAAGATAGGATGGAGATTTTAAAAGTCTCGCTCCGTTCAGACCCCTCATAGGGAAAAGCAGTGAGTTAACAAAGTGGTTAAAACATAATCAGAATTTTTTTTTCTTTTTGTTATGAACTTAATCATGAACAAACACAAGCATTTCACTATACAAAGAAGAAAAAAGAGGATTGTATATGAAACTAGGAACTTCAGTTACTTACAGAAACAGTAATTTTTTTTAAAGAGCCAATTCCAAATAAGTTTAAGGCATTGTAGACTAGACTTGCTCTTTTTGAGCAAAGATAAGGCAGTTTATGTTAAATGTCAAAGTGACTTTTCTGAATCTCTACTTAATTTATTGTTTCCAAAGGTGCTCGCCACAAAATGGGCACACATCTTCATCTCCAGCTGATGGAAAGCAATCCGTGTCTTATACTTATGAAGAGAGATAATTTATCTTTCGTTTGATTTGGCACAGGGTTTGAGGTTGGGATAAGAGAGAATCGTTTCTGGAGCTGACCAAAAGCTAAAGTTCCTGTGTTCATAACTTGTCCATAAGGCATCCAGAAGCTAGGTCAGGAGGGGAAAAGACTTTGGGCTTTTTAGAACACCTATGTATGTTATCCCCCAAATTTGAGAATTCTAATTCTGACCCTGAATCACATGAGAAACTGATCTTCTGGAGAACAAACAGATACTTACAAAGGTTGTTTTCCTTGGCAGGAGTTAGGGTAACTAAAGGAGCCACTTGGTTCTCTTCCCTTGTCTATTATAGTTTTCAAGACAGGATAAACATTTTGTTGTGATAAGAAGACAGACGTTTTCCCTTGCTCACGTTCTAAGACATTTCAGGTTTCATTCAGAGGTTGAACCTGAGAGGAGAGGTCTCTGGTAGGGTAGCCTGACCTTATTTTCACTATCTAGGAAGCTTTCATTGAATTACAGATGTTTTTCTGGCAAATATCAGGTTTGCTTATTTCATCCTTGGTAGAGTAGTTGAAAAATAGAAAGAGACCATAATCAAGCATGAGGTGTCATTATTAATTATTGTGCTTTTATGGAGATTGAATGACTAAAATTCTTTCTTGGCTGGAGCAAAGTTCAGGGGTTGGATATCACAGCTTTGTTTATCTGCTTTGTTTGCCATTCTCTGATTTTGTTTTTCCTTCTGGGACTCTGGGTACTCCATCATATTCCCTACAGGGCCCCAGGCAGCAATGTGGGAAAGTCTTCTACTATCTTCACACATTGACCTGTAACGTTTTCATACTTTTCATTTTAATTAAGAACTGGCTTGTAGCCAGTCATCCACTGACATTACTTACTATTTTCCTTATAAAAGTTGTTTTGGGCTGTTGGTAGCCTGGCTTCTGCAAGGAGACCCCAGATAAAATAGAAATTCCTAGAGTTAGAAGATGTTTCATACAGAGGTAATCTAGTGACTAAGACCAAAGACATGATTATTCAGCCTTTCCTAGAAGACCTCAAGTGAGGTCCATTGATGCCAGAAATGCAGTCTCAGTCATGTTGCCCAAATCTGACTTTTGGATAGCTGTTTTTTCCTCTCTACATAGCAGACAAAAACTTGATGACATTGCTTAAGTGAGATGAGTGGCAGGCCGTGTGTGTGTGCGTGTGCGTGTGCATGCATATGCATGGGTGCATGCCACAATATGTATTCATTGAACCCTAAACCCACACTGTACACATAGAATATACATGTACATGTATGTTCTAAATGTGTATTTTATGTGTTTGGGGATATATATATATATATACATACATACATACACCATTTAATAACCTTTTTTGCCTAAATAAATAAATTAAAGTCTCAACAAGCATTTTTTCTCCCTTTTAATTATTCTCACTAGTCAGTCAATGTACATTAAGTGCCTACTCTGGGTCAGGAAATAGTGCTAAGCCAAGGGATTATAATAAAAAGGCAAAAAAAAAAAAAAAGCCCTTCACTGTCAAGGAGTTTATAGCCTAATGCCTAGCAGTTTAGGTACAAACCAGTTATGTGCAGGAGAAATTGAGATACTGAGGCTATTTTCTACTTCTCTTAATTTTAAGACCTATTGAGTGGTTAGGTTGCAGACCACCTGTGAAAGTGGAGTTTTTCTTTTTATAGGTGACTTTGATTGTTCCTTCCTTAGTCTTTTACAAGTGACCTTGCTTATTTTCAATGCAAAGAAGACTTTGATGGAACCATTTAATTTCCTTTTATCTTCTTGTCAGTGTGTGATTTAAAACAATAGCAACAACAAAATGAAAACTAAACATTTATTTAAGATTGTTTCCAAATGTTTTTAAATAGGATTTTCAATACTTATGTTTGATTTTTTTTCCCCCTTCTAATTGGAAAGTCATTTGAATCAAGGAGGTAGAAGTTAGAGGTCCTGATTTTTGAATATTGGGTTTGAAATATGAAATTTGGGTTTGAAATATGGATTTCTTTGATGGGAAAGGAGAGGAAGACTGAGTTAGAAGGGGATGCTAGAGGTTACTTGGGCATAGATGATAGATTTTACCACAGATTTGTGGTAAAATACTGGAAAGCCTATGTGGTCCTGGCAGCTTAAAGTCAGTTTGAGTCTAGGTCATAGAAAAGATTTTTTTTTTGGCCTTAGTGAACCAAATCCCTTCTCTTTATTTGGGTTATAATTTATATTTAATTTTATTTAGACTATCAGACTATTTATTAGACTCATGTTTATAGCATGTCTAGGCTATTGTTAATTTTGACCTATCAGCTGGTGTCTTTAGTCTGACTCCAGCCCAAAGGGGAACATTTTCACCCTTTTTCTTAACTGCCTAATTATTAGGCATGCATAGAAATATGAATAGCACATAGATTGTACACAGAATTACGTAACTGGAGGAGGCCTCATGGGTCATGTAATCAATCCATGCCTGAACACGCACCTCTTTTACAAAATCCCTGACAAGTTATCTAGCCCCTACTTGCTGACCTCTCCTGATAGAGATCTTAATTACCTCCTGAGGCAGCCTCTTCTACTTAATTATTAGGAAACTTTTCCTTTTATTGAACTGAAAACTGCCTTTTAGAAACTTTTACCTATTTCTCCTAGTTCTGGCCCTCTGGCACCCAGCAGAACAAGTACAAATCATTCTTCTTTATCATAGCCCTTCAGATATTTAGGGCAATTAAGTCTCTTTTTTTTAATGCCAGATCTTCCCAATTCTTCCCACTAGTCCTAGGATGGCATGATTTCTAGTTCCATCAACAACCATCTTGCCATCCTTGGAATACACTCCAGTTTGCTAATGACCTTCCAAAAATGTGGTATCTAGAACTGAATGAAATATTTCAGGTATAATCTGACCATGGCAGAATACCAGAATAGTATAATCCCAGTTGTCCATCAGTGTGAATTTGTTAAGAGGAGTTCACACTGAAATGTAATACTCAGTCAGGTTTTTTTTGGCTACTGTGTTACTGCTGACTTATGGAGCGTGAAGTTGGCTAAATATCCATCCCTTTGCCTCCCCCTTCACCCCAATTCTTTTTTTATTTTTTTGATCTTTTTGGAGGAAGGACAGTAGCTGACAGGTTTGGGGGTTTTTTTTGGTCTTTACGAGGAGAGAGAGTCCCAATTCTTCTTTCAAATGGATTGTCTGATCATACCTACCAAAATAAGAACCTTCTAAGCTTTGCAGTTGTTTTAAAATCATTTTTGGACTTGGTGCTCTCCTTGTCTTGGGATAATGCATGATCTGAACTGGGGGAGAATAACCTTAGTCAGCCATTCAGTAGTTTATGTTCCTATTTTGAGGTCAGCATAAATTTAACTTAACTGATAAATGAAGCCCCAAATTGAAGATGGGAGTGCGAAGGACCTAGGAAGGGAGAGGGAGTGAGTCTGTGCTCATTTGGTAAAACTCCCTTTCCTCCCACCCCCATCCTCCCCTCCTTTGCTCTCTTACATCTCCAAAATCTATGACTTAAGAGATCCACCAATATTTTAGGCACTGAAGGCAATATTTACCCTTCATAATGCTGTTGGAACTACAAAGAACCTACTTGTTCCTATCCTTTTATAGCTTATGTTCCAAACCTTCTGATAAAGATATGAATTTCTTAGCAAAACTAGAATTTTTTTTTCCCCTACGGTAGGAGTAAATTCAGAACTTGACCAAAGACTTTGTTTAAAACTCCTAATAAAATGAAATTTTTGGGTTTTTGCTCCCTTTCCACTAACCACCTCCCCTCCCATGCACCCAGTGAAACTGCCCACAGCTTTGAAAGATCTATGATTCCGGCAGTATGGGTGTACAGCCTTCGTATATCCAGACTGCAATTCCACCTCCACATTATTTCAGTTGTAGGGAGTGAAAAATGTTATCATTTAGAAGCTGACCTTTTGGTGAGCTCTCTGCACTTGGCTAAGTAGGTCCCCTAATCCTACACCCACTCATAACCCAGCTCATATTCAACAAGGCCATTTGATAAAAAGACCCCCGAAGTTTCTTCTTGTTCTAGATCTATGATTTGATGATCCTTTCTAGCTTCTGTCTGTGCCTTTGAGAAATCAGTAACTTCCATGCCATGATGAATCATGAATCATTATAGTAAGATTTTGCTCTACCAAAGTAGGAAAAAATTAATATATTGGATTCTATGATTTACATTTTGCTTAATCATGTTTTCCTTTTTCTTTTCTTTTTAGGAAGTCATCATAGTAGTGCAACCAATATTTTTGGGAAAAATTATTCAATATTTTGAGCATTATGATCCCCATGATAACGTAGCTTTGAATTGGGCCTATGGCTATGCTGCTGCTCTGGCCTTATGTAATCTTTTTTTGGCCCTGCTGCACCACCTATATTTTTTTCATGTACAGCGTGCAGGAATGAGACTTCGAGTAGCCATGTGCCATATGATTTATCGGAAGGTAAGTTCATTTATGTATTCCTTACTTTATGCAATAGTAGGAAGTTGTTTGGATAATACATTATGTTTAATTTGACTTCATATTTAAAAGGATCATCTAATGAATATTTCTATAAAAGTGAAGAGTCATTTTGTAAAGTCAGAATTTACCAAAATCCTCTAACCTTTCTTTTTTTGGGAAGTACAGTTATATTACATTATATTTGTTTCAAGGAAGTTATTGCAGGATATAATATATTTTCTTTTATGAGGTCAGATCAAGCCAAGTTGGAGTCTAAATACTTCTGACCATAGGCTTGCTAGAATCTCTTACCATCATTGATTTGAAAGTAAATTATATTTCTGATAATTTCATGCCAATATATGAGGTAGTGATATATTTTTCTTTCAGTAAAACCTGTTTAAAAATGAACCTGGATAAAAGAGATTTTAAAACTTAGTGGTTTACAGTGACACAAGATGCTTATCTATAAAATGAAACAGTTGTGAAGGTCATTTTCTATCTTTTGGCTAATTTTTAATGTCAATAGATGGCACAAAATTAGTTTTGAGTGTATGGCAACTAGAAAAAATATGGACCCCGCTCCAATATGATCATAGGAAATTCTGTTGGCAGGGGCGTGGATTGTTTCTGTAGTTTGATAATGAGGCTGATACTTTTAATCGAAAATCATTTTTCACATTCCCTACTTTAAGAAGTATTGCCCACTTTAGACATTAGTGATTTGGGATATATTCAACTCTTGATTTGCTTTTAAATGAGATTCTTTGTCCAAATATCTTTTCCATCATCTGATTATGCAGTATAACGGTAGAATCATAACCATCTAGGATAAAGTTGTTAAAAGAGCTAAAAATGTCAGCCTTTCACATATCAGTTTCTAAATCAAGTTCTTATCTATGTTACAAGGGAGTAATTTCTTAGTCCTGTTCGTTGAAAATGATGGCAAGTTTACCTGCAACCAGTCTCAGTGAGATTGCTAATAGTATTATAACTCGTTTTATTGTTTATAATCTTGGTCACTGATTGAAGCTTATCCCAGATTGTTTGAAAGTTTGCTCTTTGATTTTGGAAGTCACTCTTGTCCTCACTTGTTTGACTTTTTAAAAAAATTCCGATATTAACAAATACCAACTAAAATAATCATTTCTATATATACAGTAGAGCTGAAGAAAAAAGAAGGATTGTATGTCAAAGTGAATCTGTTAGGTTCAGTTAGCCTTTCTTTGTTTAAAATATACATTGTCTGACTTATCTGAATTTTGACCTTTCTTCTGTTCTCTTTTGTACTTTAAGATGCTTAAAAGACTTTTTCTTTGTTTTTTTTTTTGTTTTGGCAACCCTATCCCAGTTCTCCCTCTCCCTTTAAATTGCCCCATTGAAAAAGAAAGAAAAACAAAATCATTGTAACAAATCCTACACATAGCCAGTCAATATTTATTCAACCTCTGCTATGTTCCTGTACTGTGCTAGGTACTGGAGATAGAAATCCAAAGAATGGTTCAATTGACTTGCACAGAGATTGATTACATCCTAATAGGGGAGACATCAAGTACAGGTGTAAGAAATAGACAAATACAAGTAAAATAATTAAATACTAGACAATTTGAGAGAGAGAGCACTAGCAGTTGACTCTGGAAGGGCATCGTGAAGAAGGTATACACCCTGGTACAAAGACATTTTTCTTTTCCCTCTATTAGGGCAAAGGGCTTATGACTTGGAATTACATTCAAGATGAAGTGGTAAAAAGTATGTCATTTTATATAGCCGGCACAGTTCTTCTTCGAGCAACTCTGGACAAACCACTTACCTTAAGCCTCTGTTTGATCATATGTAGAATGGAGGTGATTGTACTACAACCTTTCCTGGCTAACTTACAAGATTTTCATAAGGATAAATTTTTCAAGATGTATGTAAAAATGGCAAGTGGCATTCAATGGAGGTTGTCTTTAGATATATTTTCAAATGATCCACATTTATGTACATCCAGGTCTGGCCCCTATTAAGTCTTTTGTAATTCTTGGTATGCTATAATGATTTAATAAAGGAGACAAGATAGAGACTGTAGTTGTTTGAGGCTCTCTGGCCTGGTGAGTTGTTGTTTGTCTGTTTTTCTTCCTGTTTCCACTAATACCTTGGAAAGTGGCCCTTTAGCCTTTGGGAAATCTGATCAACCTTGGCTTATTTGCTTACTTGAATGTAAGCAGTTCCCCAAGGTATTAATTTGCTGGGTAGCTTATCATAACAGAATTGTTCCTTTAAGAAGTCGAGAAAATGCTCTCAGAAGTCACTTGAAATACAAGAAACATGGGAATACTAAATTTCCCTAAGAGCTAAATTCATATTTCTAGCAACATACAGAAAACGAAGAAATAAGATTCTTCATCCTTTCATACACATCAGTCCCTAGGGCTGAAAACTGGTGTCATGGCAAAGCATAAAGGCCTTTTTCTGTGTTGTGCCTTGGTGTTTGTGACTCTTCCTTCCAATGGTCCCTTGTCTTAATCCTGCTGTCTGGGAAATAATTAAGTTGGATTACATCAACAGGGTAGCAGTTAAATTATTAGTAGTTTGTGGTTCTGAATAGCAGTGTGGGAAATGTACCTTGCTAAGCTTATTGAACACGTAAGCACATCAAGAGTTCCTTGGCATTCACCTTAAGTTTTTGATCTGTGACTGCTTTTGGCTTTTGATCTTTTGCTATTTCTATACTACCTGTGGGTTGTATAATGGAAAGTTAAATTAGTTTGACTCATACGTTTTTCAGATCTCATTTGTTCAGTCATTCAGAGTGCCAGTGATGGGTCTGTACGAGTTCCTTGAAGCATCTTGCTTGAATCAACCACGGAGTTTTCTTTTGAATGTAGAGGGGTCATTTCTCTTGCTTCTTTTGCCAATAAAGGTGGCTTATAAGACCATAGTCAAACCTGCATTGAGTATTGAAATATTGACTTTTTCAAATCTGAAATAGAGTGAGTGAAAATGTCAGCAACTGAATTATCACTAATAAAAATATTTACAGGTGAAAATAAAGCAGTGACAGTAACAAAGAAACAGGTAAGTAGATTATGAATTAAGAATTTGTTGAGCAAACATAAGTGGGTCATAGGTGAAAAGCAATGTACCAGACACTGTCAATTTAGTTTGGATTAGTAGTGTTATAGCCCATTCATTTGACTACACATCTTGTATTTTGAATTTATAGAGAGTACAATGAAGGCCATTCTAAGTTTGTGGATTCAGTTAGTGGGTACCCGATGGTAGTGCCACTCCTGTTTTTACAGATAAGAAATTCTTTTACGTATGTATATATATAAATATATATGTGCATATATGCATATATGTGTGTATATATGCATACATATACACATATATACACATGTTTTGCTTCTGTTTTCTCTTTGGAGAGTCTGTTATGTTTTGTTATTGAATAGCATGCATTTATAATAAATGTAGGCACTGTGAATATTGGTGCTATGGTATGTGTATGCTTATATACACATACATATATAATATGCTAAGACACCGTGCACTACTTGGTAGCTTTTTATTCTCCAATTTTAGATTCATTTCTTTGAATAAATAAAAAATTTAAACTGTAGCTCATACAGGGATAACACAATATATATTATTATTCATATTAATAAATAATGCATATGTATGCGTGTGTGTGTGTGTATGAAAGAAATACCTGACACGGGGGAATGGCATAATTCATATGCTCAGTTGACTGGTAGGATCACCAGAGCTGAGCCTCTTGACTCTTAGTGTTCATAGACCTTTACTGTTTGCCTTGTTAGACTTGTTTGCACAGTTAAGCTGCAGTTATTACCCTCATTCAACATGTCTCAAAACAGAGGTCATTTGATAGTTTCTGCAGCAACCTTCAGCTAACACTGAACCCAGAGCAGGAAACGGAGTGGAGCTCACCACAGAGCTCGATAAATATGACTAGATTCTCCCCTGCTCAAAACAAGAGCATTGCCATTCTGGGTAGGGTCAGTTGTTCATCTGCCCAGGTCTTTATTCCATCTGTGACAAAGACAGCAAGAGATGGTTTGTTGAAAGCACCACAATTAACCCTCTTAACATCAATCTGAATCAGTAGCGTTTATCGAATGATGTATACTTCTCTTGGTCAAAGGTAGGCCCCTAATTGTCCTAACTTCCCTATTTAACTCCTGCATCTGGCTTCTGTCCATTTATGTAAACTTTTTGATGCTATTTCAAGATGTCTGAAGCAGACTTGGAGGTGGTGACTTTTTTTTTTTTTGGAGGCAGATGGGCTTAAGTGACTTGCTCAGTTGTCTGAGGTCAGATTTGAACTCTGGTTCTCCTGACTCCAGAGCCAGCGCTCCATCCACTTCATCACCTAGCCGCCCTGAGGCGGTGACTTTTGTAATTTACTGCCTTGCGAAGAACAGTCCTTTTAATATGTCATAATTTACCTTATCTTATTTCTAGAATTCTGTGATTTGATGATTAGCTCTGTTTTTACTTTTTTTTGTTGTTTTCAGTGTTTTGACTGGAAGTCAAAAAACCTGGTTTTGAATCTTTGCAACTGTATTATCTTCATGACCCTGGCCACTCCGGCTCTTTGGGTCTTAAGTTTCCTCATCTCTAAAAGATGGGAGATTAGACTTGATTACATATCTTTTCAAACTTTTAGGATCATTCCATTCATGATTTGATAGCAGTCATTTATATCTCCCACTCACTTTTATTTTTTAATTTTAAAATTAAAATTTAATTTAATTTAAAATTAAACACTAGCTGTGTGTCCCTGGGCAAGTCATTTATCTTCTGTTTCAGTTTCTTCCTCTGAAAAATGAGGATAATAATAGTACCTACCTCTCAAGGTTGTTTTGAGGGCCAAGTGAGATCATAATTATAAAGCACAGTGTCTTGTACATAATAGGTATTATTATAAACATTAGTTATTATTATTCATATTCTAGGATGGAGGGAGGGAGTTCTGTCTTTTCAGGTATGGACACAGTTCTCGTTGCTTTTAGAGGTTCTCTGGAGATTATATCTGCCCAGAGTGCTCCACTAAATACTAATTATTTTTTTAGATAAAGAATCCCATTTTTTGGGCAAAGAATCTTTTTTTTTTTTTTTTTGACTTGTCCTCTTGTGGCAGCTCCTTTCTTCTTGATCTTTGTAGTGATCCTTTTCTCATCCTTCTTCTGGTTGGTGATGTTTTTCTTGAGATGCTATGTGGACACACCATGGTTTTAGATGAAGATAATGCCCTCTCTATTGTTTCCACTGCAATTCAACAAGGTGCTGAACAAATGAAATGGACAGCTTGATTTCATTTTGTCTTAAGTTACCCATGCATGAAACTTGATTAAACTGTGTCTTATAACCCTTGTACTGTGGAATTTTCTATTGAGAGCCTACCTATAATACAAAATGAAAATGAACAGTGCGCTGTCCTACCTTAAATCTCTATTTAAAAAATCAGTGTTTTATGTTTCCATCCCGACATGTTTGGATTTAATCCACAAACACCACAAAGGAAGGAGATCTATTCAAAGACAATTTGTTCCAGATTTCTAAGGAGTTGCTAAAGGAGTCAGAAATTTTAAATTCCTTCAAGCAGCTAAAGGAGACAGTCTTTTTATCCCAGTGCTCAGGAGGAGAAACTGCTGCAATTGGAGAGAAAAGATCTTTGGTAGAATTCATTCTCTGAAATGGCATTGCTTTATTATTATCTTCATTTACTCTGTGGAAAGAAAGCAAGACTAACTTTGTAGGACCTGAAACCTGTGGGAGATTATTTATCTGTAGGTGATGAAGGACAGTAATCAAGGCAGTGACTCTGAACTGAAGTAACCATAGCCAGTATTTTTGGAGCTAAGCAGAACTTTTATATTACATCCAGAAAGGCTGTGACTCTAAGGAAAGAAAGGCAAGGTAGACAAAAGTCATTCTAGTTCAGACAAAGGATAAAATTATATTTATATTACTGAGGAAGGTGCTAAATTGTACCTTAGAGTCTGTCTCTTTTAAAAAACATTTTTATATTATCTTTAACATAGATCTTGATACTTGAATTTTTTAAAATAAATTGTTTTATTTTTTTAAATTTCCTTTTAAGAAACAGCTGTTAAATGTCTGTTTTAAACAGGTAAACAAGCATCTTATAGCTTATTCCCAGTAATTCAGTAATTTAAGATACTTTCCACTACTCGGTGACTTTTTTCTCCAGTTTTAGATTCAGTTCTCTGAATGAATAAGAAATTTACGTAATAACCCATGTGGTGATAATATAAAATTCCATTGTCAGCCTCTAGTATTATAGGACAAACAACTCTCCCATAAACATAGACTGTACCAGGTATTCAGAGTTTATATTGATTGTTCATTCATAAAATAAAATGTGAATTTTAGAACTTTAAATAAATATTAGCTATTATTATTACTATTCAGATATAATTATTGGAGGCAGCTAGGTAGCTCAATATATAGAGGACTGGGCCTAAAGTCAGGAAGACCTGAGTTTAAATGTGACCTCAGACACTAGCTGTTTGATCTTGGGCAAATCACTTAACCTCTGCTTGCTTCAATCCACTGGGAAGGAAATGAGAAACCATTCCAGTATCTCTGCCAAGAAAACCCTATGGAGAGGGCGGTTAGGTGGCGCAATGAATAGAGCACTGGCCCTGGAGTCTGGAAGACCTGAGTTCAAATCTGATCTCAGACACTTAACACAAAACAATCCATGTGACCTTGGGCAAGTCACTTAACCCCAATTGCCCTACCTTTCCCCCTCCAAAAGAAAGCAAAAAAAACCCCAAAAAACTCAAACCCTATGGAGAGTATTAGCATGATATGTTCCACAGGGTCAGGAAGAGTCGGACATGATTAAATGACTGAACAACAAAAGTAACTATTGATTTCCAAAGTCACCAGTGAAATCATTTTTGTGCTCAAAGAGCTTGTGGGTCTATATGTCTAGAAAATATACTAAGTGCCATATAAGTAGTTTAAATTGAATGTTATAGTTCAGAAGAGGGAGGGTTCATTTTTGGTTGAGTGGTTAGGAAGGGCATCTTGATACAGGTGATTTTTGAACGAGGCTTTGAAGAATGTATGGGTTTTTTTAATAGTTGAAATGGTAGAAGGAATGCATGCTGGGCATCAGGAAGACCATGAGTAAAGGATAGGCAAGTAGGAAAACCCAGCAAAAATTCCTGTGATTATGGAAAGTGAATAAATGGTACAGGAGATTCAGAGCACAGAATGTATAGGAGTTGTGGGAGATAGGGTTGGAAAGGTAGGTTGGAGCAAGATTGGAAGGTCTTGAAGGCCATGGAAGCCATTTTAACTTAATTTGGTGTGTAAAGAGGAGCCATTGAAGATTTCTTTAAATTAGCAAAATGAGACAATAAGAGTGATTCTTTAGGAGGATTCATCCAGTAGTCAAGTGTCAGATGAATTGGAAAGAAGAACGTGGAGACTTTTGATCTCAGAAGGTCAAAGGGGTCTTGACTAGGATGGTAGCTGTAAGAATGGGCAATATATTGTGAAGAGTGCTATGAGTCCTTCATGAAGTTTTCACCATCTTGAATATCTGGTTGTTATGAGTTCTGGGTTTTTTGAAAATGTGGATTGTGATTCAGTTTCAGATATAGATAGCTGCACCATTTTGTCCACTGTAGGTGAGTTGTTTATAAGCAAAGTAAATATTTTACTTATGTTAGGATGATGAATATGTTGTGCTTTTTTTGGTTTTGTTTTTTTGGAGGGGGGAAGGCAGGGCAGTTGGGGTTAAATGACTTGCCCAAGGTTACACAACTAGTGTGTGAAGTGTCTGAGGTCACATTTGAACTCAGGTCCTCCTGACTCCAGGACCACTGTTCTATTAACTGCACTAACTAGATGTCCCTGTGCTTTTAATTTGTTGTAAAATTCATGTCAGATGGAGGAAGGAAGACTAGAAAGAAATCTTCCCTAAGGAACTGGAAAGAAGGTGCTGTTAATTTCAGGTAGGAACCCACAAATCCAGACAGTCACTGAGCACCCACTTCAAACTTTGGCTCTTCCTTACAGTAAGAAGAAAAGTATTTCTAGTGGTCTTAATGAATTTGCATTATTAAATTTTGTTTCTTTTGTTTTTGAGAGTGTTTTGAATTTCCTTAGATAATTCATTTAATAACAATATGGGGTTACTCATTGTTTGATATGAGGCAGCTTGGCGTGGTAAATCCAGCCCCAAGCCTACTAAGTTTCATTTGTGCCTCAGGCATTACTAGCAGAGTCATCAGTCTTGGAATCTTTCAACCTCAGTTTCTCATCAGCAAAATGGATGTAATACTAAATTGCACTACTTATTACCTCAAAGTACTACAAAAAAAAAACCCACTGTGAATTGTTATTATTCATGATTTGGAAAAGTAAAGCCTGGCATGAAATCACTGTGTAATGTCAGAACAGACTTCTTTTCATCTGTTATGAAGCAACATGTACTTTTCCTCCCTGTGGTATAGGAAGGTTTGCACGCAAAGTAATTGTGATCAAAAGACATTTTTGCTGCTGTGAGAGAGTTATTCCTGAAGACATAGTATTTTATGTTGACTGATAAACCCCAAAGAATATTAAGGAATCACAAAATCCTCAACAACTGTAGAATATTTTAATAAAAGCTTTTTTCTTTTAATAAAGGGTTTAGTTTTCCTAAAGAAAGGAATATGTCCGTTTTAGAAATGAGTAATAACAAGTATGATATTGAAGATGAATGAAAAAGCATCCCAGTTGTTGGGTATTTGGCATAGTTATTGTGTTAAGTGTAAGGGAAACAAAGATTTTTTTAAAAAATTAATCCCGGCTCTCCCAGAGCTTAGTTCTAATAAGGGAAGATAGCACATAATAGGGGAGAAGTGAGCAGGGTAGAGAGTTTTTGTTGGGGTTAGGGGAGTAGGAAAGGGGCAAGAGGGTAATGATGGCTCTCTGGCTAGAATGTGAAACTGAAACAAGGTCTTGTGTTTCTCTACCCCAGAAGCAAAATTGCCCATGGGGTGACTGGTTTTAGTGAATTGTCTGATCTTGTGTCCCCCTGGGTAGTATTAGACATCGGTAGTGCTACATTCCCAAATCCCCTATTTAAAAACTTACTTTTTAAGGGGTCCCTGGCACATACTTGAGAGCTAGAAGTTCTCTTTTATTGATGTTTTCAAAACTCTGCCTCTTTTTGTGTCTTCCCTTTGGGATCCTTTAAAACAATTGATTCAGTTGTTTTCTTTCCTCATTTTGCCTGTGATTAAAGAATTGTTGTCTACAGCTGCCATATTGTTGCAGTCTTCTGTGCAACAGGGACCCAGAGAACAGGTTTGAGATAAAATTTTAAGGTTTGTGGAAGTTAAAAGGAGGAATGATTAAGGTTTAAAACATATCTGAGAAAAATGGTCCTTTGTTGCACGTGGGTTGGGAAATGTTCTGTCATTAGATGTAAGTAACCCTGTGGGTGTTTGTTGTTTTTTTTTTCGTAGCCCTCTTAAAATCGTATGCCAGGAAAAATAAGCAGAATTGCTCTTGGTAAGGTTTAATATCCTGAATAGAACTTGTAGTGTATGATTAACTATAGATTCTTGCCTTATTTTTCTAATTTTTCTTGTTATTTCTCAGTACTCTCTCATATTCTAAAAGCCTTAATAAGAATTTTCAAAGGAGAAGAAGGAATTGAACTTGTTTTATATTGTATAGCTGAATACCACTTCAGTAACTTTCCTAGACACTAGATATTTGGATTTTAAAAATTCTGGAAATGGAAAACTACATTTTTACATTCTACAAAGTGTTCCATATATGGCTTGAATTCTCAAGAATAATGTCAAAGCCTTAAAAAGAAGTTATTGCCTCTGTTGCTTCTCAGACTGCAAGCTAGCCAAATACGTTTATGAGCAAAATGATTAAAGATTTTATCAGATTAATTTTAAATGCAGCTATGGTTGTTTTCTGTAAAAGAGATGGCTGGATTTTTTGGTGATTGTTTGAGAGGATAACTACTTTAAATACAGGTGTGTGTGTGTGTGTGTGTGTGTATACATATATGTGTGTATATATCCATATACATACATACACATATAGGTGAGGGTTTTTTGTTATAATCTTAAGGAATAAATTGTTGTAAGGTTTGTCTTCCGTACCATACATAATTCTTCCACATCCTTTCTTGTTTAAATCCTTTTCTTCATATGTGTGTGTGTATATATGTGTATATGTATATATGCAAATACCATCTCCCTCTATAGAATATAAACTCCTTGATGATAAGGAATATTTATTTTTTAATCTTTGTATTGCCATGGTATCTGGCACCTAGCTTTTCCTTCCTTCCTTCCTTCTTTAAATTTTCCTTAAACTTTTTCTGTCAAATTTTCTCTTTTAGTCCTTGATAATATGTAAAATTTCATTCCTCATATTGGGATTCCTAGTGTCCTATCCCTTATTGTAGATTGTAAGCTTAGCAGTTAGCATAGTGCCTTACATAAAGGTGGAACATCATATTGAATTATCTCCCTGAACTTCTCCTTTGAAGCTAATTTTCACTACTACACTTTTTTCTTTCCTTTATTCCATCATTTTTTTATCCCAGAGATTTTGATTCTATTTAGAACCAATACTGGTATCCTAAACTTTCTTAGTTTGACTCATCTCCTAAGAATTATAGAAACTATAGATTGACTCATTTTCTGAAATAATTACCCAGAATGTGCAATGAAGTGGAAAGGAAAGAAGGAGAAATTGAGTAATCTGAGAGCCCTCCTTTCACAAACATTGATTAATTGCAGCAGATTAAATGGTTCATCGTTTTGAAACAAGGTGTGGCAGTACCATCAAGCAGAAAAATTTTAAGGATGATTTTCTGCCTTAGGTAAATAATATCTTCCTTTATCTACAGGTTACCTGGCAGCCATGGATACCATGACAACAAAAAAAAAATAGAAATAAGACTTAAGAAATAATAGCAATTTAGGCTTATTTAGCATAGGTGTGAACCATCCTAAATATTTTAGTAGATTTTAAGGTACCTTCTACAGAAAGCCTTTCTTAGTCTTCCTTAACCTTAGTGCCTTTCCCTATGAGACTACTCCCAATTTATCCTATCTGGTGTGTGTATACACATACATATGCACATATATACATATATATACATATATAGATACATTTTTATATATAATTTATAGAGATGGTTCATATGTAAATATGTGTGTATATATTTCTATCTGTATAGATAAGTATGCATATATACATATACACACATATATACATGTGTTATGGGAATCTGAAGATCTTCCCTGCCCCCAGGCCCTTTGCTAAAGTGGCTACATGACACCCTGAGAACCTTCCCCTATTTGAAAGTATACTCTGCCCCCTAATAGGCTGAATGTGGTCACATGGAGCCTGTGGCACCAGGCTTGTTTTTCGAGAATTGTCCGTGCCTTGTAGCTTTGTGATTGGGCAGTGAGTCAAGAGGCCTATGACATTCTCCGAGCCAGGAGAAGGCTATATATACACCATGATGTGAGGTTCTGCTTTGGGGCTCACTTTGAGAAGAGTTTTGTGCGATTTGGCCAGATGAGACTCTGAGAAGCCGTTGAGCCCCCCGGCTGTGAAAAACCCAGATGTTGGTGCTTCCCTCTCTGGTAACTGACTAGGTAACTGATGTAATGGTCAGAAGCTGGAAGCCGTCTGCTGATCTGTTTCTCTGTTTGTTTGTAACTTCTGTTTGTATTCTCTGAAGTTCAGGGGGCTGACTTTTCCCCCTGAACTAGGTAAATGATATGTGTTTGATTGATTAAAGTGAGACTGTTAACCCATTTTGAGTTGCTTTCCTTTAGAAAAGCAGATCTAAGAACCTGTGCTAGCAGCCACCCTGAGTATGCTGGGGTGCTTGCTGATACAACATGTATAGCTGTAATAAATATGTAATATATATGCAGGGTGTCCCTAAAGTCTGGACACATAGGAAATCTCATTAACTAAGCATATTTTCAATAAAGGAAATGAATGAAATTTTAAGCATTTTATTTAACTAGCATAAATCTTAGCCATGGCTATTTCATATGGAATAAAAGCTTTCATTAGCTATTGGGGACTATTTTCCATTTTAGTAAAATTAATTTAATTTGTTTAATTTAATGGATGAGATTTCTGATGTGTCTCCTATGTCTTCCTATGAAATGTCATTTATGCTAATTAAATAAAATGTTGAAAATTTCATTCATTTCGTTTCTTGAAAATATGCAGTCATTGAGATTTTCTATGTGTCCAGACTTTAGGGACACCCTGTATACATGTATATTATACATGTATATATAAAATTAAAGACAGTGTCAATGATCATTGCCATTTCTGGTACGTAGTAGATGCTTAACAAGTACTATTTGACTGACGGACCTAAGGACATCACTACTTGCAAAATGAGATTCATAATATTCCTTAGTCATCAAGAAAATGTTAAATTAGAAAGACCAGGGTTCAGATCTGTCCCCTTCAAGCTTAATAGCTGTATGAAACCGTGGACAAGTCACTTATCATTTTCAGTCTCAATTTCCTGATATGTTAGATAGGCTATAATTTAATATATACAACATACATTTTATACACACACACACACACACACACACACACATACACACATATTATATATGTATGCTATAATTTAAAAATAGCTTAATAAGGAAATTATGCAGACCAAATGAGTCAGGGGCCTTGTTTTTATATCTTGCCTTACTGCTTTTGGGCCTGTTTCTTTATCTTTAAGATGAGGGGGTTGGGACCAGTGTCCCTTTAACATATCCTTCAACTCTAAATCTTTAGTATTATGATATGTACTTCAATTGAGTATGAACATTTCTTTTTTTTTTTTTTTTTTTTGCCTTTTGGAGGGGGGAAGGCAGAGCAACTGGGGTTAAGTGACTTGCCCAAGGTCACATGGATGAGAATAAAAATTTCTTCTGTCCTCCAGAGAATTTAAACTAGGCTCCTGATGACCTGTCTCTGGATGTTGTTTTCTTTGTCTTACCTACATATGACAGAACTAGAAGACCTATCAGTGTAGGAGAAGGAACTGGGTTCTTTCCTAGTTAGATACTGTAGCATTTGGGTTGTAGGGAGTTTTGGTGGGAGGAGTGGAGCCTTCCTTGTTCTTTTCTTACCTGAGTCTATACCACAGTGGTGGGGTAAAGGTGCCTAGAGGCTGGGAAAGCCTGTTTTGGGAGAATGAGAGCTTCAGTGTGTTTGTCTACGGTCTTGCTAAGCAGGGCAAAACAGGTGAGGGAGGAATGGAAGACTGGAGGAATGGAAGACTGTTCACAAATTTAAGTTCTGTGGACCAGTGACCCTTTTAAATGATGCAGACAACTGAGAGTTAACTTGATGCAGCATTTAAAATTTTTATGAAATGTTAATATAAAATCTTAAAATAAAAATGGAAAAAAGATATGTAAAGTAATAAAAAATGACTCTGTAGGTAAAGAACTCTTGTAAAGAAATTGTAAACCAATGTCCATCTATGTGTGTGTTGTTTTACTCATAGAATGTAAGCTTATCAAGGGCAGGGACTATGTAATTTGTGATTTGGTATCTCTATTACTCAACACAGAGAAGGATGAACATAGTAGGCCCATAATAAATATTTGTTAAATGAAGGAATGAATAACTAACTTTGTCACATGGTGAATCAATGTATTTCAAAACATTTTACATAAATACTTGTATCTCTTATACTAATATGGTATTGTTAATGGTATTTAAATGTATGTATGACTGAAAAAACCCATAATTTTGTGTGAAAGCTTCTTCTTTGATTAAGAAGACAGCTTCTGTCATCTGATGGTCCTAGCAGTAGGTTATGTGTTGATTTCCAGTTACTTGGGACTGTGTCTAGATAGAAGCTTTTCTTTAACACGTTATTAAAAATTAATTTCTTCTTATTGCTCTTTTTGCTTTACTCCATTGTTTGGCAGCTGCTTTGTAGTATCCTGGTGTTATCTCTCCATCTTACACCTATATAGTCTGGTTAGTGGAGCTGAGGTGCATGGTTTTTTGTTTTTGGCATTGATGGTCTATGTGGTAAGTGGTGAGCCAGAATTGGCATGTGATAGCTTATGTGATTAAATATGGAACTTTTCTTTTATCCCTTCAACCAAAAATAATAACTTCTCTGTGCTTCCACGGCATTCTTATTTACCCTCTTATGAAAGCAGGAACTGTTGGAAACTCTCAAGAAATTAGACAAGAATTTAGATTATAGGTCAGATTTGTCAAGTGTCGTTAAAGTCGAATACAACCACTTCTCTGTGGTTTTCTCTTTTATGTTAAGTAACCCAAAAGGAACCGCAAGAGCAATTGCTGTAATGAGTCTATATAATGACGAAGGTACTAATTCCTGTCATATTTCATGAGGCTGTTTCTTCATCTAGTTTTTGTTAGTGCACTTTATGTAATATAATGCAGCTTGGTATATAGAAAGAAAGCTAGACTTAGAATCAGGAAAGACTTGGGATCAATTTTTGCCCCTTGTCACTTAACCAGTTTTTGGACCATGGACCTTTCAGAGTCTCAGTTTTCTTTCTTGTAAAATGAGTATATTTACTTTATAGCATTTTTTGAGTATCAAATTAAAGGAGTTTAAAAATCTTAAGGGCTATGTCAGTGATGATGGCAGTGAAGACGATGAATGTTGATGCTTTTTTGAGTTCTTTTATCATTGGATGGGTTTTCTTGTTGACTAGTTCAAACAAATTTTTTTTCCCCAATTTTTAGTCTATGCGATAACTTCAGGCTAACTTTCCCATGATTTTTATGTTTTACAGAGCAAAGGCTTCAGAAAATAACAACTTTGAATAAAGCCATAAGTGTTTGTACAAACAGAAAAAAAGTGAATTAAAAACAAAGCTAAATGGGTTTTCAGAGCCATGGGTCTGTCTATAAATGTTTAATCCTTAGGGAGTTGATAGAGTGTACTGAAATAGGAAAACTTGTGCTTGAATCCCGGGTTAGCAGTCATTACCTGTATGATCCTGGGCACAAGTCATTCATGTCATTCAAACTTCTGTGCTTTAGTGTATCCCCATTAAAATGTTGATAGTAATGCTTTAGCTCCATAAATGCTGAGGTTTTGTAACTTGTATATCAGTTATCACCTTTGACACTGAACAAGTTTATGAAGCAGATAAAACATTTTACCTCCATTTCCATTTGACTGGCAAGGGCACTTCGACCTAACAAATGTAATGAATTGTATGAGAAAATGTAGAGGCTTGACTAGAATTTAGGATCTCTAATTGTTAAATTGAATCTAGCCAGTTCAATTTTCATCAGGTTAAATATATGATATTGGTAAGTAAACTTATTCTTTTCATTGAAAATTATTTTTGGCTGCAAAAGTTGGTGGTAGTTCTTCAGTTAAGGAAAATTTTTTAAAATTCTAAATATTGGGATTGAAAAAAATATACACAGTTAAGGAAACCACTATGTGTGATTTATTATACCTGTGTGATTATTCCTTTTCCTTTTTCTTTCATTTTATCACATTTGAAATTTTATAGTAATCACATCTTAAAGGTCTAGAGTTATGAAGTATGAAACAATTACATCCAACTAAAGAAACAATAAGTTAACATTTAAATGGTATTTCGTAAGTGCCAGTCACTGTGTTAAGCTCTTCATAATCATCATATCATTTGATCCTCACAAAAGGGAGGAGGACTGCTGTTAATTTCCTCTTTCCAGATCAGAAAACTGAGACAAAGAGCGATAAAAATAACTTCTTAAGATCACACAGCTAGTAAATTTCCAAGACTGGAGTGTAACTTGGACTTCCTTGAATTTTTCCAGCATTTTTTTTTTGATACTACAATTATGGAGAACACATTTAAAGAGTCAAATCAATTTCCTGAGTGGTTTTGAGAGACAAATGAGGTGTGATAAAATTGGCCCAGGTAGCATAATGTGTTGGGAAAGGGCACTGTATTTGGAGCGAGAGGATCTGGGTCCACATTCTGACTTTTTGACCTTGGATAGGTTAAAATCCTACATATGTGACCTTGGGTAAGTCACTTAACTCTACATGCTTCATTTTCCTCATTTGTAAAATGAGGGAGGTTTGGACCTGATGGCCTCTAAGGTGCCTTCTAGCTCTAAGTCTGATTCTGTGACCTGTTCTCAAGTCCTATTGACACATATGCCCATGTGCCCATGCCTCCATCATGGTAGCTCCCTGTCTGTAAGTTGTAGATATGCATTCAACACTGGGATTTCCCCACATTGATGAACTCATAGGTCTGAAACAACAACACTTCTGTTGTATGCAGCTACCAATCCGCAGTGAGCCTGTTTGAATTTTATCACCAAATCTTCCTTCTGAAGTGGGTTAATTTTTCTTTTTTTTCCGAGATGGGAAGGGGTATTTTTAAAAAAAGCACAATTTGAGACATAGTCATTTTTATTTTCAAGCTATTTTATAAATGTGACCAGAGGTCATTGGCATCATTTCAATTCTACAATACTCTTTCTGCCCTTTCTTCCTATGCCAGGCACTTCGTCTTAGTAATACTGCCATGGGAAAGACAACTACAGGTCAAATAGTGAATCTTCTATCCAATGATGTGAACAAGTTTGATCAGGTAAAAACAAAATTACCCTGCTGATAACTGCAAATACTGTTTGTTCTCTCCACCCCACCCTACCCCACCCCCAGTTGTTATGTGGGAATTAATTAAAATTCGTTTCTAGCTTATATTAGTGACACATCATTTTTTCTGCTTGTCCATATATACCAGTGGTACAATAGATAGATAGATTAGATTAGATTAGATTAGATTAGATTAGATTAGATAGGTATTGATATTGTGATCAAGTGTGAATAGATCACACATTTTCTTTAAAAATAACAAGAACAATCCCATGTTTGCTACCATATTTTTCCATAAAAGGACTGTGCATGATTTTCCTGTAATTTCCAGAGAGTGTTGAAAACTAGATAGGACCATCTAGTGCTCTCTTCATTTTGCAGATGAAGAAATTGAAACCCAGAGACATGAAATAATTTTCCCAAGGTTACATAGTTAATTAGTGACAGAGGTGTGGATAAATGCTTCGTGGTCCAGTGCATTTCCTAGTACAGCAAAGGACATTTAAAAGAAGCAGACAAAAAAGAAAGGAAGTTTAGTTCTTTCTAAATGCTGTTTCTTAGTGTTCTCTTCATGACCAATAAGTAAGAAGAGTCAGAGGTCTTGAGCCCTCAGTTAGGGCTTTTGGTGCATACCTATGTGATCAGACTTAGCTGTTAAGTTTTTAATAACAGAAGACTATAAAGCCGTGGTTCTCAACCTTCCTAATGCCACAACCCTTTAATACAGTTCCTCATGTTGTGGTGACCCCCAGCCATAAAGTTATTTTTGTTGCTACATAGCAACAAGAGTAGCTAATAAAGTAGCAATGAAAATAATTTTATGGTTGGGGATCACCACAACATGAGGAACTGTATGAAAGGGTCGTGGCATTAGGAAGGTTGAGAACCACTGCTGTAAAGGTAAAGAGCTCCTTTTCTGTAGAATAAATATTTTCTCCAATACCATTAAAAATAGTATGGTATTTTGGGGCAAAATTACTTAATGACAGACTCAATTTCTTCATCTGAGGTATAGTATACCTCACAGGTTTGCTGTAGGCTCAAATGAGATGATAGATGTAAAGTGCTTTGCAAATCTTTAAGCGCTATAAAATAATATTGTCATCCTTTGTTCAAAACGTTTTTTGGTTTACAAAGGAATGATGGATAACTTTGTAAGTACTTTGATGTGGGAGTAAGAATTTATTTATTTATAGAATATATTTCCCCCATTACACGTAAAGACATTTTTTTACTTTTTTTTTTAATTTTGAGTTTCAAATTTTCTACCTCCCTCCTTTACCTTCCCCCTCCCTGAGATAGTAAGCAGTTTGATATAGGTTATGCATGTACAATCATGCAAAACATAATTCCATGTTAGTCATGTTGTTAAAGAAGGTACAGACCAAAAGAAAAAACACATTAAAAATTAAAAATAGTATGCTTCGATCTTCATTCTGACTCCATCAGTTCTTTCTGTGGAAGTGGGGGTGGATCATGAGTCCTTTGGAATTGTCTTGGATCATTGTATAGCTGAGAATAGCTAAGTCAGTCATTCTGTTGGTCAGTGTACAGTCTTGCTGTTACTGTGTACAATGTGCTCCTGGTTCTGCTTACTTCATTTTGCATCGGTTCAAGTAAGTCCAGGTTTTTCTGAAATCAACCTGTTTGTCATTTCTTATAGCACAATAGTATTCCATTTCATTCATATACCACAGCTTGTTCAGCTATTCCCCAACTGATGGGCATACCTTCAATTTCTAATTCTTTGCTACCACAAAAAGAGCTGCTCTAAATATTTTTGTACTAATAGGTCCTTTTACCTTTTTTTTTAATCTCTTTGAGATACAGACATAGTAGTGGTATTGCCAGATCAAAGGGTATGACCAGTTTGACAGATGTTTGGACGTAGTTTCACATTGCTCTAAGAGGGGGAATTTAACAAAGTGGGTAATTGATTTTTCCCATTTCAGAAAATAACACACATATTCTCTCCTTACCCAAAATGGGCAGTCTGAAGCACCATTTGCTGTTTTCTTTAATGAAGCACTTTGTGATGGTCTTTGTTTAGGTTACGATCCCTTTCGTTAGTAGAATGGAGTTGACCTTTGCTGTATTTAGCCTCTTTCCTCTGGATGATTCCTAACTCTTTTTACTTCATTCTATCCTGACAGCCTTTTTTTTTGTTTCTTTGTGAAGGTGACAATATTTTTGCACTTTTTGTGGGGTGGTCCAATTCAGGCCATAGCAGTTACTGCCCTTCTCTGGCTAGAAATAGGAGTGTCATGCCTTGCAGGAATGGCAGTCCTGCTGATTCTTCTGCCCTTACAAAGCTGCTTTGGGAAACTGTTTTCCTCCTTCAGGTAAGATCAATATTGATTGTATTAACTGTGTATGTGTGATAGCATTTGTAGCTTGCTTGATGATTTAAAAAGAAAACCCTATGTTATCTATTCTTTTTATATGTTGTGAACTGCCCCTACCTCAGTTAATTATGACTGCCTATAAACCAAAGGCCATTTTAAAATGCATACACTGGAAAAGACCATTGGACATATATTTTAAAAACTGTTTTCATACTTATATATTTCATTATCACCATCTTAAATATCAAAGAGAATATATTTTAACACAATTTATAAAAATATGACTATAGAAATAAGAATGTACACATTAGAATAATGGGAACTGAATTTCTTTAGTTGGTTATATGTTTAGTCATGTTTCTGCAATATACATTGTTAAATATTTTCTTTTTTTTTTTTTTTTGTTTTGTCACCCTCATAAGATTAACTGTTTGAGGATAAGGATTGTTTACACTGCTAACTGGCAACTCTCCTCTGTGTCTAGTAGAGTGCCATATAAACAGGTGACCCTCAATAAGTGCTCTGGGTGATGATGATAGTGATAATGATTCTTCTTTGAATATACCCCAGCTTTTCAGTGTCCTTTCCTACCAAACTAAAATGGGCATTCCTGATGTCATCTGACCTATATAATCTGTTCTTAACAATCTTAATTTATTTTAACAATCCAATGTGGCTCTTTTGGATTCCATCTTGCACATATTAAATTTAATTGCAAGAAAACCTAAAAGATCCTTTCCCCAGGAGCTTTTATTGTCTGTCCATACCTCCCCCATTTTTTTGTGTGTGTAATTGATCAAATCCAAGGATGGAACTTTACATTTATCCCTGTTTAATTTATAGTAATGGTGCCTTATTCGAGTCAATCAATTGTTCAAATTTAGCAAAGTCATTTTGGGTTTTTTTGTTCTTTCATACATTGTGTTAGCTATTCTTTCTAGCTTTATGTCATTTACAGATTTAAATAGCATAAGCCCAAGGACCAATCTGTGTAGCATTCTGTTTTAGATCTGCTAATGAATTCTCTCTGGGTCTGGTCATCTGCTTGTGTTGGGCTACCCTTTGGCCATCAATAGATAACCAGCCATTCATATCCTTGGCATTTGTATTAAGAGGTTAGTAGAGTGATCTTGTCCTGGATTTGGTCCATCATCTCTGCCCATTAATGATAGTATTGCAAATTGCCACATAGAGTAATTCATCTTTCTGTATATTAGGAGCCAGACTGCCGCTTTCACAGATGTCAGAATTAGAACCATGAATGAAGTTGTAACGGGAATAAGAATAATAAAAATGTATGCCTGGGAAAAGCCATTTGCAGACGTCATTACATATCTCAGAAAGTAAGTTGTGCATGCTGTGTGTATTGAATCCTCTTAAATGATTGCATTTTCATATTTAATGCCTTTTTAGTTACTTGTCTTACTGTACCTGATTTTAGGAGGTTTGTAGAAATTAGTTCTCTCATATTCCTCAACTAGCCTTCTTTCTGCCACCCTCCTACTCTCAAGCTGACAGTAAAGTCGGTTGCATATTGTATGGTTCCAAATTAAAGTATATGTCTCTTTGCATCTTCCAGAAGACTGATTTTGAGGTTAAATGTCCTAAAAAACCAAAACTAAACTAAAATAAGAAATATAATCAATTTGTAGTCAAGGCAGTAGATATATAATAAAAAAACAAATTTGGAAAATGTTAATCCTGGACACAGAGCAGCATAAGTGTTGAGGGACTCTGTTTTTCCTATATTAATTAAGAGCAATGAAATGAAACATAGAATTGTAGAGGCCTGTAATTGAAAAGGACCTCAAATTATGTAATCCTGTCTTCACCCATCTCGGAACTAGACTGAAAATTTCCACTGGAAATATAGTGAGTGAACTTGTTTGTTTATTTATTTTTAGTTTTCAACTTTCACTTCCATAAGATTTTGAGTTCCAAATTTTCTCCCTATCTCTCCCCTCCCCCACCACCAAAACAGCATGTAAATTGATAACATTCATATTAAACCTATTTTCATACCAGTCATGTTGTAAAGAAGATTTAAAACCATGGGAGAAGCCACAAGAAAGAAAAAACCAAAAAAAGAGAGAGAGAGGACAAATAATATGCTTTGATCTACGTTTTGACTCCATAGTTCTTTTTCTGGATATGCACAACATTTTCCATCATGGATCTTTTTGAAGTTGTCTTAGATCCTTGCTTTGCTAAGAAGAGATAAGTCTATCCAAGTTAGTCATTACAATGTGTCTGTTACTGTGTACAATGTTCTCCAGGTTCTCACTTCACTCAGGATCAATTCATATGAGACTTTCCAAGTTTTTCTGAGGTCCACTTACTCATCATTTCTTATAACACAGTAGTATTCCATTACATTCATATACCACAACTTGTTTAGCCATTCCCCAAATGATGGGCATCCCCTGAATTTCTAATACTTGGCCACCACAAAAAAAGCCGCTGTAAGTATTTTTGTACATGTGGGTCCTATTCCTGTGTGTATGATTTCTTTGGGAGATAGACCTAGAAGTGTTATTACTGGGCCAAAGGGTACACACAGTTTTATAGTCCTTTGTCCATAGGTGAACTTGTTTTTTAAAAAATGTTATTTTAGCTTTTATTTCTGAACTTGATTGGTCTTCTTTGTAATTTTAGGTGTTTCATTTTATGCATTTAAAAATACTACTTTCAGAAATGTCTGTAGATTTCACCAGATTGACACAGTCCATGACACAAAAGATAATTTTGTTTTAAGCCATGCTGTATTATTCCATTTTTTAAAATGCAGCTCCGATAGTTAGAAAATTTTTAATTGCAGTGAGCCAAAATCTGCATCCTTCTTTTCATCATTGGTTCTAGTTGTGCCTTTTGAAGCATTGTTTAAAAAAGTTAATCTTTCTTCCAGATAACATCCCCATTATATATTTGAAGATCATTATTTCAGCCCTCACTGACGGTTTTTTTTAGCCTACCTAGTATTTTCATTTTCTTTTAAGCTACTGGTAAATGTTGAAAAATAGTTGTGGTAGATTGAACAGGAGACACTATGGTTCCTGGGTTTAAATCTTCGCTTGGCCCATTTACCAGTAGCTTAAAATAAAAAAGAAAATGAAAATACTAGGTAAGTTAAAAAAAAAAAACTGTCAGTGAAGGCCGAAATAATGGTCTTTAAAGATATAATGGGGATGGTATCTGGAAGAAAGATTAATGTTTTTTAAACAATGCTTCAAAAGGCACAGCTAGAACCAATGATGAAAAAAGGATGCAGATTTTGGCATCTCTTTGACCTTAGACAAGTCACTTAATCTCTTTATGCTTCATTTTCTTAATCTGTAAAATGAGAAAATTGAACCAAATGGCTTTCTAAGTACTTTTACAGCTCTGAATCTATAACCTTTTTATTACTTTTCTAGTCCTAAATCCTATGATCCAAAGTCACTTAAAAAAATGACTTCCCCTTTCCTTGGGCATACTTAGAGTTGGAAGAGATCTTTAGATGCCATCCAGTACAATTTCCGCCTCACTCAGTGTTTTTCTCCATTAAACTTCCCAACATGTAGTTGTGTAACTTCTGCTTGAATTTTTCCCATGGCGGCAAATCATTGCTCGTAATGGTAGACCATAGTGTTAATTAGCTATTGGAAAGTTTTAATTCTCCAAAATCTGATTCCTTTATGATATGCTCACCTAGTTTCAACTTAATCATATTAATTGTTTAGTTTCTTATTTGAGCAGTGTTTATGTGAAATTTCTGTTTTTGGAGGTTAAGCAGAAAGCAAATAAAATTTCTACTCCTTTCATTTTATCCATCATCTCATGAAATTTCTTTACATATCAAGCAAATACTTATTTGATTTTATGCATAAGCTAAATGTTTGTTCACTGTCCCTATAGCTGTTTTAGCTTGGAATCTCCTACAGGTAAGGAACTATTTGTTTGACCTGCTTTTATGTTCAGTCTACCAAAATGCTACATTTAAAAAGACACAGTATCTTTGTATTTGAAGATGAAATATTATATTTATGAGCTATCTTTTGCTGTCTCTTTCAGGAAGGAAATCTCCAAGATTCTTAAGAGCTCCTACCTCAGAGGGATGAATTTGGCATCCTTCTTTGTTGCAGGCAAAATAATCGTATTTGTGACTTTTGCCACCTATGCACTCCTTGGAAATACTATCTCTGCCAGTCGAGTATTTGTTGCTGTGACATTGTATGGTGCAGTGAGGCTGACTGTTACACTGTTCTTTCCATCAGCCATCGAGAAAATGTCTGAAGCCCTTATCAGCATACAAAGAATCAAGGTTTAGTGAACAATTAGTCTTAACTTTTCTGCATTTTGGAATGTATTTTTAAAACATCATGGCACTTCATTGATACATAATCAGTGTAAATAAGGTACTTTATAAAGGGAAGCCTTGTAGATAGATGAAATTTAGCCAGCTAAGTACCCAAACTGGCTTTATTTTCAACATTTTTAGTGGAAATCTTTCTCTGATGAATCATGCACATTCCTGCACTCTAAAGCAGAGTATTAATCTCTTGATGACTTTGTATCGTCACCATTACAGAAATCAGTATGTTGCTCCATACTGAAGGTTAATGAGGTGTGTTTTGCTCTTTTGTGGTTAATGAGGTGTGTTTTGCTCTTTTGTGAAGTTGGAATTCTTGTATCTTTATCTTTTATAGTTTTTCTATCTTCTTTGCTGACTGATAGTTAGCTGTTACTTCTTGCTTATTTTTAGTCACTCACTTTTTTCAGCCCATTCCTGCCTGCAGTTACAGTTCTGATTTGCTGATTTTGATTTGCTCTAGTCTTGGGGAAAATATCAGAGAAGAGACAAATAAACTCTGAATAAGCATCTGAAGGTTTCCCTTCTGAGTACTTTTATTGATTGATTTCATTCAATTCAACACACATAAACCTCTCTTAACCACTGTGGACTTATAATTAGTAATCCCTGTAGTGCCTAGTACAGTGCCTTTCACAAAAGAGGCACTTGAAATTGAATTTCTTGTCCTTAGTGCATACAGCACAACAAATTTGCATTTCTGTATACATTCTAATCATTAGATACCACCTTCAGTGTATTATTTTTTAGAATAAGAAGCTAGCATTACAACAGATTTCTAAATTTTGATTATGTTTGGACATGGAGGAATTTTCTGATGCTAGTGAAAACCTTAATATATTTTAAAATCAAAATGATATTTAAAAATGCTTCTGTACATGATTTCTTTTTAGAACACCAAAAAGGTAAAGGTGCTTGTTAGTAATATACTACCTTTATAAAAATGTATACTTCCTGTCAGTTGTATAGTACATGTAGAGAATATCTGTAATCATTAATGCGTTATATATTTTGCATAGGTTTTAGTAATTGGACATACTAGTAAATGTTCATTTGAAAAGTTAAATACTTTGGGGCGGCTATGTAGTGCAGTGAATAGAGCACCAGCCCTGGAGTCAGGAGGGCCTGAGTTCAAATGTGGCCTCAGACACTTAACACTTACTAGCCGTGTGACCTTGGGCAAGTCACTTAATACTAATTGCCCTGCCTTCCCCCCTCCAAAAAGCCAAAAAAAAAAGTCAAATAATTCATAAAATATTGCTCCAGATTCTGGCAACATCTGTATTTCATGAAATTTGTTAATTCTTTGAAGAATTTTTTTCTATTATTTACTCTAGAAATACAACCATATTTTTCTTTATTTCATTTTTACATTTTTGGGGTAATTTATCTGTTTTTCTCTTCCTCTAGAAATTCTTATTACTTGATGAAATATCCCAGTCCAACATACAACTACCAAAGGAAGAAAAAGCTCTAGTTCATGTTCAAGACTTTACCAGTTATTGGGATAAGGTAATGGACACAAAGCAGAAATAAAACTTTTGGGTACTAGAATATGGACTAATTTCATATTGAGTTTTGATAATTTCCCTAAATATGTAAGTTCTAACAGCGTGCAATTGTTTAGAAATGTATTCTCAACCTTCTATCCCTTCTTTCCCCTCAACCACCCAGTCAAATGTTTTGGTTAGTGGAAAGTGGTTATAGGACCACTTAACACAGCCATGCTTTCCTAACTACAAAATGAAGAAAAATTTAATGAACAATTTTAATTGTGTTCTAGCACTCGTGTAGATTATGGCCAGTGAGTGAATGATGGATTATAAAGCTTTTGAATCTTACAATTTAGAGCTGGAAAGGACCTGAGAAATTATCTAGTCCAACTCCCTTGTTTTATAGATGAAGACAAAAGGAGTATTTAGGTGACTTATCCAAAGTCTCAAAGAGACACTAGGTCTGCTTACCCAGGATCTGTGCCACACAATAAATCTGAGCTTTTGGGTATTGCTCACTTTCAGTCATAGGATTCTTAGTTGCCAAGCACATAACTTTTATCCCACAATGGTAGGGAAATAGCGACAGCAACAAGAACAGAAAAGAGACCATACCCTCAGTTGGGTTGCATTCCATCAAGAATGACAACATATGCACATATAGATTTATGAAAATGACATTATGAGGAGAGGCATTATTAGCAGATCAGAACCATCCTCATTTTCACACATACTAATATGTTTTGAAATTCTTAAGAGGCCATGATCTGGAACTTTAGTTTCAAATTATTAAATGTATGTGAAGAAATCAGAATTCTAAAGGGGTGATCTCTGTCAATGGTATTCAGTTAGATCAGGGGTTCTTAATTTCTGCCATTCTGGTGAAGTCTATAGAATGCTTTTTGGAATAAATTTTTATATGCATACAGTTAAATATATTTGAATACAAAGGAAACCCAGTATATTGAATATTATATAGTTATGAAATTTTTTTAAGAAGTCCAGAAGCTCCAGATTTAGAACCTCTGAGCTTTTTAAAACACTAAACCAGGTTATCCATATCACAATAGGCCCCTGATTTTCTTCGTACTAGGGTAAACAGTGCTGTTAATTGATTTGGCTGAAGCTTTTCCCAAAAACTTCATATATTATCAGATTTTTCTTTAGCCTCTGTTTTGTTGACTTAGCATGTGATCTCATGCATGAATTCATTTTAAAAAATAATGCAAAGTTAGAACTAACAGTTTTAGATAGGAAACCCAGATGTGTTTCTAGTTTGGTTTTTTGTTTTTGTTTTTGGAGAAACATTGTGATACAGTAGACATTTTTTCTAAATGACATCCGGGAGCCGGTTGCTGATTGTATTATGTCAATTCTAGATATTGTATGATACGCAGAATGCCTATTTATAGTGAACTGTTTGTCATGGACAGACACCACCAATTAATAGATACATTAGCTGATGTTTGGGCTCCAGGAACATAATACTTAGAATAAAAGATAGAAACGATATCTAATCCAGTCCTCTCATTTTATTGACGAGGAAATTGAAGCCCAGAGGTCACACAAGTAGTACCTAGTCAGAGGTGGGATTTGAACTCAGATCCTCAGACTCTAGACTCAATGCTCCAAAAATATTTAGAATGCTTTATCAAATTTCTTTTATTCCTAAACCTGATTTTCTGTTTTAATAGCTGAAGCTCAGTTGTGTGTATTTGTTTGCTATCGCCATTATCGGCAAGTAAAGTGCTTAGCATTGTAGACAGTAATTATCATAGATATAAAACTTAAGCTGATCTATTGAGTTAAAATTATTTATAGTCATTTGAGAGGCAGAGCTTTAAAATGTTCTGACGCTGCCATCTGGTGGAGATAGTTGAGATAGAGGGCTGACGGAAAAGAATCGGAGGCAATGTAACAACTCTCCGGTTATTTTTAATAATTAATTTTTAGAGGAATCCCATTGCACCACTTTGAAATGTTTACATATGCCAAGTATTATGTAGGAAACCTTTATTTTGAGGGGTTTGATTTGTTGATGCTTTTGTGCCTTGAGGGAACCCAGATAGATGTGGGAAGTTAATAAGAGAGCTTGTTTAGAATGAATGTTAAGTACACTAATGCCTAAGACATTTAAGTTAACTCACATAGAAATATTCTACAAATGAATTTAGTTTCTGAAAATTTGTCCTTTGTGACTTAATGGCATTTGACATCAATTGATATTTATTGTAATATGTGGCTTAATTTTCAATGTAGAATCCTTATATTTTGAGCCCCTACGCCCTCAAGTTTCTTAAACAGACTGATTATTGATTTGAATACGTTTTGGTCCACTTTTGTTTGTAGGCATTGGAAATCCCAGCACTCCAAAACCTTTCTTTTACTGTCCGGCCAAGGGAATTGTTGGCTGTAATTGGACCCGTGGGAGCCGGCAAAGTGAGTTTTAATATATTGTGGCTGCATGTCATAAAATTGTCTTTTATATTACTTTGCTCTTGTTTCTTGAGCCGAATGGCAGCTGTCCCGTAGGTTATCATTTCTGAAAGGTAGGTCTTTCCCAGCCCCAAACTGAATCTCTAAGTGCTTCTCAGTGAAGGACTCATGTTTGCTGTGTGAGGACCTGGAGGAAGGCTGGTGCCAGTTTAAGTTATGGAAGAATTATGGTGTCCAGGGATGGTATGTGCTTTCTCAGTTGGTGAGGCGCTCTTGTCTGGAGGTCTTCATGGGGAGGAGAGGTTGAGGATATTGTAGGAATCAGACTAAATAACCTTTGAAGTCCCTTCCAACTCTAAAATTAACAAAGAGGTCATTTCAGCCTTAATACTAGGGAAAGCTTCTTTATAAAGACAATTAGAGCAGTCAAATAAGTGCAGTGGGTTACCTCACTAGGTCACAGAGTCCCTATTCTTTTTTTTTTTTCAGACATGAAAGAGAACGATAACGAGTTTTGCTTCAGTCTCCATTTAAACTATAGTCTTTCTATATCTTTCTCTGAGTTTAGGTATCTCCTTCCATCCTGAGGCTTGTAGAGTTGTCTTTAGCTGTGGTTGTTGAGGATAGTCCAGTTTATCAAGGTTGGTCATCATATGTATGATGTGTCTGTGATTGTGTACAGGTTTTGCCTGGTTCTGCTCTTCTCACTTAGCATCAGTCTGTATAAGCCTCTCCAGATAATTATGAAGACAGAGTCCCTATTCTTGAAGATAGATTATGGTGAACATTCCTTTGTTGTAATAGTTGGACTAGAAGGTCCCTCAGGTCTCTTCCAACCTTCAGGTTCTGTAATTTTGCAGATTCTTCTGAATAAACCCAGAGATTATAGGTAGCTTTTTATTTAAAAAAATTTCAATGTATATTTTGTGTTTTTATGTTCTGTAATTTTCCTGTATCCTTCACCCTCCCCTCTCCAGAAGCAACTTTTTAAAATTAATTTTTAAAATTGAGTGTATATAATTTTCTAGTGGGAGAACCAATTCTGCTGTCTATTACGTGTAAAATGAAATAAACAATAAAAAATGTTTTTTAGAGAGTTAGGAAACTACTCCCCTCACCTCACCCAGCGAAACCAGCACATGAAGAGAAAAAGGACATTTTATGTAATTTTCCACACCTGTAGACCCATATCTCTGTAAAGGAATGGGGTTAGGAGGAATATGTTCCTATCTTTGGGGACAAGCTTATTCTTTGTAATTTAGTAATATTTACTTTTGCTTGTTTTATGGTGTATCCTTTAAATTTATATTGTTGCAGTCATTGTACATTTTGCTTTCTTTTTTTTGTTTTTTTTTTTTTTGGAGGGGGGAAGGCAGGACAGTTGGGGTTAAGTGACTTACCCAAGGTCACACGGCTAGTAAGTGTTAAGTGTCTGAGGCCGAATTTGAACTCACATCCTCCTGACTTCAGGGCCAGTGCTCTATTCTATATAATTGCACAGATTGCCACCCCACATAATGCTTTCTTTATTCTGCTTACTTTACATGAGTTAATACAAATCTTTTCCATGTTTCTCTGTATTCATCACTGTTCATCATTTCTCATAGCACAGTACTAGCCCAGTACATTCATATATCTTAGTTTGTGTAGGCATTTCCCAGCAGATGAATATCTATTTTGTTTCCAGGTCCTTGCTATGACAGAAAGTGCTCAGGGAATTTCTTTTGTAAGAGTAGACCCCCACTGTTAAAATTCTTTACAGAAGGTACAGATCCAACTCACTAAGAGCATATGCTTGAAAAAATTTACTTAGAATTTGTACATAGATAGGTCTTCCGATAGCGATGCTCTTTACCCTCAGTGGTACATGAAACTCTCTTCCCTGTTGCCATCACTTGGATTTTCTCTATCTGCTCATCGTTGCCTAGTATTGCTCTCTCCTTTCTCCCCAGCACCCGGGCTTCTTTCTCCTTCACCCAGCTGGATTTCAAACAGAAAGATGAAGCTTTTTAAAATTAAAATTTTACTTTTATCAATTTCCCTTCTATACCTCTCCTTTGTAAAATATAACTCTGGATATATACATACATACATGCATATATCATATGTACATATTTTCACATATAAATAATGCATTGTATATGTGTATGTTTAAAATATATTTGGGGTACCTAGGTGGCACAGTGGATAAAGTGCTGGCCCTAGAGTCAGGAAGACCTGAGTTCCAATATGGCCTTAGACACTCAGTATATGGACCTGGACAAATCATTCAACCCTGTTTGCCTCAGTTTCCTCATCTGTAAAATGAGCTAGAAAAAGAAATGGCAAATAGCTCTAGTATCTTTGTCAAGAAAGCCCCAACTGGGGTCACAGAGAGTCAGAAATGCCTGAAATGACTCAACGGGAACAACAAAATATGTTTATATCTTTATTTGTCTCATCTATCTATCTATACATTGGCCATGACAAAAATAAAGTGTCCCAGGCGCATGTTTCATCATGGTTATTCATTAGGTAGATCAGACATCCTAAGGAAAGGTGGAATTGCATTATAAGTAGAAAGGAGGAAGCTGAGGAAGAGAGCCATTCAAAGCTGTTCCTACTTCCTTCTAGAGCAGTGGTTCTCAACCTGCCTAATGCCGCTACCCTTTAATACAGTTCCTCATGTTGTGGTGACCCCCAACCATAAAATTATTTTCGTTACTACTTCATAACTGTAATTTTGCTACTGTTATGAATTGTAATGTAAATATCTGATATGCAAGATGTATTTTCATTGTTACAAATTGAACATAAACCACAGGTTGAGAATTGCTGTTCTAGATCCATGTTGTTCCCTTGATCCCTGAACCTCACCTTTCTATCCCACTCCTGAGTCTACAAAGGGATTATGTTCTTGTTTCAAGGCCATAACAAGGAGTTGTGCAAGAAGTTATAGAAAACACTGAGCAGAAGCAACTGATGCTAACAGTGGAAAGAAAAGCAGACCAGGGTTTATTTGGGAACTCAAGGTCTGTTTGGGAGAAGAAGGAAGTGGTAATTGGGAAGCAAGACCAGGATGAATATCCCTAGGGGCTTACCTCCCAAATCTTTTAACCTTGACCTCAAAGTTCCTGTGTCATGCATGGACCTTGCCTGCTCCCTTTAGTGACTTTCCCACCTCAATTTTCTACAACCTTCACCCTTTTGGAGCTTTTGTTCTTGACTATGGTCCCACCAGCAGTGGATTAGAGCTAGCAGAATCCCAGCTTCCGCTCCCTGGTATATCAGTAGGGGGTCTAGAAAGGGAAGTCCCCACTCTGTATTTCATTTTTTCCGGTGTGGCATGCCACATTGGAACTCTCTGGGTGTTTCTCTCTACTGACTTTGTAACAAATGCTGGCTAGATTCTAAATTATTAGTACTTAAGGATCAATAAGTTGACTTGACAGTCTAACTACTATGCAAAAGTATTTCTATGGGACAACTCAATCATTGTTGCCCATAATTGACTTGAAAACTTTTGGGTTATAGAGTGTTTATAAATTTGGCTCAGCCAATATACAAGAGCATATACGGAGTGTCGAGAGTACACTTAAAATTATATAATCAGTTATAGAGATTATCTAGTCCATCTTCTTCATCTTACAAGTGAGAAAACCAAGGGCAGTATATCCCAGGGTAGGTTTGCCCATATTTTTAAAGTCATAAGAAACGGAATTCCAAATTAAGAGAACATAGATTAGGGAGTGATTATGATGTGAGGACATTTTTGCAAGGTTTTTTGTTTATGTTTTTTTTGGAGGGGGGCAGGCAAGGCAGTTGGGGTTAAGTGACTTCCTCAAGGTCACACAGCTAGTAAGTGTGTCAGGTGTCTGAGGTCTGATTTGAACTCAGGTCCTCCTGACTTTAGGGCTGATACTTTATTCACTGTGCCACCTAGCTGCCCCTACAAGTTTTGTTGTTTACAAAACTTACATTGCTTTACAAAATGTCCCATGGATAGCTTCAGAATTAGTAGACCTGGAACATTAAAAGTATCATTTGATTTGGTTGCAATTTTAGGGGAAACACATCTGTTATGTTAAGTGAAGGACTCTTGTATAATAATTACATCTGCCTTAAGATAAAATATGTACAATATAAGTGCACCTGAGGATGTACCTGAGGTTCTAGCCAAGAATATATAGTCAGTATTATTTTCAGCAAAAATCAGCCTTTTAATAAGTAAAATGGTTTTAGGTAGAGTTGATAATTGTATAATGAATTGTAATTCATTTTATTGTTGTATTTAAACAAGGAATTGGGTTATTTTGTCAATCAAGATATGTTCCCTATTGCCATTTTCAAAATGTTTATCTTCGGGCAGCTAGGTGGTGCAGTGAATAGGGCACTGGCCCTGGAGTCAGGAGGACCCGAGTTCAAGTCCGGCCTCAGACACGTAACTAGCCAGGTGACCTTGGGCAAGTCACTTAACCCCAGTTGCCCTGCCATTCCCCCTCCAAAAAAAAAATGTTCTTACCATTTTTTCAACATTAAAGAAAGTAAACATTGAAACCTTGACCCTATGCTCAGGCTGGAAAAATAGTGTAGATGAAGAAGTTGAGCTAATGTTTCCCGATAATCTATGTACAATCATTCTTCTTTTATGGTTACTATATGACTTGGTTAAATTGTTTTTTTTTTCAGTCTTCTCTCTTAAGTGCTGTGCTTGGTGAACTACCGAAGTATAAGGGATTGGTCAATGTAAAAGGAGCAATTGCCTATGTTTCTCAGCAACCCTGGGTGTTTTCGGGAACTGTTCGAAGTAACATTTTATTTGGCAAAAACTATGAAAAGGAAAAATATGACAAAGTAATAAAGGCATGTGCCCTGAAAAAGGTAAGCTGATTATTCATTTGAAATTGCTAGACTCTAATTTTGTACTGTTCTTTAAAAAACTTTTTTAAACTATCTTTCATTTTTCTATCACCAGTGAAAGTGATAGAACAAAAAAATAATTTAAAAAAATTTATTTATTTACTTTTAGTTTATGACATTCAGTTCCACAATCCCTTGAATTCCAAATTTTCTCCACCTCCTCTTCCCCTCTTCCCCACCATGGTGGCATGCAGTCAAATATAGGTTCTACACATACCTTCACATTAAACCTTAGTCAAGTTGTAAAGAAGGATTATAACCGATGGAGTGAACAACGAGAAAGAAGGGACAAAACAAAACAAAACACAAAAGAGAGAGAGAGCAAGTAGTTGGCTTCAATCTGCATTCAGACTCTGTAGTTCTTTCTCTGAATGTGGATATCCTTTTCATCATGAGTCTTTTGGAGTTGTCTTATAACCTTGCATTGCTACCAGGAGCCCAGTCTATCTAAGTTAGTCGTCACACATATGCTGTGTCTGTAATTGTGTACAAACATCTCCTGGTTCTGCTCTCCTCACTCAGCATCAGTTTATAAAAGTCTCTCCAGGTTATCATGAAATCCATCTGCTCCTCATTTCTTATAGCACAATAGTGTTCCATTACATTCATATACCACAACTGAACAAAAAATAATTTTGAAAATTTACCCTTCACTTTCTACTCTCCTATCTGAAGAACCATCCCTGCTAAGAAAGATTAAAAGAGGAAGAGAGAGGGAAAGCACTTAAGCAAAACTAAAAATACATGTAATATTCCATACCCACTGTCTCCCACCTCTGCAAAGGAGAGAGGTCAATTTTTTTTATTTTTGAATGACTCTGTTTTGTTTATTTTAATTTATGAGGTTGAAAGGACCCATCTTTTTTTTTAAAGTATTTTTTTTTCAAATTACATGTAAAAGCAATTTTCAACATTCATTTTTTGAAAATTTTAAGTTCTAAATTCTTTCCCTCCCTTCCTCCTCTCTCCCCTTCTTGATAAGGTAAATAATTTGATGCAGTTTATCCATGTGTAGTCATACAAAACATATTTCTATAGTAGCAATGTTGCAAGAGAAAACACAGGACCTCCCCCCTAAAAAAACCCCAAAATAAAAAAGTTTAAAAAGTATGCATACGATTACACGCCACCATGGGGGAGGGGGGAAAGGAAAGGGAGAAAATTTGAAACTCAGGGGATTGTGGAACTGAATCTTGTAAACTAAAAGTAAACAAACAAGTCAATGAAAATTTAAAAAAAAGTATGCATACTTTGACATGTCCTCAACCTCCGTCCTCTGGGTATGGATAGCATTTTTTATCATAATCTTTCAGAATAGTCTTGGCTGATTGTATTGCTGAGAATGGCCAAATAATTAGCAGTTGATGATTGAAAGGACTATCTTAAAAAGTCACAAACAAATATCTATATTTGTGTTAATTAAGGCAGATGGGGTTATGAAAACTCAATTTTAAAAAATCCTGTAATACTGTCTGAGTTCACTAGAGGGAGGTTTTGTGTTTCTAGAGGTTACATCAAGTTTAACAGCAAAAGGCCGGATTGGATGGTTTGCGTTGCAATAAAATTTTAACAAAATTAATGATTTAGCAACTTTGCAAAAATAGAAATTAGCTTATTGTGATCCATTTCTTTGGATTAACAGTTTTACATATTGTGTTCTTATAGATTTAAAATTCAGTGAATAATAGTGCTGAAGGGCTCTTTCCATTGGGTCTGGACATCCTGCTGTGCTTTTATGCTCTCTATGGAAAAGATTGGGCCTGAATTTCAAAAGTATAGTACAGAGGATGTTAGGCTAGCTTTGTGAAGAAACAGTTAGTTTGTTTGCCTGGTGACTTCTGAGTATTGTAGAGAGTATCTATTGAGTAGCATTTTCTAACACTTGAGGAGGTGAAGAGAGGCTATTTAAAATACTTTTTATTAAGTTCTCCTTGACTTTTTTTTATTCAGTACAAAGTAAGTTTGATATTTTCTTTTTTTTTTTTTTTTTAT
>CM053591.1:91260564-91313468 GCA_028646515.1 Pseudochirops corinnae
GACTTTAGTGGGAAGTATCCTTGTGTGCGTTTTGGAGTTCTAGGATTGGTTTAGAGTCCTATTTTATGGGTATTTTGGGGTGGCTATGTGAGAGCTGCGATATGTTGCTGCTGCTACGCCGCCATCTTGGCTCCGCCCCCCTATGATGCACTTTCTTAACAACAACCCTGTGAAGCTCAGATTCTACTCTACAGTGAGGAAACCGAAGCTTACAAAGGTGGGAATGACTTGCCCAGGGTAAGAGAGCTCATAAGTGTCAAAAGCAGAGAGATGATTTCACCTCTTTCTTGACCATCTATCAGATGTTCTTTCCTCCATACCACGTTACCTCCTACTCTTGAGCATAAAAAGGAGCAGCGTCATGGGATCCTAGTGTGGGATGGACCATAGAGACCAATGTAGCTCAGTGTGTGGATTTTATAGATGAGCATATTGAGCCTCAGAAAGACTAAGTGATTTATCCAGGGTCCCTGAGCCTGAGCACAGGTCCTCTGATTCCATGTCTAGCGTTTGGTCTCTCCAGATTTCTTTCTTTCTCTCTTTTTTTGTCTTTTTGGAGGGGGGAAGGCAGGGCAATTGGGGTTAAGTGACTTGGCTAAGGTCACACAGCTAGTAAATGTTAAGTGTCTGAGACTGGATTTGAACTCAGGTTCTCCTGACTCCAGGGCTGGTGCTCTATTCACTGTGCTGCCTAGCTGCCCCCTCTCTGAATTTCTTGAACTGAATCTCACACACACAGCCCTAGAGTTATTTGATGAAAGAAGGTATAATAGTGGACAGACACACATAAAATTTACTTGACATGCTCTCTATGCCAATAATACTTCAACTGCTCCTTCAGCTGGTGAAAAGAACCATTGGTTATTGGTCCAATGTGGATGATGCCACTGAAAATTTGTCTTGTTCTAGAACGAACCTTTAGGTGCATTCAATAACGTATGAAGTCCAGTGAATTTAGTGTTGGTTTTTCTCCGCACAGTATTTGTAAAATAGTACTCATTTATAGTCTTTGTTTCCCTCCACACACACATTGTTAATATTTATTGTGATAATGCCAATTCTGAATAATTGAGTGAAATGAAGACATTTCATATGTAACAATCCATGAACTCAGGTCAAGTATGAAATTACAAACACAGAAAAAATGTATATATGTTTATAGCTCCCTGCAAATGTAGTTTAAAATGTATGACGATTCTGATGTGTGGTATGTGCATTGCCAAATTGTTTTCCAAGTCTCGTAGCTTTGGCAGAATTGCAGTCATTCATAGATAATTCAGTATTTCTTTAAATGTAAAAGGAAAAAGTGATGAATAAGAAAACTGAAAAATTAAAATAATTAATTGTAAAGAATTTTTTAGAATTAGTCAGTAAATGTTGGGTATGTGTCAGGCACTGTGCCAAACCCTGATGATTGAAAGGAAGGTAAAAGGCGCTCCCTGTCCTCAAGGAGTTCACAGTCTAATAGGGAGAAACCATACAAATTACTATGTACAAAGTAACATACAGGACAGATTGGGATTAACCAACAGAAGGAAGGCACTGGAATTGAAAAGGATCAGGAAAGGCTTCCTGGAGAAGGTGGGATTTTTAAGTGGGTCTTGAAGGAAGCCAGGAGATTGAAGTGGCACATCCAAAATGTTCCAAATGATAAAATACTTGCTGAGAGTCACATATTTCTCACTAAGTTGTTTCAGTCTTTGCTAGATTCAGAATAAAATTTGCCAGAGAATATAATTATAGCATTTGGTACTATCAGTAATGGGCCTTTAAGAAAATGATTTTAAAAGACTTTGGTACCTGGGTTCCAATAACAATTTTGCTTTTGTTTTTACTAAAGGCTTTCAAAGACAGCAGAAAGTTTGAGAAACTTTAGAGTAGGGTCTCAGTGCCACAATCTGATATTTCTCCAGCTAGGGTTCTTCCCTCCCACAATCCCTGACTTTTCATGACTTTGCCTTTAAAGCAGGTAGGCAGTGCATAGAGTCTTGGAGTCGGGAAGACCTGAGTTCAAATTCTTCCTCAGGCATACCCTAGCTTTTTGACCTTGAGCAAGTCATTTAACCTCTCTTTCCTTACTGTAAAATGGATTTAATAATATCACTTACCCCCTCAGGGTTGTGAGGATCAAATGACTTAAAATATGTAAAGTACTGTCAAACTTTGGGCACTATTATGAATACCAGCTGTCATTATTAGCTATTGTAAGCCTAAGCACTTAAATAGTTCTTTATCCTAAAGCCTTGAAGAGATACAAGAGAGCATATATTATTCCAAATATCTGCCATTTAGATTTTCATCTTGGGAGTCTTAACTCATGGTCAGAAGCCAAAATGGAAGCTGAAACAGAGGTCAGAAAACTATGACATGCATGCCAGAGAAATGGCATGTGAATCGATTTTCATTGGCATGTGAGTCCCTGCTGTCACTGCGCACTCACCCGATACTCCCTTCCTGTGCAATGCCATCGGTTTGTGAGAGTTGGCAGCTGCTGCATCCTTCCTAGCTTGAGAGAATCCACATGATTCCTTCTCACCACCACTCTACCCTTTCCCCTTCCCAAGATCACTAGTTGGCAGCTTCCACTTGGTCAATACCCCTCCTTGCCCCATTTGTGAGCCAGTGGTTAACACCAACCCCTGGGCACAGCAGAGCAAAAGGGATCAGAACCTTGGCATACCATTCATAAAAGACCACAGATGCCCTGGGCTAGAGCGAGAATCAAATTGCACCTATATAAGCCAGAGTAGAATACAGAGTAGATTTGGCATCACCACAACTCTAGGCTTGAAAAATATTATGTAGTAATCATATTATTTATGATCATTCCCAAAGTATACTTCGCAAATTAAGTAGAAAGCTATTAAATTGTCTGCCTGTTTTGCTTATGATTTTAGTTTTCCACGTTTATTCAGACGCTCACTTTCCACAGATCATGTTTGTTACTCAACTAACTAAAAAAGTACCTAAAACAAAATTACATACTGCATTAAAAGAACAGAGCTGCGAAATTTCTTCTATGGAGTTGTATCTGCTTCAGTCTGCACCCACCACTCTCAAATTTTGTGATTCAGTGATTTTTCCCATTGAAGGTGACTTGTGGAAAACAATGGTATCTTTAGCAAAAGTTCTCTCTCCTCCTTTAATTAAACTTTTGCATTTTGGTAGATATTTGAAAATTGAAAATATTAATTTGTTACACTCCTTTCATATATTCTGCTTGTCATTTGACCCCAAAACAGTTATTTCAAACATTTCACAAATATATGCTTCACCCACTCAGTACATAGAATTCCTTCAGTCCATCAGCTAGTTTTATTAAGTGCCTACTATTTGCTAGTTAATGTTCTAGACTCTAGGGTTGGGGGAAAAAAGCCAACAAAAATAATCCCTGTCAGCGTATATGCGTGCATGTATATGTATATATGTATATAACATGCATGTATATAGCACACAATACGCACGTATATATATGCATATATATACATATATACACACAAAAAATATATACATATATATGTATTTTTGTGTGTGTGTATATATATATATATTATCTTCTGCAAGAAGTCTTTCTCAGTCTTTGACTTCTGACCATGGGTTAAGACTCCCAAGATGGAAAACTAAAAGGCAGAGATTTGTAAAAATATATGCTCATGCATGTGTATGTATATGCATGTATATGTGTGTATATACATATATGCATGCAATTGGGTGGCACAGTGGATAGAGTTCCATCTTGGAGTCAGGGAGACTCATCTCCCTAAGTTCAAATCTGGCCTCAGATACTTACTAGTTGTGTGACCATGGGCAAGTCATTTAATTCTTATTTGCCTCAGTTTTCTCATCTGTAAAATGAGCTGGAGGAGGAAATGGCAAACCACCCTAGTATCTATGCCAAGAAAACTCCAAATGGGATCAAGAAGAGTTGGACACAACTGAAAAGCAACTGAACAATAATAATCTCTCTCTCTCTCTCGCTCTCTCTCTCTCGCTCTCTCACTCTGTCTGTCTCTCTCAGGAACTCAGTTTTTCCCAGTCCTTCTTAATATTAGTGCCTTCTCTCTGTCAATTATCTCCAGTTTATTATGTGTATAGCTTGTTTGTATAGAGTTGTTTACATGTTGTCGCCCCTGTTAGACTGTAAATTCTTTGAGAGCAAAGACTGTTTTTGCTTCTCTTTGTATTGCTGATGCTTAATATGGTCTCTATCCCAAGGTAGGTTTGTTGACTTAACCAGAAAACACCTTTTTTAAAAAAAGATACGAGGTTGGGGGGGGGGGGGGGGGCGGTGAGAAGGGGAGAAAGCACGACCCTGATAGGGAATGGGAGTATGGAGAGGAACTTGGAGAGACTAGGAGAGGAAGGCTCCTAGAAAAGATGGTGCTTCAGTTGAGTCTTGTAGGAAATCAGTTGTGTTTGTAAAATGTAATGGTGTGATTAATTAGCATCTAAAAAGGGCCTACTTTGATCAAATGGGAACTCTTAGGTGTGAGGCTTAATAAAAGATTATTGTAAAGGAAGAAGAGTGAGTATAAAAAATTACTTGTGGAATCAATTGGGATTGACCATAGTTAAAATGAAGAGTTTGAATGATTTAGCTAATAACATTGAGATAACTGCTAAAGGTATGCAATAGCATGCCCAGTTGTTATATATAGTCAAGATTTGATCCTTGCCTAAACATAGTCTAACCCACCAGATTAGAGGAAACATTGTGTGCAAAAGTAGGTGAGATTGTATTAACCTGAAGTTGTTCTTGCCAAATTCAAATTAAACCTAATGGCAGTATTTAGTCAGCAGTTTAATTTTGCCCCATATCCCACTATTATTCATTTACTTTGCTTTTTTGTAAGTCAGTATTTGCTGTAAGTTCCTCCAATACTTATATTTCCATATAATATATAATGAAAACCCAGGAAAAGCAGTGTTCCAAACTAACTGAATTTTCCCTTTAACTGAGGCTTACCCCATTTTATGCAGTGAAAATACTTGAAACAAAGAATAGGAAACTCCTCAGGATGTTGATCTGTGAACCTCTTTCAGCCATACACATACATACTTATGTGGCTGTATGTTCTCCATTATATACTTTTAGATATATGGGACTTTTCTAACTACAGATCTTCAGAGATAACCAGATCATGAATTCTTTTTGAAGGAATTTTAATAAAAATGCAAAGTTAAAATTATTTTTGACTAAGCAAAAAGTAACCTGCAAATAGGAAAGTTTGTAAGATTAGGCATAGAATGACAGTAAAGTAAGACCAATTTTCCCTAAACCATAACAGAAAATGTCATGTTAATGTGTATTCACATTTTTCACATTCTTTAGTTTAAGAAGCAGCTGAACATGAGTGGAAAAAAGGAGACATGCAACTTATACTGAGTGATGAATTGTGCATGTTTTGTTTCTTTGAAGATTTTGAAAGAAATTTGTTCATAATAACTTCAATTCAGTAACTGCCAAATAATATCAATCTTATGTTATTAAGAATTTCCTCTTCAAATTGGAAGAGCAAATTATCTTTCATCTCCTGAGAACAGTTATAGTAAATAAAACAGACTTTTTATGTAAGGTAAAATCTATGCTGAATAATTAACCAAAGCTGCAGTGTAAGAGAACGTAATTGGTATTCAGTCTTATTAAAGTGAGGACAGATGGCATATGGATAGATTTTATGAAGTCATGGCTATCATGGGCAACTAGGGTGCAGAATATAAGGGATTCAGTAATAGATTCTTCGATATGTTCTTCAAACACTGAGAAACATGTAAGGTCAAATTTTCTTTTCATTGTTATTTGGAGCAATGGATGTAATTAATAGAAATGTTTCTATTCTCTATACCCAAAAGTTACATTAGTGTGATATAATTTATTTAATTAACTCAGTGTCTGAGAAAAGCCAGAGAATTTCTTTCCTTTTTTATAACTATTTTATAACTTTTTAAAACTTCTTGTAAAATTTATAAATTTCTTTAATTATAACATTTTGTCATCTAGGTTGAGTATTTTTTAATTTTTCAAAGAAGAATTGTTAAAAGAATCAGATGGTAGACTTGAGTTTGTGTTTCAGGGAAATTGAGAAATGAATTTTTTACATTTCTTTGCTATGTTTATCATCTTTTGTTCACCCATACATCAAAAATAAGATTTTTTTTCTCTCCAGATTAAAATGTATTTATTGAATGGTACTGTTAAAGTAAATTTAGGCATAAACAATAGTCAAAATAAGTTTAGAGTACAATAGTGGAGGTACCCACTAGAAGAGATGATCGGGAGAGCCCTGGCTTTTTTCTCTCATTTGATATCAGTAGAGCTATTTCCAGTCTTTGTAAAGAATATTGCACTCCAAAATTAAAAAGAAACTACAAAAAAAAAAAACCCAACAGGTGTGCTACCTGAGTATTGTGCAATCTAGTGAAAATAGTTGTTGAGAGAAGCAGTGAACTGAATCTCGGTTTCTTAATTCATAAAATGAGGGAAATGGTTTAAATACTTTCTGTTTGTGCCTTCCAGCTGTATAGATTCTTGACCCTATGAAATAACTGGAGACTATTTATGGCATGAAGAAAACCCATTTAACATGGATTAAATCTACCACTTAACTAGACCAATGTGTTTTCAGGTAGAAACCGAAAACATAAATTGTACATGTATAGCTGACTTTCAAATAAAACAAGCCAGTTATATTTTAAAGTTTCTTATAAAATAAAATGTCCAGTGAAATGGCTATGACTTAGTGAAAGTAAAAAAGAAGTCTTATTCTAATTATCTGAAGTATATAAATTCCTGTAAATGGAACTAATTCAAGTAATTATACTATATATTATTTTCCTATATTTTATAAAGTCAGTTTGCAAGTCTGATAAAACCTACCTTTAATTAAATACCTACATAAATTGAATTTCATGAAATCTTTCCTATATAATCATGAAAAAATTACCATAGAAATTACACCATACTTTCAAAATTATGTTAGAAAAGAGACTAATTCTCCTTTGACCTTGTCCTTCTGTTGTCCTGTTTGTGCTATTCCTATTTTTCCTCATTAGTAGAACAGGCACCCAAGTCGCACATACTGGAACCGATAGAGGAGCTTTCAGAGGAAGACAAAAGTAACAGAGGTATCAATCAAGGCATAAGTACATACATTACCATATTTTTTAATGAAAATAAATGAAGCATTGAAAATATGCTATCAACAGTGGTAAATACTGTATATATAAAGGAAATATTTAGAATTTGTAAATATTTTTGTGATATGTATTCATTCACTTAATATTCAGCATGTATACATTAAGTACCGACTGTGTGCACAGCAATGTGCCAGCAGTCTCTTGGTATACAAAACCAAAAAATGCAACATTTCCCACCTTCATGGAGATTAGATGGCTGAAGTGATATGTAACATATTGCAGGTGAGTTAAGTAAAAATGTATGCAACATAAATAATTTTCTGGGCTAGTAATAGCTAGAAAGATCAGGAAAAACTTACATAGGAGGTGGCTCCTGATCAGAGCCTTGAAGGAGTCCAGGGATTCCAGGAAATGACAATGAGGATGAGCATTCCAGAGGAGGAGAGTGGCAAGGTGAAAACAGGTATAACGTAGTGTGCTTGTGCAGTAAGTCATGAAGTCTCAGAAGGTAGGTTGGATAGAGCCAGATTGGGAAAGACTTCAAATGCCCCAGAAAAGAGAATTAGTATTTTATACTAGTGACAGTAAGGAGCCACTAAAGCTATATTCTCTGGTCTGTTTTCTTACTAAGTACTTTCATATGTTTTTATGGGAAGGTATAATGTTCCACAAAACAACTAGGGGGTACAGCGGATAGAACACGGAGCCTGGAGTCAGAAAGACCCATGTTCCTGAGTTCAAATCTGGCCTCAGACACGTAGTAGCCGTGTGACCCTGGGCAAGTCACTTTACCCTGTTGGCCTCAGTTTCTTCATCTGTAAAATAGCTGGAAAAGGAAATGGCAAACCATTCCAGTATCTTTGCCAAGAAAAACTCAAATGGGGTCACGAAGAGTTAGTAGACCTGACTAAAACAACTGAACAACAACAGTGTTCCAAGCTCACTGCTTTTATAAATAGGCGCTTAATAAATATCAACTGAATTTAAATGGAAAAGAATAGTAATAAAATATTTTTAAAATTCAATCCAAATTTTAATATTTTTGTATTTTATTTTTTAGAGAATCTTTAACCATACTCTAGAACATTTTAAAAATTTGGTAGTTAAGTTAAATACTATCACACATCAGATACCACTACCAACAAAAATCACATACCATTTAGTGACCTACAAATTTTTGCTTTGTTAGTGAATACCTAAATATTAAATCTGGTCAGAGGAAAAAGATAAAATGACCACTTCCATTAAAATAGTTTTTAAGAGCAAGAAAAAGCAACATAAACTCTGAATTTCAGGTGTTTGCATTTAAAATTAAAATGTCTTTATAGAAGATTGGAGTATCTGCTGCCTTCTCTTGGGTAAGAATTGAATCTGTTAGTGATTTGCTTTTGCTTTGTTAAATTTTTTGACTAGTTTAATTAGAAAGTGTTGAGGTGATTCTTCAGCAAGATCATAAATAAATCATTTTTGTACCATATTCACAATGTATAAAAACTTTTTTACAACTAGTTTGATGTAACTTGAATGTCTCTATATTGACTGTTAAACAAAACAAACTACTTTTGGAGAGAAAAAAATCAATTTTCATTCTTAACATTGGTTAATTTCTTTGGCTAGCAAAGATCAGTGAATGATTTTGACAAACTAATATTTATGTCACTTCAGTTGGGAGGTATGTATGGTGTTTCATAAACAGAAAGCAGTTAAGAGTCATAAGTTCTACCTCTAATTCTGGCCTATCACCTGACAAATGTATTAAACACAGTGACAACAATGCAGAGAGTGTGATTGTCTCAGGGCAACTCATCTCCATCATGGTGCTGGATCAGTAGCATCATCAAAGTGTAAATGAAGGATGGTATATAATGCCAGCTATTGTTCATTTCAGGAATGATTCACAAAATGGTGCAAACAGTTATCTAGAGGCTGCATTCATTTATCACATTTAAACGACAGAAGTCCTATATCCAGTTGGTGGATTAGCCCTCATTTCTCTTATTTCCTCTTCCCAGCTCTCTTTGAGTAATTTTACTGCCTTTTGCTGCATGAGTCTCACCTTCTTTGTGGTTGCTATGCTAGGATTTTTGTTGTATTACAATGCACACTTCCAGAAATTGCTATATGTCCTTTGTTTTTTAAATTTAAAATAGTTTGGTTTTAAAACTTTTCTACAGCCATTGAGATGCCTAGGTTCTTGAAAATCCAGGATTGGGAATCACTGCTTCTCATTTCTCAAAGGGATGGAAAAAAAGGAAAAAGATGTGAGAAGAGATGAGGTTTCAGCTAGTTGTTAGCAGCACTCAGGCTTGGTGCTGTAGTCAGGCTTTCTTATGGATTTTTATTACCAATTCTTATCCATATTCTTTATATAAGAGGCAGGTAGGTGACTCACTAGTTAGTGGACCTCACCTTGTTTCAAATCTAACTTCAGGTATTTACTAGCTGTGTAACCCTGGGCAAGTCACCTAGTCTCTGTCTGCCTCAGTTTCCTCATTGGTAAAGTGAGAATAATAATAACATCTACCTCCAAGAGTTGTTGTGAGGATAAAAGGAGATAATATTGGTGAATTAGTTTGCAAAGCTTTAAGTATTATCTAAAGGTTAGTAGTTATTATTGCTATTCCAGACTGTCAATAATCGATATTACAGATATATTACAGGCATAGCTTTGCTTCTATAACAATATCTCACACTTACAGTGCTTTAAAATTCAAAAAGTGCTTTACATACTTTTGATTCTCATGATAACGCTTTCATTCCCATTTTATAGATGAGGAAACAGGCTCAGAGAGGTTAAGTGATTTGCCCAGGGACACCCAGTTAACAGATCACTGAGGCGGGATTCCAGCCTCAGTGGTCCTCCTAACTCCAAGTCCATCACTCTATACTACACTTCCTTTCATGATAATTTTAAGTCAGTACTTATTCCTTTACATGAATGACTTAGACAAATATTACTAATATTTAACAATTTCCTTTTTCAATGAACATTCTATATTATATTGCAGAAGTAATTTGCACATCTCATGTTCCCTTTATCTAAATATTTACTTTGGGTTGTGTTTGTCCTTCATTTTTGAAGAGGAACATGGCATCAAGGGAAATGATGATGTGACTTGCATTTAATTTTAGTGAGGGAGGGCTGTGCAAGGTCAACGACCTCACTTTCTCCTCCAGAGCCATCTGGATCCAGTGACCAAATGTTCATCAGGATGACTGGAAATGACCCAGGATGCAATGAGAGACCCTGGCCCTTTTAGGCTAAGGCCTTTTCAGGTACTCACTTAGAGTGAGGTAACACCCCATTCAGTGAAGAGGCCTCTTTAAAAAGTGAGTGAAAGGATATCCCTTTTAATTAGATAAAAGAAAAAAAAATCAAGGTGGGAGGGGAAGACCCTCAGGGTTGCTGATCCAAAGAGAAACAGATATCATTTCCCTGATGTCGTGGTCCTCTTCAAAAACGAAGGACAAACACAATTGACTTCGTAACTTCTTTCAGAAAGAAAAGTAAAATTCTTTATCTGTAATGTCTTGTATTCTTAAGAGTTTCAGAGTTTTTTTTCCCTAAAAAGCATCTTTATGAAAATTTGGCATTGAGAGTTAAGTCTTTTTTAATTCCAAACCAAATTAAGCCTGAATTAATCAACAATTTCAAGATTGTATATAAAGTGTTTTCCTTACTTTTCATTCATTTTTTAATTTCCTCAGTATGACTCAATTCACTTTTAAGCCAGGCCAGAGTTACTGAATACTTGTATGTTTAACCCAGTTTGAATCAACAAATTATTACCTCTACTTTAATTCATTTCCATTCTTTTTTTTTTTTTTTTGGCTTTTTGGAGGGGGGAAGGTAGGGCAATTGCGGTTAAGTGACTTGCCCAAGGTCACACAGCTAGTTTTGTGTTGTGTCTGAGGTCACATTTGAACTCAGGTCCTCCTGACTCCAGGGCCAATTCATTTCTATTCTTTTAAAATGAATAAACTTTTAAACATTCAAGTATTGCTGAAATAATGCTAGTAAGGGTTTAATAACCAGCTCTCTGAAAAAAATGTACACAAAACATACTTTTAAGTTTAATCTGCATCATTAACATTTTCTCCATCACTTTAAGTCTAGACAATAAACAAAACAATAAATCAGACCCAGATTTGTGGAGTTTGCCTATTTATGAGGAGTAAATGCTGATGCTGAAAATTTAACAGTTGGCTCCTGGCAGCCAGTATGAACACCTTGATTTGAGGAGCACATCCTCATTCAAGGAGAATCATTTAGGGTACTTGAGTATCCCACCAAAATCAATATAGCATTCAGAGAGAATCATACCAAAAAGAAGCAGATGACTATGGTTTTTTTAAATATCCTTTTTCAATTTTAAGTTCCAAATGCTCTTCCTCCAGCCCAGTGAGAAGGCAAGCAATATGATACTCATTGTACATATGAAGTCATGTAAAACATATTTCCATGTTAGCTATGTTGCAAAAAAAAAAAAGGAACAACAAAATGAAAAAATATGCTTCCGAGGCAGCCAGGAGGTGCAGTGAATAGAGCAATGGCCCTGGAGTCAGGAGGACTTGAGTTCAAATATGACCTCAGACACAACACAAAACTAGCCATGTGGCCTTGGGCAAGTCACTTAACCTCAATTGACCTTCCTTCCTCCTTCCAAAAAGCAAAAAAAACAAAAACAAAAACAAAAAAGCTTCAATCTGCACTTAGAATTCATCAGTTCTCTTTTTAGGTGGATAGTATTTCTATCTTGAGTCCTTTGGAATTGTCACAGATCATTGTATGGATCAAAGTAGCTCAGTCTATCACATTGACTAATTGTTTTGAAGATTTCTGTCCGGAAGCAATGATTGTTGCCTATCTCAGGTAGATTCAGAATGTCTAAGTGGGTCAACATTTTCAAGCAATGAAAATTTTTCTTCATTCATTGTCTTTAGTCAGTGACGGTGACTTTTTTTGAGTATGTTTTCTGATAATGTTGATTTTATTTTTTAATGAGTGAAGCTTCGTGGCTTTTTGTATTTTAGAATACTCAACTTAAATTTCCTATTCTCTCCTAAAGCAAGGTGGATTGTACTGATGGTAGGCCTTGAATATGAAAGTAATAGACACTACACTCATTTCATCCCTGTAGGATTGTTGTTAAGTAGCAGGAAAGATTAGAAAACTCCTACTCAATTTAATTAGTCCTCCCATTTGCTTGATGAAGTTGACTCTTGTCAGAGGAATCATCCTTGTTTGTGTTTGTATAAATGAACTATAGCAATGACCCACCACTTTTGGAGGGCCATTCTCCCTTTGAAAACTCTTTCCCTTTGTCCATTCTTTCAAACATTAGCCATATTTGATTCATATTCAAGCTCTATGGAACAATCAAAACTTCCCTGTGCCATCCCTAAAAAAGAGTTGATGTACTTATCTAGAATAATGATTAGGAGCATTTATGATGATAGCCAGCCTTTTTATATACTTTAAGGTTTGCAAAGTACTTTAAATCTTCTCTTTTGATGTTCATAGCAACTGTGGAAAGTAGGTTTATTATCCCCATTTTAGAGATGAGTAAGTTAAGAGCAGTTAAGTGACTTGCTCAGGGACATATAGCCACTAAATGTCCAAAGCAAAATTTGAACTCAGGTTTTCCTGACTTCTAAGTTCAACATTTCTACTTCCCCTCCTAGTTTCCTTTCCATGGGAGATACTCATCTTTTGACAAAGGTCCTGAAGTCCCATCAAGGTTGGTTGGAGGATTCAGTCCTTAAACTAAACAAGAGCTCTTCTGTCTCTTGCTACTTAAATGGAATGTCTAGAGCCTACTTCTTCTGAAACCTTAGAGAATTGTGCAACAGGTTATTTAAAGGAATTTAGGGATGTCTCTGATACATATAAAACTTTAAAAAATTGTGTCATGGAGAATATCTACCACATCATGGCATAGGGCTTCTATGGGAAACCAAAGTCAGAGAGACAATCCTAGATCAGAACACTGGCCCAGATCAGTCACTCTTCAGATGCAATATGGTGTTGTGTGTGTCTGTAGGGTGATGGAAAGGATTGCTTTTGTGATTTTAGTTATAATGAGCCAGTATCCAGGATGAACAACTATTCCTCCGTTAGGGGGCAACCATGGTTAGGAGGTGTGACACTTCTTTTCACATCACTAAAAAACCTCACCATTTGGTAGGGAGATTCTAATCACAGTGTTAACTATCAGTCCTTGTAACTCTAGTTAATGGTTACATAGAAATACTTTAAGAAAAGTGGAAGGAAAAGTGTTAAAACTGAAAGAATGCCGAAGGAGGAGTCAAAGAATGAGAGCCTCCTCCGTTTAGTCTAGAAGCAGTCAGTCAACAAGCATTTATTAAGTGCTTGTTGTGTGCCAGGTACTCTGCTAAAATAGGCAAAAAAACAGTGCCAGCCATCAAGGAGCTTATTCTGATGATCGGGAGACAAAATGTGACTCTTTGTACTGAGTGTGAAGGATAATCTGAGAGAGGAGGCACCAGAATGGCGTAGAAGGGAGGTGCAGGGATGACCTCCCCTTTATTTGCATAACTTTATTTATCACCAAAGCATTGCATTAAAACTCAAAATAGAAAATGGAAAGCCTCTTCTCTGAAAGTGTGTTGAGTCCACCAAGATGAAGTTCTTGAAGGGACCCATTTCACGCATTAAGGGAGGTTGCATGATGTGTCCAAGATCACATAGCTTTTTACTAGCATCCTTGAACCAGGGCTCTCATTCTTTGACTCCTCCTTCAGCATTCTTTCAGTTTTAACACTTTTCCTTCCACTTTTCTTAAAGTATTTCTATGTAACCATTAACTAGAGTTATAAGAACTGATAGTTAACACTGTGATTAGAATCTCCCTACCAAATGTTGAGGTTTTTAGTGATGTGAAAACAAGTGTCACACCTCCTAACCATGGTTGCCCCCTCCCCAGGTTCTGACAAGCCAGTTTTTCTTCTTCTTCCTGTATTCTATTCTGCTTTAGCGATCTCATCAGCTCCCATGAATTCATTTATCTCTGATGCTGATGATCTGCATATCATCCTATCTCATAATTTCCAGACGTATATTTCCAATTGTCTATTGGATATCTCGTTATTAGATGTCTGGTATACATCTTAAACTGAACCCATCCAAAACTGAACTCATTATCTTTTCCTCCAAAATCTCCCCTCTTCAGAACTTCTCTATTACTATTGAGGGCACTGCCATCCTCCCCGGCATCCAGGCTGACAACATAAGTGTCGTCCTCAGTTACTCTCTCTCACCCTCCATCTCTGATCTGTTGCCAAATACTGTCCATTGTACTTTCTTTTAACATTTCTCATTTACTTCTTCTCTCCTCCAATACTGCTATCACTCTGGTGCAGGTCCTTATCACCTTATTTTTTGAATATAGCTATAGCTGGGCTACCTACCTTAAGTTTCTCCCTATTCCAATTCATTCCCTGCTCACCTGTCAGATTGAGGAATAAAGCATAGGTCTGGCCACATCACCTCCCAATCAGTAAATTCTGGGAGTTCCCTTTTTCTTCCAGCATCAAATATAAAACCTTTAGTTTCCTGTCTTTCCAGTCTTCTTACGTCTTACTTTCTGTCATGTTCTCTATGATCCAGTTACCCTGACGACCTAGCTCTTCATTGCACAAAACACTTATGCATATCGCTATATATGTATCTGACTAACATATATATCACTACATGTATGTCTTGTTTTATGTCTTAAGATGATAAATTTGTAGAGCAGGTACCCATCTGCATTAATAGAGAGAGTCCTTCACTAAAGCAGTGAAATCAATGGTAATAAAAAACAAGTCTTATTTTAACATTAGCTGCTATTCATGGTTTCTATGCTTCTGCAGTTTGGTTACCTGCTTGATGTAAGTAATTAAAGGATCACTGATTATTAGCAAGTTTTTAATACCATAGTAGCAATAGTAGCATCTATAAAAATCTTTCAGCTATAGTTTGTCTTCCAATAGAGTAATTCTGTATGTGTGTGTGTCTATTTTGGTCAGCTATCTCTTTTTACATATTGTTAACTTACATTATTATCTTGATCATTTTGGGGGGGAGGTCTTTTAACTTGTTATGGCTTTCTTACTGTGACCAAAGCATGAGCACAAGACAAAACAAAATAACCCACCAAGATTTAAATTAAACTTAGTGAAGAGGGAAAAAATGTTTGATGAGGCCAAAACACTTATCATTTTCAGGCCTCCCTCATTCTGTTCTTTAATATTGGCAATAAGCAGTTACGTTGTCAGGAAGCTTATCCAAGTGTCCACGATTTGGAAATTTATGATCAAATTGTTTCCAGCCTAGCCTGAGCCTGTTCTTGGATCCCCATGACTCTGGGGACCTAGAAGCAGGACAGAAGCAGAGAACATTTCAGGACATGATGTGCTCTGTTTTTCTTTGATGCCCACAATAATTGGCCTAAAAATAGCCTTGTATGCATCAGAGAGGGCCCAAATATGAATTCTGGAGTGTTGGCACTACCAATGACTTTTAACCCCTGGAGAGATCTGGCTGCCAGCAGTCAAGTGAATCAACACCAGTGAAAATGGCCGTGATTGTAATCAAACTCACTAGCTATTGAGGTCTTGTAATCAGAAAGAAAACTGATGAAAGTGCCTACTATAGAACCTGTCTTTTTTGTGTCTGCTTAATACCTGGACAGCTATACACTCTTCCATTCCAGATTTTTTTCTTTAAAAACCTAGATAATTTGTTTCCTTTGAGCTTAAATGAAATTGCTTACTAGTAAAGCAGAATTTTTAATATTGTAATTGATAGTGTTTAGTTTAGAAGGAGTTTTGTATAGCAAGCTGTTGTTTAGGACTTTTTAGAAATTATTATAGAAAAGAAGCATCTGCTCAAAGGTACCTAGAATGCCTAGATAAAGAAAGAGGAGTTCTTGATGAAAGCGAATCCTGTCACCCATTAATGAAATCCTTTCTTCCATCAAGACCCACTGTGGGTGTCCTTTTCACTATGAAGCCCTCACTTGACCTCTCTTGCAAAAGTGAGTTTTCCTTTTTCAAATCTTCCTAGGACACTCTGTCTCCTTTGTCTCTGTTAAGTTTTGCATGACTACCTTTACTTTTATAAATATTTTTTCCTTCCTATTAAGTTGTAAACTTCATGAGGAAAAGCTTAAAAAAAATTTTTTTTTACTATTCAGCACAGTGCCACGTTCTAAATGTTCATTAAATAGCAATGATCAAGGTCACAGAAGTAGTTAATGGCAGAGCTCGTTTCAGAGGTCAGGACGGATATCCCACAAAAGATTTTTCCATTTCGAAAGCTCTGGAAGTGGAGGTGGGTGGCAAGGCTGCTGGTAGTAAAGGAATGGTAAGGGAAGAGGGAGAAAAAGAAGTAGGAGAGTCAAAATGAGGTGTGTGGACTGTGGGATCTTTCATTTTTTTCTTCATTGGTGACTATTTTACACAGTCCCAGACACTTTTTTTTTTAAACACTTCATTTTTTTTTTCATAACTACAGATTTTTGGGGGGGAAAGGATTGTTTTAGTGTTTTAACATATATTTAGCCCTAAATGAACTTTTTTTGCCATTTAAAAAGAATTATGTTTTTAAAACATAATATGACTCATTAAGTGGGCATGGGATCATAAATTTGGAACTGCAATTTGGGGAATAGCTAACTAGAACTGGAAGGAATGTTGGAGATCATCTTTACCAGTTTCCTCATAGGCCCAGATAGGTTGAATGCTTTGCCTAAGGCCACACAAGTAATCCTGGGTTGGAACCTAGATCCAAATTCAGTAGTCTTATTACTGTGGTATGCAGTGTTTAGTCAATTGTAGTATTTTCATAAGGAAAGAGTAAGACTCAAGTACATTTTTCTATTGTTTTGATATATGAATATATGTGTGTGTGTGTGTGTGTGTGTATGTAGTTGTACATTTTGTTATAATTTGAATAAGAAATTATAGGCAGTTCTTAAGAAATGTTTGTGTTTATCAAGTTATAATTTTTAAGATTAATATAACTCAAGTTTTAGAGAATTATAAACAGTATTTCTTATGAAAAAAGGTAACATTGATGTTTATTTGTGATTAAAAAATTCATTTGTTTTAACCTTACCTATTAAAAAGTTGCACAATTATTATTTCACCTTGGGGATATAATTTTATCTCTTATTTCAGGAAAGGAGAATGAGAAGAAATTAACTAATAACAAACTACACTTGATAAAAGCTTTGAAGTGCAATCCTTCTCTCACTAAAGAGTTAAGAACAGTCTTAGAACAGACTTTGGTGGAGAAACTAGAAACCTTGGGAATTAACGCAGTAAGCATAAATCTGTCTGGGGTCTTCTTTTGGGTCCCCTCCCCCCAAAAAAAGAAAAATAAAAAGCAAGAGAAGCTTATTTCTAAAAAGCATGCACTAATTAGTCATCCCCAATTGAGAACAAATTATTTAATTGACATCTCAATGTCATCATGGCCTAATTGTTGTAAAGAATGTTCCCATCACCTAACTCACCCTGCCACAGAGTAGTTGAAGCCAAAGACATTTTCAAGATGTTTTCAGTTCCAGCATGCAGTCTTCTGAAAAACTCTGGTAGGGAACATTTCAAGCATCCATATTCAACTCCTTGTGGCTTTTATTCATTCAGAGAAATAATATTCTCAAAAAGTTTTCCCTGTAGATATGGTTTAGTATAGTTTCTTGTGTTAATCCTTTCTTTTGCATGTATTTTTAAATATATTAAGAACAACTGTTCTTATGTGATCTTAAGTCTTCTTAAAAGTTATCAGTGGAGTTAAAATGCTTATTTTTTTCATAGCGTGTCTATATTGTTGAATATAGGGATAGGAACTGCACCTGTGATTTCTTCGGATATTCCTAGAAGAAGAAATTCCCTCAACCAGTGTAGATAAAAATGCTTTCTGAAACTTAATTTCTTTTAGAGTTGTCTAGAACTCTAAGAGTTAAGTGACTCTCTCAGGGTCATTCAGTATCAGAGCTGAGACTTGAACCCAGGTTTGCCTGGCTGTAAGGCTACTTCACTATCTATTATGCCATACTGCCTCTCATTGTTATCTATTATAATACTGTTAAAAAGCATAACCACATCACACTTCTCTTTTGAAATTACTTGAATGATCCAGAGAGAGGAAAAAAAATGCATACATTTTAAAAAACCATACCCACTTAAATAGCGTGTGTACACACACACACACACACACACACACACATACACACACGCACACACATACACGCACACACACAAAATCTCTACCCCACCTCCAGTACAGGTTCTTACCATTTTACTCCTGGACTATTGCAATAACATCCTAAGTGGCCTCCCTTGTTCCAGACTTATTTCCTTCTCACCCCACCTCCTGAAAGATTGACCACCATTTTCACATTGTCAGTCATGTGCTCACAGACTTTTAACCCACCCCTCTCACCAGGCTGTAGCCTTCTCATTCTTCTCAAAACATACTTTGCTCATTGCTGCTTCCTCAGCATGGCTTGTGTTGTTGCCCCTGCCTGAAACACCCTTTCCCTTACTTTTCATTTATCTAGCATCCTTCTAGTCTGTGCTAATGTACCATGTCTTAAAGTATAGTAAGATCTGAATTCAGACAGGACCTTTCTAGATATCTTTCTTTGATAAAGCAAATCCCAGTGATCTCCCTCCAATGAGCTGTTCTAAATCTTACTATCTTAATCCCTTTTTCCTTCCTTGCGTTAATTATTTGTATACCCTGTAGGGCTACAGCTACACTGTAAAATCCTTAATATCAGAGACTCCTAATGCTTTTAAAAATACATCTGTTACAGTGTCTTCTTTACACTAAACCTTTTTTGTGTCATGGATTCCTTTATCAGTCTGGTGAAGCCTATGGACCTCCTCTTAGAATAAAGTTTTCAATTTCATAAAATAAAATTTGAAGGAACCCAATTATGTTGAAATACAATTATCAAAACATTTTAAAAATCAAATTCATGGACCCTAGGTTAAGAACTTCTTCATTAGGCAAATGTTTTATCACTATTTTTGCAATTTCTTCTTTTGAGAATTCCCAACTAATGAAATCACAGCCCAGTACCTTTTTCAGTTCCACACAGATATGCAGATAAAATATCAAGACCTTGTGGAAAGTTCACATAATTAAATCTCATGATATCTCACCCTTTAGGGTGTACGTGGTATTCCCACCCACCACCTGAATCGTGTACTAACTGCTATTGAAACTGCGAGGCAAGAGAGAAGAAAGCAAGTGCCTAACATTCAGGAAATTAGAGACTTTCTGGAGTATCAAGTCAGCTGCAAGATTGAGGAAAGAACCTCAGTGAATTCAAACAGGCTTCCTAGCAGCTCTCCTTTGATTCTTTCAGGTAAGACAATGTATACCTAATATACATTTAATGTGTTAGTAATTATGGCAAATAATAGTCTCCTGGAGTCTGGTGTTGTAGTTTTTTTTCCTATCCCTCTTTCCCAAACAAAATGCACAGCAACTCAAAATGAGAACCTGGAGGGCTGCAGCAGGTATGTAAACTATATTGTATCCATATAATTTTAAAAAGCAACTTGTGAGCAGACCCTATGAAGAAATTGCTATTTGACTTAATTCTTCTCAGCAATACAAGAATCTGACACTTCCAATAGACTCATGATGAAAAATGCTATCCGTATCCAGAGAAAGAACTACAGAGTCTGAATGCAGATTGAAGCATAATATTTTCTCTCTTTTTTTTGGTTTTTTCTTTCTTGTGGTTTCTCCCTTTGGTTTTCATTCTACTTTACAACATGACTAATGTAGGAATATATTTAATATGATTGTACATGTATAGCTTGTATCAGATTGCATGCTGTCTTGGGGAGGGGGTGCAGAGGGAAGAGAAGAAAATTTAGAACTCAAAATCTTATAGAAGTGAATGTTGAAAACTAAAAACAAATAAATAAAATTTTAAAAAGAAGAAATTGCTATTTGAACGGTAATACTATTTAAATTCCAGATAAGCCTAGCGTGACCCAGTTGGAAATGTCCTCATCTGGAGAGTTACCTAGAGTAACAAAGTCATCTTCAAAAACTAAACATCTGATCAAACAAAAATCTATTCCTGCTGAGTGGATACCTGTGGCAACGTGTGTATTTTTACCTCTTGCAAAAATCTTAACTTTATTAATGTTTTGTTTAAGTGATTATCTTACTTTCTTTTAACTATAGTTTTCAGTTAATGACAAGAGAGCTTCATTTACATTCCGTATTGCTGCTTATCATTGTAAGAAAATTAATGCCGCAGTGCCACAAAAAATCATAATGTTAAAATGTGTTGTTCACTGGTGAATAGTTCAGGAATAATTTATGTTGTTTTTTTAAAACCAGGACAAATACCTTAGAAGAAAATTTTCATAAAAAGTCTTCAAGTATTTCGTAAGTTTTTTTTGCTCCTTTTTTTAAAATGGAATATTACTGCTTTCCAAACCCTTTTATTCAACTGTTCCTTCATTACAAGTCAATATTCTGTTATGGGTAATTAAGTTCATAGATTCATGTGTTAATATTTTTTAAGCATCCTTATTTGGTACTGATACATTATGTTTCATATATAGTTTTTATTGGTATTGCCAATAGCTTAAGAGTCAAAGATTTGGACTGTTAACAGCACAAGTTTCATTTAGATTAAGTTTTAGTCTTTTGGCCTCTTGTGAATCTGATGTAACTCTTGTCTTTGTTAGATGAATTACTAATGTATGAAAAATTAAGATTTAAACCAATTCACTTTATCAGAATAATTTTAGCATGATTTATGTTTTATTTTTGATATGCTGATAATCACAGTACTAATTTCACAGAATAAATCTTTTTTTAAAAGATAGACTAAATATCTCAGCTAGAATTTTGTTCTAATTGTATATAGGTCAAAAAAGCAACAGTCATGAATAAATTGGGTATTAGGACACAAATTCTTAGATTTTTCCAGGACTTTTCTTGCAATTTTTCAAATGACACTGCTCCCTGGAGATTTTGGCAGGATTTTAGATGTCAGCTTGTTCCACCCCTCCCTGGAGGCAGAATCAACTCTACAAGTAGCTCCAGTGAGAGCTACTTGTTGACTTTTGCTTGAGTACCTCCAGTGAATGGTCTCATGAATCAGAGTCTGTCCCATTTTGGAACATCTTGAATTGTTAGAAAGTTCTTTCTTATCTTGAGCCAAAAATCCAGCTCTTGTAACATGAACCCATTGGCTCTGTTTCTTTGTTCTCTGGTACCAAGCAGAATAATCCCAATCTTTTGCCTCTGTGACTCTTTAAGTGTTTATAGATTTTCAGTCATTTCCCCCTAAGTCTTCTCTTTCCCAGGCAAAGCATTTCTGTTCCTTTCAACCAATCCTCATAAGCAATTATTTTCAATCATCTCACAACCCTTAGAACCATTCTGTTTTGTCAGTGTTTCTTCAAAAGTGCTGGAGCCGGAAACTGAGATCAGTCAACAAGAATTTATTAATTTATTATTAATATGTGCCAGGAAGTGTCCTGAGTAAGCACTAGGTCACAAAGAATGGCATGCTGAGTAAGCACTAGGTCACAAAGAATGGCATGCTTTCAAGGAGTTAAGAATCTCATGAGAGAGACATCACAAGTACACAGCAATGTACCCACAAGATATATGCAGGGTGAAATCTCAAAGGAAAAGATACAGAGATTAAGGAGGACAAGGAAAGAGACTTTTTTGTAAAAGGTGAGATTTTAGCTGAGACTTGAAGGAAACCAGGAGGTGAAGATGAGGAGGAAGAGAGTTCCAGGAATGGAATCAGCCAGTGAAAATGGCCAGAGACTGTGATGAGCATCATCATCAAGGAAGGGCATGGAGGCCAGTGTGAATTATGAGTACACAAGAAGGAGCCAGAATGAATTATAGAGTACACAAGAAGGAGCAAGATTGTGAATGGTTTTGAACCTCAAACAAAGGATTTTGTATTTGATCTTGGAGGTAAAAGGGAGGTACTAGAGTTTATTGGATGGTAGTGGGGTCGACCTGTGCTTATTTAGGAGGGTCACGTTGGCCGCTTAATGGAGGATAGACTGGAGGAGGGAGAGAAGACACTACTCCAGATTTGTTCACACCACATAAGGGATTAGATAATCATGTCAGTTATCTTCACTGTAGAACTGAGGACATAGACAGTGAGGTTAAGTGACTTGGAATCACAGTAGATAAGAAACTGAAATGAGCAGAACCAGGAGAACAATTTGCACAGTAACATCAGTATCATAAAGATAATCAACTGTGAAAAACTTGGTAACTCTGATCAACATAGTGACCCACCATAGTTCAAGGAACTCATGATAAAAATATGCTGTATACCTTCACATAGAGAACTGATAGGTTCAGAGTACAGTCTTCCTTCCTTCCCTCCTTCCTTCCCTTCCGTCCTTCCTTTCTTCTTCCTTCCTTCCTTCCTTCTTTCTTTTTTTCTTTCTTCCTTCCTTCCTTCCCTTCCTCCTTCCTTCCTTTTCCTTCCTTCCTTCCTTTTCCTTTCTTCCTTCCTTCCTTCCTTCTTTCCATCCTTCCTTTCTCTTTCTTTCTCCTCTTTCTCTTTATTTAGTCATGGTTGATGTGGGAATTCTTTCTCATGGCTACACAAGTTTGTCAAGGGTTTTGTTTTCCTTACCTTCTTGATAGGTCAAGGAAGGGAGGAGGGAGGGAGAGAATTCAGAACTGAAAATAAAATAAAATTGAGTTACTGGGAAGTAAAAAAAGAGGAAACATGTACTCTAAACTTATTGTCCCTATATCCTGAGTAGTCTGTATCCTGCATCATACCACTTCCTCACAGCCTCCCTTTCTAAACTTCCAGAACATTTATTGTTTGTATCTAAATCAATTCAAAAAGCAATAATTTAAATGGGTATTCAGTGATTCAGATTGCAACTTTAATAAATTATCAATCCCTATGTTTCCTATTGGTTTGCAATATTTAGGACTCCTCCCTTTAGTTCCGAGGATGAATTAGATGAGGATGGCATCGTGCAGGCCTTCTTGTCACCAGAATTGCTTCACAAGCAGTCTGCAAACAGCCTCCACACTTCTGGAAATGATGCTGCCAAAAGTGACACTGATTGGACTGAAGGGAGTGAAATTGAAGATAACGAAATCCTCTCTAAGCCTGAAGAAGGTTTTCTAGGCTTTCTTTTGCTTAAAAATTATGGAGCCAAATGGTTTATTAAACATTAATGATAAGAATTTTATCAACTTGATTCCAGGCACTAGTAACTGAAATTCTTGAACCTATGTCTTGTAAGGATTTACATTCAAGAAGTGGGAAGTCATTTTTGTAATTTGACAGACAAGCAAAAAGTTTTCTAAAAGGAAAAAGGAAAAAAAGCTGTTTCTAACAGCTATTAACTTCAGTCCACCTCATAGTAAATCCTATTGAAACATCTCAATAGAATGTTTAATAGTCCATGGCAGGTTGGAATTTTTCAAAATAGGACGAATTGCTATACACCATTAGACTTGCAAGTTTGACAAATGGTAATGATACCCATCAGAGAGTTGCCCCATGCTAGAACAGCCCTCATTCATACCCCTGACCTTCTGAGTGGCTCTGAAACTCTTTCAGATTATCAGTCAGTAATGAAAGGCATTCAGAAGGTTCCTATAGAGTGTAACTATTCTAAGAGATTTAGGAGCTTCAGAGTTTTAAAACTGAAGAGGATCATAGACTTAGGGCTAGAAATAACCTCATCTAATCCAATATCCCATTTTACAGAAGAGGAAACCAATGATGAGACTGGTAAAGTGACTTGCTCATTACTACACTCACATGTAGTAAGTGACAGAATTGGGATACAAACCCAGATTTTCTGATTCCAAATGCAATGCCCTTTCTAATATCCAGTGCTGTTCAGAGTCTGAATCAGTCTCCAATCCAGAGTCTAGAGCTCTTCTGTGGGTATCCTGCCCTTTGATTCTAAGACCCTAATTGAAGGGATCAGCGAGCCAAGGGAGAACTGGTTTGTCTGCATGAGGTCCTTTTAGTGTGGAACATATTATTTTCATATGCTTTACTTCCCTGGCCCAGAAGGTAGTCATGTCAGTGCCAACTAAGGAATGAATGATTTTTTTGAGCAATTTTATTAGTGTTCATTCCAGGAATATTAATGAATGGGGCTATTCTGGGGCTATTCATTAATAGGGGCAGAACCTCAATGGAAAAAACAGTGAAAGGTTATAGTACATAACAAGGGACCCCAAAACGTCAGATCATTGATGTTCATTCCTTATTCATTCAGTAGATAAATATTAAGCTCTTACTGAAAGGAACTGCAGTAGGGACTTGAGATATTACAGGGGTGAATAGGACACAGTTCCTTAAGGAGCTTCTAGTCAAATAGGGAAGATGTACATATACTATATATTTATATACATATATATGCAAAAATTTATAAAATAAAAAAGCAAAAAATAGCTATTTCCAATTTGTGTGTGTATATTCTCACAGACACAATATGAAATGCCAGAAGGATATTAGAAGTGCTACAGGAGAGGTATAAATACAGTTGTACAGGAAGGAACATTTCTGTCAGAGCAAGGAATGCAGTACAAGGGGAGAATCAAGGAAGATTTCTTAGAGTGGTAGGATTGTGTAGGACATCAATAAGCTACTAAAGGTAAAGAGAACAGGCCAATCAGAGAAAACAGCAAGACTCTAAGGTCTGTGGCAAAGGTCCTCACTTGAAAACTTTTTCTTTCCCCTAGCATGTTAGTATGGTGCTCTGCACCCAAAAGGCACTTAATGAATGAATATTGAATTAGTCCGGGGATGGCATAGGAACAATGCAAGGCATCTTTAGGAATGGCTTGTGGTTTACTTAAGTGTAAGATATATGTAAGGGAGGGGTGCCCATAGTACTACCATAGTAATATTGTAGCTTATAGTGTAATAGGAATAATCTACAGTCAAGTAATGGTTGAAATCATGGAAGTGGATAAGATAATCAAAGGAAGAGCTATACAGGGGACAAAAAACTGAAGAGGCCAGGGAAGAACCTTGAAGAATGTCAAAATTTGGAAGTGGAAGTGAGAAAAGGAATTAGTAAAGGCGTCCCCCAAAAAGTGGTAAAAGAGAAAAAAAGAAAGAAGATAGTGCAATGTTTTAGAAATGTCAGCTACTAGAGAAAAGTCAAACAGGTTAAAATCATTAGATGTTTCCATTAGAAAAATATTGGTAGCCTTAAAAACATAATTTCAGTAGATGGGTAGGAATGGAAGCCAGATTGCAGAGGATACAGTGAATAGGTGGTTAAAAAAAAAAAAAAAGGTGAAAAAGAAAAGGAATAGATTATGCTTTTGAAAAGTTTGACAATGAAGAAAGGAGAGAGCTTCATTAAACATTAACTTGGGAATATAGTATAAGTATAGTGCAGTGTAGGAAGGGTATTTTAAAATAGAACAGACATGTATTTTTAGGCAATGGAAGAGAGATAGAGAAGATGCAAGACAAAGAAGGAAACCAATGAAAAAGGTCCTAGAATAGGTAGGAGGAGTGAGATTAAAAAGTTCAGGTTGAGTGATTAGCCTTGGAAAAAAGGAAGGATACTTCTTCAGAGAAGAGAAGATAGATGAATATGTAGAAAAACTTTGAGGTAAAGAGGATCAAAGTTAGGGAAGGTGATTTTCTCAGTACTTTGTAGGAGATTAGACCATCTGCTGAGAATGAGGGATTTAGTAGGGTCAAAGAGATAGAATAAACTTGGATTTACACATTTTAACTTAACATAAATATTAGATATTCCCAGAGTCCACATCTTCAAGTTTTCAAAAGCTTAAAACTGAACTAAGACTTTGGGGGATACTTTGTGTAATTCAATTTGATATACTTTTAATTTAAATTAAATTTATTTGTTTAAAAATCACAGTCCAAGGGTAGCTAGGTGGTGCAGTGAATAGAGCACCGGCCCTGGAGTCAGGAGGACCTGAGTTCAAATCCGACCTCAGACACTTAACACAAAAACTAGCCCTGTGACCTTGGGCAAGTCATTTAACCCCAACTGCCCTCCAAAAAGCAAAAAAATTTAAAAAATAATAAAAAAATAAAAATCACAGTCCAGATTTCATTTTGAAAACCATTTTTTAATAGAGCTCTTAATTGGAAGGAGTATACTTAGGAGAGATCATAAATGTTTTGTGTTTGTTTCTTTCTATCAGAAATATGCTAAGCTGATTTCATTTTGGTAATATTTATGAAGCACAGGCTTTCTCAAAGTATTTTTGCCATAAGATTATTTTTTTTAAAAAGATAGATAAAATGTATTTAATACTTCAGCTGACTAACTTTTATTGATCATACAGGCACCTGCATTAAGTTGCTAACTGAAAAAGTTGAAAAGACAGTGTCAAATCACAGAAATGTGAATAAACCAGTTGGTGGAATTAATGTTGCTGAAGCATTTGTCAAAAAAGAAGAATTACAAGAAGAATTAAAGGTGGAGTCATCTTTTTTTTTTTTTTTTGCATAAACTCTCCTTTCTTGAACACTTTTTATTTCTTCCAGACCATAAAAATTGGAGTTGGAAATCTGCCCATGTTAGGCTATTAATCTTAATAGTCTTACTGATTCTCACTATTCAGCCATTGTTTAGCACTGGGGGATAAACTGTGGAGAGTGGCCTCAAGAGGCCCAGCAGAATGAATCTGATATAAGGGTGTAGTCCTGAGCTCCTTTAACTACATTAGGCAGAAAGGCAATCAGACTTTAAACACTAAATGTTCTCTTGGGGCTACCTCTTTGCAGTTTTTTTTTATTTCTAGAGATGAAGTGTGACTACATTGCACACTTCTGGACATAACTAATCTGTGTTCTGCATGCTTCAAGAACTGAATAAGATTTAGCCATCGCTGCTTTGTTCACTACTTTTCTGTTACTACATTTTATTTTCATGTTATTTTCCTCCACTGAAGAACATGTCTCATCCTAATAATTGGCATTCATTTGACACTTTAGGGTTCACGTGGCGCTTTACATATTCTCTCTCTCACTTGATCCTCTAGAAGCCCTGGGAGGCAGGTACTCTTATTATCCTCCTTGTACAGATGAGCAAATTAAAACCAAAATTGGTTGGGATGAGTGAGGAGACTAAACCTGAGATTTTTTCCAAGGTTATACAGCTAGGAAGTATCTGAGGCAATCAGTTAACCTATCATTAAACATTTATGAAAAATTTACTTTCTGCCAGGCACTAAACTAAGCCCTAGGGATACAAAAAAAAATTACAAGATAGCCCCTGCCCTCAAGGAGCTTATAGTCAAGTGGGCATGATTTAAAACCAAGTCTTGCTGACTTGGAAATGACTTGGTTTCTTAGAGGTTTTGCCAGTGGAATGTGAAGTGGTAGATTCCATAAAACTGGAAAGGCTTTGAATGTGGATTTGGCAGTGAACTGTGTACCTGTGACCAGAGGCCTTGTTTAACTAGATTCAGAGAGGCTCATCATCCCAGTGGTTCTCAACCTTCCTAATGCCGTGACCCTTTAATACTCGTATATGGGCGTATCTGCATCTGGGCGGACCCGCCTGGAGACAGATAGAGAAGCAGTCTCTCGGTTCCTAAGACCATCGAAAATATGTGTTTTCCAATGGTCTTAGGTGACCCCTGTGACCCCTGTGAAAGGGTCATTCCACCCCCATTTCACACCTCACAGGTTGAGAACCACTGCTCTAAACTATAAAATATGAAACTTCTAAGTGACTTCTATTTACTCAGCACTCTTTTCCATATAAAAGTAAAAACTTTATTTAACAAAGTTAAATAGTATTTCACTTTGTCATTTAGTCAAAATTAAAATAAAATTTTTCTTTTAGGTTCAACTTCCCAGGAACAGATTTTTTTTTCCTTTTCATATCTGATTGCTATAGAATTCTTTAATGATTGATAATTTGGTTTTAAATGATTCCAAAGGACATTAAAAGACTATATAATCCATCAACTGACTTTTAGGGCACAACTGATTGTCCTTGACTTCACATCCTTCTGTTTTAATATAATTGATATATATACGTATATATACATACATATGTATTTGTTTTCATTAATACATTATTGGTTAACAGTAGCCCTCAACAAGAGAATATACATCACGTGTCCCCTCTAAAATAAAGAATTTTCTCAGGCCCCAAATTGTCCAGGGGCACCTTCTCCTGCCCCATCCTTAGCCTTAAGAAGTTACCTGTCTGAAGGTCCTTCACCCAGATTCATAACCTCAGTATCCTTCTCTGCTACCCTGTCTCACTTATCCCACATACCCAAGTTTCCACATATCCACAGGTGACTTGTGTTGTTTCTTTCTTTCCTAACATTTCCCTCATAGATCTCCCTTTCAGAACTTAAACTGCTACTTCCAGAATTCAGGACCTCATCGTCCCTACTGCCACAGACCTCTCGCTGGCCTCCCCATCACAAGTCTCTTCCCATTCTAATCTATCTTCCACTTAGCTACCAAAACAATTTCCCTAAAGTGTAGTCTAACCATGTCACCCTCTACTCAGTGAACTTCAATGGCTCCCTATTACCTCCAGGCTCAAATAAAGTCCTTTGTTTGACATTTAAAGCTCTTCATAACCTTTCCTTGTTTCCTAATCTTTTTGCCTTGTATTCCCCTTCACACATTACAGTCTGCCCATTCTGGCTGAATCATTGTTCCTTCCCAAGGCACTCTGTGTGCCTTTGTACAATCTGGAGTACTCCTCCAACTTCCAAATCTTAAAATTGTTGGTTCTCTTTAAATACTGAGCTCAAGTGCCACTTCCTCTAGGCAGCCTTTTCTGGGCCTCTTTTCCACCCCTCCTGCTTCACCTCAGTTGCTAGCATCATCCCGTCTAAGGCTACCTCTCATCTACTCGGTATTTATCTTATATGTTCTGATTTATATCTCTTCTCATCCCCCTTCCCCTACCTGGGTAACTTTCATGAGAGTAGAGAATGTTTTTTTCTTTTTCTCTGTACCTCCTGTGCTTAACACAGTGTCTGATACATAGTAAGTACTTAATGGAAGCTTATTGATATTAAGTAGGATAAAAAGTGATGACTTCTCAAAAATGTAATAATAGATTGCCTGGACCCCAGACTTAAGTTTCTATTAACTAGATGTATGAGAGAGGTGAACACTTCTCAGACTGCACCCTAAGATTTAGTAAGGTTTATAACCTGTAGCTAGAAGCCGAGGCTTGAGTTTAGGAACTTGGGACCGTTGCCTTGCTTTCTGGTCCTAAGTTGAAGTTTTGTCAGCTAAGCATATCTGTGGGAAGGAAAAGTGAAGACTCCTCAGAATTGACCACAGACCCAGACTTGAGTTTCCACTGACCCGGAACCATCTGACATGTACAGATACAGATATATGGAAAGACCATTGCAAAAACCCTGGACTGGTCACTATGACCTAAAATCCCCATGAAAATAAATATTTTCTACTTTCCTGTCATGTCTATGTTGATGACTGTTAGCATTTTCTTGCTATTCAAGTGGATTTTTGTGATTAGACTGTAATCCTAATTTCCTGATTAATGGGAACAAGGATCAGTGGTGAGGGGGGGAAAGGGAGATCTTTTGGGTATACAAAGTCAAGCTTTGCTTTCTGTAATTGGCCTCTCCTACCAGTCTGTTTCTGGTAGTGATGACGCCCCCTTCTTGCAAGATTGTAATAAAGATCTTTCTGTTTCTCTGGAGACACCTCTGTTGGTTTTATTTGAGTAAGGGTCTTTTGTCCCACACAATATCTATCTTCTTTTTAATTTACATTCTTCATTTGTCCAGTTGAACAAATAGCTCTATTTCTAAAAGAGTTGGTGGGTTTTTTGCCTTGCTGAGCAGATACCATTCTAATTAGACTCACCTGACATGGACCCAATGGGAAATTCATGACCCAATGGTAGGTAGAGAACAGTAATGGAATCAGAATGCTATAATTATCCTTTTGGTAAAGTTCTCCCAAAATGACATTGTTCCTTCAAAATAAAACATTCTTTTCTGTTTCCTTTAGTGTGCAGATGTAGATGATGATGACTGGGACACATCATCCTTGGAGGAAAAAAAGTCTTTGAAAAAAGATGTTGGAAAAAAACCAAGGGGGACTGCACTTATAAAGATTGAATCTAATACCACTCATGTTACAAGTGCCTGGGGTGCATATACACCCAAAGTGCCCAAAGTGGAAGGTCAGCTGCATCAATACTGTTGTTGAAATATGGTCAATATTCTGATTGTGTCTTTACAACATAGAGAATTCAGATAAATAAAATAAGTACCCATCAATCAGCTTAAAAATGCACACAAAAATTAGAACCGACAACTTTCTTAATTTATTTTGCTGAATATTGAATATAGTCAAGATAACAGTTATCCATTGTCAAACAGATTTAAATTTTGATGTATACTATCCTTTTTCATTTTAATATTGTGCTACTCTTTGTAAAAGAACTAAGAGTTCAGAAAATGCAAGATTAAGATATGAGATATAGTCTACTTCTAGATAGCCTTCTTTTATATAGATGCTGGTATCTACCTTTGTGGATTGAGGGAGGAACACTGGAAGCCACATGATTTACATTACCTTTCTATATAAGCTGCCCTGGACCAGGGATCAATGCATTTTGGGTATTAGCAGGTGTGATCTTTTGCTGACACTAACTCCTTCACTCTTCCATATAAAAAGGCATTGGAGTCGTCCTTGCACTAGACTTACCTTTTCTCATTGTACAAGTTGTTTTTGTCAAACCAGAAGCCAGTTCTCTATCTACCCTGATTGTTGCAGGGATCTCAGCCTCCAATGACCAAGAACCAACCATCCTTGAGACTATTACCTGACTTTCTTAAATGAATCTAGGGAAGAACAGTCTTGGTGAGACTGCTGCCTTTTCTTTTCCACATTGCCTTGTAGCATGCTTAGCCCTTCACACTAAACGTGGACCTGTTTTTTGTAAATACTGTTTTATTTTTATAACACTGATAATAGATTTGAGAATATTTTTGCACATCTAATTGAAAACTTGAAATGCTTATTATTGACTAGGATGATTTTTACCATCTTATATTTTCACCTATAGACTAGCCAGTTTGGCTGCTGTTGAGAATCATTTTTGTTTTTATCTAAGAACTTTTCCTTTAGCCTCAAAAAGTTAAGTAGAAGCATGTTATTAATCTCTGCAGCATTTCCTGTCCAGCTCCATTGCTCTGATTCACAGTGTGGAAATTACTGTAGGTTGAAGTATGATAACTTAGAAAAATTCACTCTTAACCACTAGTCTATTTTGTTAACCCTGATACTTATTCTTAACCCATTCACAATTATAGAATTTCGGAGTAGAAACTTTCAGAGTAAAGGTATATATGCATTATCTTCTTGCCAACTCTTTTGATGGAGTAAATATTTATTTGTATAAGATACAGTTCCATTTGAATATTTGGATATTTTTAAACCTTTGGAGCTGATTACAAAAAAAAAAACCAACAACTCCAAAACAGATATCCCTGGATTCAACATTAATTCAGTCACTGAACTTTTCACTTCATTTTCTCTGAAGAGTCAGAATTGAAAACCATGACTTTTTACTGGTATTTATTTAATTGTCTTCTTTATCTTTGATCTTTTTACCAACAGGACTTCAAGAAGCTGATACAAGTACATTAAAAAGCAGCTTAGTAACTGTAACTGATTGGAGTGACTCTTCTGATATATAACTACCATGCCTTGTCAGATGTGACTCCCTGGTGCCAATACCGATTTCAGTAATCTGCCCACATGGTTCTAACTCTCATGCCTTATCGTATTTCTCACAGTAACAAGGAAGCTTATTCAGACAACAAAGGTATATTTAATGGCATTTAAGTATTTATTGAAAAACCAACTCAATAAGCCAACAGTATTTTGAAGCATAAGAGTGTTAAAAAAAAAACAATTTGCTGTTTTAAGAAAAACTTGTCAATTAATGCATAATACATTTTTTTCTTCAGAATGGTACTCAAGTATTAGCGTATTTTTTTCAAATAATTTTTAAAAGCCAGTTTTTAATACCTTTTACTTTCACAAGGTAAATTTACTGAATTTTTTGTTGTTGTTGAAAATAATGACATTTTCATAGTGTAATTTAAATTCTTACATAATTTGTGTCTCACTTGGTGTTAAATGTCACAGTTCTGTTTGCATTAATCTTTTAAACCAAATAACAAAAGTAAGAGATACTTAAAATATTAGATTGGTTATTTTAATATGCAGTTAATTCTAAAATTACCAAGATATAGCTACATATATGTATATGTTTATAGGCCTGAGTTACTTTCAATTTAAGAATTGTAACCAGAACTGTCAGTGTATGCAGCATTGAGACACTTTAAGCATGTTTACAGTGAGTACATTCATTTTAAGATATATTGAAATGCTTTTTCTGCGTCATAGTCTACCTACTTTGGATATTTTGTGAGTAAAATTTAACTTTTTAAGTGGCTGATTAAGTTGCCTCATAATATCATTGGAAAAGACAGAGTCATTACTAAATCCATATGTATATTTGTGGGTATTTACTTTTTATTTTTTATATTTTTATTTTAATAGCAAGCCTGTATTATAAAATACCTCACTTCAACAAATTAAGTTGTATTCTTGCCAGTATGACACTTGTCAGAGGCCAGGAAATTCATATCAATTGCTTTTGCATTTTTATACACTCAAAAAACAAGCATTTTTGAAGATATTTTGTGTATTTTGAAACAAAGACATTTCAATTAAATGGCGTGTTGAGGTTTTGATTTTATTTTCTCTTTACTTGTAAACCTCTCAAGTAAAATCCTACATTCTAATCAGTGTGACTAGACCTGAGTTATTATAGATATATCTAAACTACTTCTTTACAGATTAATTTTTTTCCTGATCCAAACTGTTTTTATTTCAGAATTCAGTAAAGGAGATATTCAACTGTAATAACAAGCAAATGCTGTGATCTAATGTTAAAATTACAATCAAGAGTTATCTTCATGTCTTCCCGTAAGGTCTTATTTGTTGCACATCCCCATGCCCATTTAAGAAATTTCCTCTGATTTTACGTAGTAGACATATTATACTGGTGTACTTTACCTTACATGGTAGGTGTGTTCCAGAAAAATTGTACAGTGTAGAAATTGAATCAAACTTTCATTTACTAGACAGAGATAAGCAACTAAGAGCATGCACAATATCTTTAGCTACTGCCATGCCATATCCCCATTCTGGCCTCTCTCCAACCAACCTGAAGAGAATTAGGACTTGTTACCTTGCTTCTTCTCCCATCCCTCCCAGCAAGGAAGAGGTAGAGGAATTTTGGTATACTGTTTTAAAAGGCTGGTGACCCTTGTGCTAGAGAAAATATTTAAAGAATCCTATAAGGAATTCTTGATAAGGCAAATAATGCACTGAAAGAGTCTTTATTTGGAATCTAAAGACCTAGATTCAAATATTGGCTCTGCCATATAATACTAAATGATTTCAAATCACTTCAACTCTGTCTCTCATTTCCAAATTTGTAAAACAAAAGTGTTGGACTATATGACCTCTAAGATCTCTTTCAGCTTTAAATCTATTATATGATCCCCATAAAAAAAAACTTATAAAGAACTTATAAATCTGAATTTCACATTTCATACTCGGTCTGTTTAAAATTACTCAGGGACCTACTTTATAGTTTTTTATTTGTGTATCTGCATGCTCTAGATATATATTTTCTCCTTTTGTGTACTCATGGCTTATGAAATTTACTAGCAAATTTCATTCAGTGAATTTGAAGATTATTAGGTTAGAATTCTAATGTTTTTGGCAGTGAATAGGTATTCTCTCTTCCTTTCTTGCCATGGAGAATCATGTAAGCCATCTATCTATATGATATATAAAAAATGTGACTAGCCATTAATGGATCACAATAATAGTTAAATATTAAGGTAGCTATATTTTGTCCCTTGCAGTGGCATCAAAGGACATTTTTTGGGAGGACATAATTATTCTTCATGACCTCAACCTGAGACATCCTCTTTTGTCACCTCCTAGGAAAATTGAGTTTTACATATTGAAGACTTGATCTGTAACTAAAGTAATTCCTTTTGCTTATTTTAATTTATCTTTCAAGCTTCAAGAGATTTCCTTAATTCTCTGTTCTGGTGGACTCATATGATATTTACCTGTCATGATAGAACAGTACAATTTCAGATCTCTTTCATGGGCTAACTGATAGCTTAAAGCAGTAACTTTAGAGTTCAGATTCTTTTCCCCTAAATCATTATTTTAGTTGCCCCTAGTAATGCTTATCTCGCTTATTTCTCTTCATTCACAAAGTTTTGTGAGATTTTTCTGGATTCAAGAGAGCTAATAAGCATCATCTGAATATTAATGAATTTCACCTTGTACTCTTTTCTGCAGATCACGAGGAAAAAAATTGTAGTTGTCTCACAAACTGATCCTTAGCTCCTATTCTTTGTCATGTGGCTTTAAGCCAATTTTCTTTCGATGAAGAAGTATTTTACCCCATCCCAAACTAGGTCAGTTTCTATAAAGCATCCTTTCAAATGGAGTCTTTTCCAGTCACTTTTCTAGGTCTTTATTGATCTACTTAGAAATATAATTAATTTTTTCCTCTTCTCCCTAGAAGTATAATCATGCTGTGATGCATGTGAATCATGATTTGCAAATAACTCACGTAGAAATTTCTGTCCACTGCTTGGAACTAAGTCTACTAGATGATCTGAATGTCCATATACTGAACAACCATTTTGTCTTATTTAGAAATCTTACCTTCTTCACATCTTGCTCCAGTAATCTTATAGTCTAGCTCTTCAAAGTGTTCAGTCATTTATTACCAGTTGTATAAGACCCAAGGCAGAGTTCCAGTGTATCCATATTTTGGTGAAGAAGGGTGAAAACCCAAATTTAGCCTCTAGAACCTTCATTGGGACTTAATTAAACCATTATCACCTACCCCCACAGATACATGGTGTAGAGGATAGAGCCCTCGACCTACGTTCAAATCCAGGCCCAGACACTTACTAACTATGTGACCCTTGGCAAGTCACTGAACCTCTGTAGGCCTCAGTTTCCTCATATGTGTAATGAGAATAATAATAATAGCCTCTACCTCTCAGGTTGTTGTGAGGATCAAATGAGAGAAAGGAGAGAAATAAGCATTTATCTAATACCTACTACATGCCAGGCACTCTGCTAAGAGCTTTACAAGTATTATCTCATTTGATCCTCACAACAACCTTGTGAGTCAGTTGATAATATCTACTTTATAAAACTTAAGTGCTGTATAAATGCTACATATCATCATCATTATTATTCTTTTATTACAGCTCACCCCAAGCATTATACCTGTATACCCTACCAGAAAAGTCCCCTGAAACAATGCAAGACTTAAGTGTCAGTGAGATTTTGGCCAAGATCATTTTCACTCCAGCATCAGTGTTCCTTCTTCTCAACCATCCTAATCAGTGTCATTGTTTTGAGAAACAATAAAAATGGCCTATAAGTCACTAGTTTCTATTCCACTTAACCCGAACAGTTTTGGAACAAATTCTGACCTGTCCAATAGATGATCACCTTCAATTCAATTCAACAGACTCTTATTAAGCACTTATATACAATTCACAGCAAGTCAAGACGTCATCCTCGTGATGACATTGGTCCTCTTTGAGAAGCAAAAAGGAGCAACAAACAACTGTACTAAGCACTTACTGTTTAGGGGTGGGAACCGGCTTCAAGTAGTTGAGTTTTTAGGTACATTCAGTTTTCTATTTTAAATGAACAGAAAGTCAAAGCCTTCGTCATTTGAGTTACTTGGAAGGTTAACTTGAAAAATATTATACCTATGAGCTAACCTGTATTTAACAAAGTATTTCATATTTTAGGTATTATAATCAGTCAATTAAAATATCTGGTAAGTAAACCTGTTTATTTTTTTATAAGAAAGCCGCAACAGAAAATGATTAGTATATAACTATGTAAGAAAATTTACATCCATAAAATCAACAGTGCTACAATTCATATTTTAAAAATAGCTTGTGCTAATTACAGGGGAACCTTGATGGAAATCATTCCATGAACAGTTCACATTTTAATGACAAACTCGGATTTGCTTATTTGTAGCAGTGTTGTTTAGACATAAGCATTTTTATCAAACTGTTTTGGAGGGCTTGTGGTTTTAAAATCTTCTCCACTCTGGTACTTTGTCCGAGAAGACAAAACTGACGTGGCTCCATTGTATGCATATGCCATTCTGAAAGGCAAGACAACAATTTTGTATATTATAACATATATCCGGGTATGGGGGTGGAGTGAGGGGAAATGGTTATTTCCCTCCTCTTTCCATAAATAACTCAGATCATATTTCCTTGGTATTTCTGTTTAATAATGAAATCCAGCAAGTATTTGAGGATGTCTCAAAGGTATTTATTAGCATTCTTGCCTCTGCTTTTCCTAATTCTTAAGTGCATATCATCCATCCTAAAGTCAAGAAGACGCTAACAATTTCTATCAACAATTTCAGCCTCTGTTGTAAAAAAAAAAATAAGTTTTGGAAAATAATGACTATGATTTGACATCTCTTCGTCGTTTCCTTTAAATTCTAAGTAAAGCTTTTCCATCTTGACTTTGTCTTAGTTGAATTAAGAGAAGGATTCGCTGACATCTTGAGCAGAGAATCTCTCTCATCAGTCTTGTGGAAGGTTGATGGAAGTGGGAAAGATTACTGCTCTCTCTAGGATAGAGAATTCAGTATCAGAACCTATCCCTCCCACATTTCTTCCCTGTGTACTCACACTTAAGACTATTTTGTATGTTAAACTATAGTAACCTTTATATCAATACTGTTCTTAAAGTTTTACACAGCACACAAATGAACTGTAGTTTCAGGAACATAGTCTTCAAATGAAGTTTTAAGTAAATGCTATGATTAACTGAGGGTGCCCCCTGCCAAGCAAATCTATTAAAATTCTTGCCTCCTTTTATGCAACTTTTCCAAATTTGATGCTGCATGTAGAGTTTCTCTTTGACAATTATATTAACTATATAGGATTTGTTTTTCACATGTGTAATTTAGAATTCTAGTATCACAGATTCAGAAGTATTGAAGGGAACTTAGAGTTCATCAAGCCCAAGCCTCCTCATTTTACTGGTGATTGGAAACTAAGACCCAGGGAAGTTAAGAGATTTGCTCATGGTAACACACAGGTAGTAAAGAGCAAGGCTGGGATATTACAATTTCGGACTTTTCACATAGATCGTTTTTGTCTGCATTTCTTACCTGGGTGTTTTGCTATTGTCAGATATCGAGAAGCAAAATATAACACCACCAATTATGCAGAGTGAAGCTCCAGCCCATCCAATGAACAAAGCAGCTCCTAGTTCATATCTGCCAAAAAGTGCGACATGAGTTTTAAATTACTTATTTTGAAAATATATTGCATTTTAGCTCTGAAACTCTGATGGTGAATTATTAAATTATGCTCTTCAAAGAAAGTGAGTTGGAATAATTTATATGAGGCTTTATAGCATTTACATTTTATTAGCAACAATCATCACATTTTTTTTTAAAGGAAAAAGAGAATATCATCATCCTAGTGTCAGAGGGTCTTATTTAAATCAGTTCAATTCAATAAACGTTTCCATTAGGATACAAAACCAAAATAGTACCTGTCCTCAAGGTACTTTCATTCTGCTGTTGGGATATATGTACATAAATAACTAACTACTATATATGTATATATACATATATATATATACATACACATACATACATACACACATACATATATACATACATACATACATACAAAATAATCTGAAGAATGGGAGAGAATAGCCTACAAGTGTGGGGATTAAGAAAGTCCTCCTGAGTGGTGACGACTCAGCTAAGCTTTGACTAAAGGGATTCTAAGAGGTAGAGATGAAGGCATTTAGAAGACCACTTATAGAAAGCAGGAAGATTGAAGATGTAAGATGTATGTTGAAAACGGTTGACAGAACACTTTTTGACTGGAAGAGAGTGTGAAGTAGTATGAAGCAGTATGAAACAGAACTATAAAAGTAGGTGGGAGCCTCTGCTAGAGAAAAAAGAAAGAAGTGACAGACCAGTGAAGAAAAGCAAAAAATATTAAGGGAAGTTTAAAGAATGTTAATGTAATTAACCGGTTGTTAATGGTAACTCTCCATTTCCTAACTTCCCAAGTCAGAATGAAAATAAAGAATCTTAGGGTGATAGGTGATGAGTATCAGACTTGGAATCAGACATCCTGGGCTTGAATCCTGGCTCCAACGTGGGGATCTATTTCCATATCTGTAAAATGGTACCTACCTCACATGTTTATCATGAGTGAAGCCCCATGTAGATCTTAAAGCTACATAAATATTAGTTTATAAGATGATATATCTAGAGCTAGAAAGTATAGTAGAGAACATCAAGTCCAAGCCTTGTTTTCCACAGCTGGGGATGCTGAGTTCCAAAGAGACTGAGAGACTTGGCCAAGGTCAAATGGGCAGCAAGTGACTGAGGCAGGCTCTGAACCTAAGTTCTCTAACTCCAAACCCAGTGTTCTTTCCCCTGTGCCACACCATCTTCCACTGAGTTCCTAGTGTCTCCCTCATTATACTTTGCTCTTTGAAAACAGATGCTGGTGGAGAGGAATAGTATGAGAGGAGACAGGGAGAGACAGAATGGGGTTACTCATCTCACACAGAAGAGGTAAGGGATAACTTACAATGGAGGGGAAGAACAAGAAGGCAAAAGGGAAAGGGTCAACCTTACTCTCATTGAATTTAGCTTAGGGAGGGAATGACAAACACTCCAAATTGAGTATCTTGGCCTACAGGAGAGTAGGGGGAAAGGGGATGAGAGGGGGGAGGAGGGAGGAGGGGAGGGTTGTTAGAAGCACACACTTTGTAAAGGGACAGGGACAAAGTAGAGACTAGAACAAGTGGGGGGTGGAAAATTTTTTAAAAAAAAGAAAAGAAAGACCTAAAATAACATTAAAAAAAAAAAAGAAAGAAAACAGAGACTGGTTTTTCTTTGCTGTCATTTGTATCCCCAGTGCTCAGTGCTGTTCCTACCAAATGTTGTTGCTGTTGTTGAGTTGTTTTTCAGTCATGTTTGACTTTTCATGATCCCATATAAGGTTTTCTTGGCAAAGATACTCGAGTGGTTTGCCTTTTCCATCTCCAGCTAGTTTTACTGATGAGGAAACTGAGGCAAACAGGGTGAAGTGACTCACCCAGGGTCATACAGCTAGGCAGTATCTGAGGCCAGATCTGAGCTCAGGATGTTTATTGACTGACTGGAAAGGATGTTATCTATTATGAAACCTAATGACCCATCTGATGTATAAATGTCCTCTGTAACATCTCTGATGATGCTTAATCACTGTTTATTGAACTGAAAAGATTATGAATGATGCTTTTACCCAGAAAAGGGACCAAAAATACATAAACAGCCAGCAACTCACACATTTGTTTTGTCATCTCCATAAATTCTTGATGATAACATACATAGAGGGGAACCTTGATAAAACATGAAAAGGGAATAGGGCAGCTTTTACAATTTTATACACTTAATCACATATAGATATTCACACAACTGACAGAGGTGTTGAGGATTTAAAGATTTCACTTAAAATTCATTGATTACCAGAAAGCATTTGACTCAATAGAGTAAAATAGCTCCTTGGAGTCTGTCCATCATAGAATGAACCTCACTCATATGAACTGGTTCAAAGAGGAAAGAAGACGCATACACACACACACACACACACACACACAGCTGGGTAGAGAAATTCATCTTACTCAACAGGGAAAGAGGAGAGGAGGGCTAAGAAAAAGGGGTAGGTGAGTGGAGTGTGATGAGAGAGAAGGCAGATTAAGGAAGGAAGGCAGTGGTCAGAAGCAAAACAGACTTTTGAGGATGGAACGGTAAAAAAAGAGAAGGATAAATAGAATAGGATATAGATAAATATACTGTTAGTAACCATTACTATGAATGTGAATGGGAAGAATTCTGCTGCTTCTCGCTCCAGGGGTAGAGGCCAGACCACACTCTGTCCCTCCCAGATCCAGCAGAGTTCCACTGATCTTTTACTTTGTCTTTGTTATTTATGGGTTGATAATTCTGAAAACTGCCACAGCTGCTGCTGCTGCCTTTGGAGAATATTGAATGGGAATAGAAAGGAGTCTATTTTTTCTCAGTTGTATATGACACCTTCACAAAAATTGATCCTGCATGAGGGCATAAAAGCTTCACAAACAAGTGCAGAAAAACAAATATTAAATGTACCCTTTTCAGAGCATAATAAGTACATTCAGTAATGGGTCTTTGAAGCATAAAATAAAAATTAATTGGAAATTCAATCTTAATGAATGAGTAGGTCAGAGAACAAATCACTGAAATAATAATTTCATTAAAGATAATGAGAACCATGAAGCAATATGCCAAAATTTGAGGCACAGCAAAACCAGTACTTAGGGAAATTTTTTATATCTAAGTGCTTACATAAATAAAAGAGAGAAAGCAGATCAGGGAATTGGGCATACAACTAAAAAACTAGAAAAAGAATTTTAAAATCCCCAATTAAGCACCAAAATGAAAATCCTGAAAATCAAAGGAGAAATTCACAAAACAAAGTTAAAAAGATGAAACTAATAAGTAAAACTAGGAGCTGGTGTTATGGGGGGAAAAAATCAATAAGATAGATAAGCCATTGACTAATTTGATTTTAAAAAGAAAATCAGATTACTAGTATCAAAAATGGAAAAGGTGAACACACAACCAATGAAGATAAAAATCAGAACAATAGGAAATATTTTGCCCTATTATATGCCAATAAAACACAATATGAATGAAATAAATGTTTATGAAAAATTAAAATTTCTTATATTAAAAGAAGAGGAAACAGAAGTTTAAATAATCCTAATTTGGAAAAAAAAAATTGATCAATCCATAAATGAGCTCCCTAACAGGGGGTGGGGGGAAACCACTACAGGATCAGCTGTATTTACAAGCAAATTCTACTCAATATTTAAAGAACAATTAATTCTAATATTATGTAAACTGTCTGAAAAAAACAGGCAAAGAAGGAGTCCTATCAGATTCCTTCTATAATTCAAATATAGTTTTGATACTTAAACCAGGGAGAGCAAAACAGAAAGAAAACTAGACCCATTTCCCTAACAAATTTTGATGCTGAAAATTTAAGTAAACTACTAGCAAGGAGATTACAAGAATAAATCACAAGGATCATACACTATCACCAGGCTGGATTTATGCCATAAATGTTTAGTTTAATATTAGGGAAACCATAAGCATAATTGACCACATCAAAAATAATAAAAATCATGATTATGTCAATAGATGCAGGAAAAGCTTTTGCAAAAACATGACACCCATTCCTATTAACAACAACAATAACAACAACACTAGAAAGCATAGGAATAAGTGGAACATTTCTAAAAAATGATAAATAGTATCTATTTAAAACCAGAAGCAAGTACTATCTGTAGTAACAATAAACTAGAAGCCTTTCCCATAAAATCAGAGGTGAAGCAAAGATGTCCATTATCACCATTATTGTATGTGGTTGTGGTCTATCCTTTCTTGAAAAGGACCATGACAGCAGGGAGATAATTACAACCTGACTTGCAATTGAAGTGAACTTGAGTGAGGAAGAGCTATGAAAAGTCATCAGCCTCACTGTCTTCTCCAGAGCCATCTGGGTCCAGAGGCCAGATATGGATCAGGATGACAGGAGATGACCCAGGATACAGTGGGGGACCTTGGCCTTTTTAAGCTAAGGTCTTTTCAAGTTCTCACTTTGAGTGAGGCAACACCCATTCAGTGAATAGGCCTCTTTAAGAAGTGAGTCAATGGATGTCCACTTTAATTTTTAAAAAATTCTAAAAATGCTAGCTACCAAAGTAAGACAAGAAAAAGAAATTAAAGGAATAAGAATAGGCAACAAGGAACCAAAAATATCATTTTGTGCAGATAAAATTATGATATACTTAAGAGAATCTTAGAGAATTAATTGAACTAGTTGAAATGATTAACTTTAGTAAAGTTGCAGGATATAAAATAAACCCACACCAATCATCAGCATTTCTTTTTATTACTAACTAAATCCAGCAGGAAACTACTGAAAGAGAAATTCCATCTTAAAAAACTGCAGAAAATATACAATACTTGGGAATCTACCTGCAAAGACACACCCAGGAACTATATGAACACAGTTATGAAACACTTTTCTCATAAAGATAGATCTAAACAATTGAATAAATTTTAGTTGCTCATGTGTAGGTTAATATAATGAACATGACAATTGTGCTTAAATTTATTTACTTTTTCAGCACCATACCAATAAAACTACCAAAGAATTAGTTTATAGAGCTAAACAAATAATAACAAAATTCATATGGGGAAACAAAAGATAAAAATTGCCAAGGGAATTAATGAAAAAAATATGAAGGAAAGCAGCTTCATAGTACAATTTCTCAAAATATACTACAAAGTAGTAATCATAAAAATCATAATCATAAAAACAAAGAGTAGTTGATCAGTGCAATAGATTTTGTTCATAATATTCAGAAGGAAATAGTCAAAGTCACCTTGTGTTTGATAAACCCAAAGATTTAAGCTATTGGGACAAGAATTCACTGTTTGACAAAAACTGCTATGAAAACTGAAAAACAGTTTGGCAGAAATTAGGCATAGTAAAACATTACATACCATATACTAAGATATGCTCAAAATGCATATATATGATTTAAACATAAAGGGTGATAGCATAAGCATTTAGGGGAGTATGAAAAAAATTACGTGTCATAACTATGGATAAGAAAAGAATTCATGACCCAATAAGAGATAGAAATGATCACAGAATGTAAAATGGATAATTTTGATTATATTAAATTAAAAAGTTTTCACATAGGGGGTGGAGCCAAGATGGCGGCATAGCAGCAACAACATATCGCAGTTCTCACATAGCCACCCCAAAATACCCATAAAATAGGACTCTAAACCAATCCTAGAACTCCAAAACGCACACAAAGATACTTCCCACTAAAGTCAGCTCGGCTACGAGGAACCATATCAGCACTGTGAACTGAAACCAACCTGGCCTGAAGCCGCGGCTGTGCCCCGGGGTCGGCTGGGCGGGAGGTGCAGAGAACCCTTTCAGGTGAGTGGATTAGCAGCAGCTGCGAGTGGGGATTGTGAAAGGGGGAGATAAGCAGTCCGGCCGAAAGGCCTCCAGAGCAGAAAAGCGAAAGACAGAGGTTTTGCACCCGCCTCCGCGTTGTAGCTTCCTGCCCGCGGCCTGCAGACAGCAGGGGGACTGAGCGATTGTTCTCAGGCCAAGAGCTCTCGTGTTGAGCGGCCTGGATCTGGATCACGGTCTTGGGCCTCGGTTCTGGAGTCTTCACTATCCTGTCAGCCGGAGGTAAATAGGAAGAGTTCCCAGCCTCTTCAATGGTCAAAGGATATGAAGAAGCAGTTTTCAAAAGAAATCAAAGCTATTTATAGTCATGTAAAAATGCTCTAAATTACTAATAGAGAAATGCAAATTAGAACAACACTGAGGCATCAAGTCACACCCATCCGACTGTTTAATTTGATAGAAAGGGTAAATAACATGCTGGATGGGATGTGAAAAAATAATAGACACATTGTTGAACTGTTGGTGGAGTTGTGAAAGGGCCCAACCATTCTGGAGAATAATTCAGAACTATGCCCAAAAAGCTATGAAATTGTGTATATCTTTTGGCCCAGCACTGTTGCTACTAGGTCTATACTCCAAAAAGAGCAAAGAAAAAGGATATGGATATATGTGAACAAAAACCTATTTATAGCATCTCTTTTTGTGGTGGCAAAGAATTAGAAACTAAGGGAATGTCTCTAAACTGGGAATGGCTGAAAATGTTATCATGTATGATTGCGATAGAATTCTATTGTGCTATAAGAAATGATGAAAGGAATGGTTTCAGAAAATCCTACAAGAGTTATATAAGCTGATGAAATGTGAAATGAACAAAACTAGGAGGACAGCGAGCACAGTAACCACAGTATTTTATAATAATCAACTATAAAAGACTTAGCTACTTTGATCAATGATAATTCCAAAGGATTCCTGATAAAAATGCTATCCACCCTCCAGAGATAACTGAAGAACTCTGAGTTTGATTGAAGGCTAAGTTTTTTCACATTATTTTTCTTATTTTTTTGTTGCAGGGGCGCTAATATGGAAATATATTTTGCGTGACTTCATATGTATAATGAGGATTGTATTTCTTGCCTTCTCAATGAGTGGGGGCATGGGTGGAGGGAGGAAGAGAATTCAGAACTGAATATAAATAAATCTTATATAAATATATAATATATTATAATTATATATTATAACATTATATTTTATTAATATACTAAATTAATCTCCAAATTAATATTGTATTATAGTAATATGAAAAATATTGCAATATGTTATAAATAATAAAATAATATAAATTTATATAATTAAAAATTTTAAAACAGAAAGGACATAGCATCCAAGAGAAAGGATAGGGTAATGAGCTGCAGAAATCAAGAAAAATAAAGACTGAGATAAGATCATTCAGTTTGGTCATTAAGAGACCATTAGTAACTTGAGAGAGAACATTTTTGTTGAATAATTAGACTGGTAGCCAGATTGAAAAGAGTTAAGACAGTGAGAGCAAAGGAAGTGGAGCCACCTTTTGCAGACCACCTTCTCAAGGAATCTAGCCACAAAATGGAGATAGAAAAGAGGATAACCTGAAGGGATGGATGAATCAAGTAATGGTTTTTGAGGATAGGGAAGACATGGGCGTGTTTGAAGAAAGTAAAAGAAGCACGACTGAAGATGAATGAGAAAACAGGGATGAAGAGGGAGAAATCTGCTAGAGAACACAGGTGGGATCATTTGCACATACAGAGACATTTCCCTTGGCAAGGAGAAGGGCCCCTTCGTCATGTGAAATAGAGGTTAGAAGTGGTGAAAGAGCAGATAGTGATAGAAAGTACCTGAGTGATGTGAGATGAGGGAAAGGAGAAGAGGGAGCTCTCTCAATTTTTTTTCAGTGAAACATGAGGCAAGATTCTCCACCAAGAAGGTTGGGGAGAAGAAAGGATGAAAAGGTTTAGAAAAATTACAGTGATGAGGAGGATGGTGAATCAATTAGGGAGTATAAAAGGACTACCTTGTTGCAATAAGTACGGTTGAGATTAACTGTAACTTACGTTATGATAACATAAACTTGTAGGGATTTCATGGTTTCATGATTTTCTCCAATTTCATTTAGCAGCACTGAAGGCAATGGATGGTGGAAATAATCTAAGGCTGGTATTTGGCAAGGCAAGATCTTCAACAGGATAAAAAGAGAGGACTGGGTCAAGTTGAGAGGGTTCATTGGGGAATCAAGATGGAGAAGGGAAGAGTGTATCCAGTGCTGGGGTGATGACTTGGGAGGAATGGAGGGGCAGGATTGGAGGCTGCAGCACAGAAGTAGAATAGGGTTTGGAGTTGTAAGGTCGAGGGAGAAGTAGAATAAAAGAAGATCATGATCTGATAAAGGAATCTCCAAATTCATAAATACTGATGTAAGTCACTTGTGAGTAATGGCAAGATCATGGGTGGGGAGGAGTGGTTGGTCATGGGAAGTGGAAATAGAGAATATGTGCTCTGCTGCTCCACACAAATACAGTTTGTTTGTATGTCTAAAGGATATTAGTCATTTCTGTGTTCTCCTTTCCATACCAGTAAAGCACGCAAACAAACAAAAAACCCAACTCTTATTCCATTGCCAGACAAGTATCCTGAACAATGTAATTAGAAGCAGTTTCCTGAGTAAATCAAGCTACAGAATCATAAAATAGCTATTTCATATGTGTATATATACACACATGTAAACACATACATATACATGTGTGTGTGTGTGAATAGGCCTCTTTAAGAAGTGAGTCAAGGGTTGGCCCCTTTAATAAAAAAAAAAAAGTCAAACTGGGAGGGGAAGACCCTCACGCCTACCAAAGGAAAAACAGTTACTATTTCCATTCACTCTGAGCCAGGAGGGCTCCCAAAATAGCCATTAAGCGGTCCTTAGGCGGGAACCTATTGTCCAATCCACGAGCTGTAGAGCGAATTGGGTTTAAGGTCTGGTCTTTGAGAAAGAAATCTAGCCAGTAAACCCCAAAGGAACTAGGCAGCTTTCGGCCTTCCAAATCTGCTGTCCTTTGGAGAGGGAGGGGGAGAGGATGAGCGGAGTTACCCAGCTGGCTGGGTCCCCATTCCGGCAGCTCGCACTACTCACAGGTTGTGTTTTTCCTTCATTTCTGAAGAGGACCATTACATCATGGAGATGATGACATGAGTGAGAGAGAGCTGTGCAAGGTCACCAGCCTCACTTTCTCAATTGGACAACAACAGCTGCCAAAGCACCACTTAATGGCTAGTTTTTTGGGCCCTCCTGGTGCAGTCAAAGCAAATGGTAACTGTTTCTCTTTTAGCCAGCAACCCTGAGAGTCTTTCCCTCCCAGTTTGATTTTTTTTTTAATTAAAGGGACCATCCCTTGACTCACTATTTAAACAGGCCTATTTATTAAATGGACATTACTTCACACAAAGAACCTGAAAAGGCCTTAGCCTAAAAGGGCCAAGGTCTCCCACTGCATCCTGGGCCATCTCCAGTTGTCCTGATGGATATCGGCCACTGAACCCAGATGGCTCTGGAGGAGAAAGTGAGGCCAGTGACCTTGCACAGCCTTCTGTCACTCAAACCAAAGTCACCTGCTAGTCATGTCATCATTTCCCTGATGTCATGGTCCTCTCCGAGAACAAAGGACGAATACAACACCACAATATGTGTACATGTATACATATGTATGTATGAATGTATATATGTGTGTATATGTATGTATATATATATGTATGTATGACATATATATATGTCTATCTGTATCTATCTAAAATCTCAGTTGACAATGTCTATATGTCTTCACATCTGGCCAGACTAAGAGGAGGGATTTCTTTTTGACCCAAAGATCCAGGCAAGACAAAAGACCATATGGACAACCTGCTCTGCTATCTCCCACTTGTCAAAGCAAAGAGAAATATTATCACTAGAATAAATGGGGAACTCAGTATCAAAGAACACTTGACCTGGAAATCAGAGATCTGAATTCAAATCCTGCCTCAAATACTTACTTAGCTATGTGACCTTGGACACCTTTTTTAGGCTGTTTCCTCATCCATGAAATGAGGATAATCCTGTTAACTCAGAGGTTTATTGTGAGGATCAAATGAGATAATATATGTGCTTTGCAAATCTTAAAGCCATAAATAAACACTAGCTATTATTATTATTACTCTTTGAATGAAGAGTCAGTGAGGTGAAAGGGAGAAGATAGAAAAAGGGAAAAAATATAAAAGGTAGAAAAGAGAAGTTGAGAGAGGGCACAGGGAAGAAGGGAAAGGAAGTAGGGGAGGAAGGAGCAAAAGGCAGGCACAGGGGGTTTCCTGACCCTTAGCTTGCTTGCTTCTTTGTATGGCAGCCTCATCCCCACCAAACCTTAACCTGGCCCTAGCCTCTGCCTTCCACACACCTCTACTCTCTTGAGTCTCACGTTGTCACAGAGCTACCCAACTCCAAGAGTTGACCTGGTCAGGCCGTGCTGCTGTTATTATTACAGTTAGAGGAATGCTTCGATGTTGCCTACCTCTGAGGCTCTGAAAAGGGCAGGCCAGATCCTGTCTCCCAGCCTGTCTGCCTGATTTGAAAGGGAAATCAGAAAGAAATGTGGTGTCTGTAATTGGGGTAACACCGGCAGTACTCTCAAGCTGGAATAGGAAGCCAATTTTTCCTAGGGGAATGGGTAAAAGATTAAGGGATTTAGGCTCCACTACAGAATAATCAGAGCTGGCTGGCTGGGATTTTCTAAGCCTACATTCTAGCTGGGAGTGTAGACCTTGCAGAGTGTCCTATACTATACTCTGTACAGAAACAGAATGCCCAATTAATGTTTCTGGCTGGTTCCTAGCTGCCTCACCTTCTTGCATTATTAGCATAAGAGAGATCTAAGTCACTCAAAGGAGACAGAGAGGAGTTTAATAAGTCTGAAAGTCTAGGAATGAGCCTGAGTTCTAAGTTTAAAAAAGGACAAAACCATCCACCTCATCTCAAAAGAATGAAAACCTCTAAGTCTGCACATTGCTAAACCTTATTATCATACACAACAGAGAAGCATTAAAGCTGGAATCCTTGGCAGTGAACTGGAAATAAGGTTACTTCTCCAAACAGGAGCACTGATGGGAAAGAGAGAAAGAAGGGAAATAAGCATTTACTATGTGCCTGGCACTTTCTGAGAACTTTACAAATATCTCATTTGATTCTCTCAACTCTGGGAGATAGGCATGCTATTTAGCCCTGTACAACAGAGGAAATTAAAGCAGATGGCTGTTAAGTGATTTGGGCAGTTATACTGCCAAGTATCTGAGGCTGAATTTGAATGCAGATTTTCCCGACTCCAGAACTCTATTGTACTACCTAGTTGAGCCTAGGGGATGGGAAGAGTAATCCCTGTGTAAAGGATGTGGGTGAAAGGAATATCCAGGTTCAGATAATGGAATGTCCATAATCCTCCTAACCACATGCAACATGCCTGATATAAGACAGTTCACAAAAAGGAAACAGCTGGCCAAAATGAAGTATTTGAATCGTGTCATTTAGTAAAAGGCAAGGTGAAGTAACTTTATATTGTATTAAATTAAGTCACAAAGGTTGGCACAAATGAACTAAAGTACATTTTGCTCAATAGGCAAGAGTTAGCCTCAAAAGCAGGAAGATTCAGATGCAAGTCCCATCTCTGCCACTTATTTATTATGTAACCCTGAGCATGGCTCTTCATCTGTCTCTTGGTGCTCTAGGCAATTCTCCAAAGACTTAAGTTGAAGAGTGCTACTGATCTCTGTTTATAAAGGGAATTTCCTCACTGAAAACTCCCTGTATCAATGAAATCATGGGACTGGATTAAAGATACTAATTCACCTATGATTGGCCTAGATAATTGGTAAGGTCCTTTGCAGCTCTAAAACTGTAATCCTTTGATCCTATTTATTAAATGTGAATTTTCTTTCAAGTTACCAATCTTGGTTTCAATTTCAAACCCAGCATCATTCCATATTTCCTATCTTGAATTCTGATGAAGAAACCCAGTATCACCAATGGATAAGCTTTTAAATGGGTTAGTTCATTGCTGATTTTCCTTCTCTTAAAAGGTGAGTCAGGTACAAGTTTCTTTCTCCCTCTTACAATGTTATATACTTCAATCCCTTTTATTAGTGCATACATGAACAAAGGCTTTTATGTCTTCTGGTGGGGGAGGGGGAGTTCTTTCTTTCAGAGATGTCTTTTCATTTTGTTGAAAGATATAAATCACCAGCAACCTCAACTCACAAGTACTTGCTTATGGTGTTTTGCAAAAGCCGATTTTATGGTGGTTGTTCAGAGACAGACTCAAACCGTAGCAACCATACCCAATAGAAAACACCTTGAGATTTTTCTCCATTTTTCTCCATTTTGGATTGATTATACCAATGCTTCTTATTCAGTTAATTTAGGTAACTAAAAATGATTTCCGCAAATGAAATGCAAGGCATGTCACCAAAGGAAAAAGTTGGTAAACCATCAAGACATGTGTGTTATATGTGTGTGTGTGTGTATTTTTATAGAGAAAAAAAAGCAAAATGATACTATCAGAATTAAATTGAGTCGGAGGCGGAGCCAAGATGGTGGCAGAAGAGCAGCAAAGTTCCACAGTTCCCATATAGCCACCTCAAATATCCATAAAATATGACTCTAAACAAATTTTAGGGCTCTAAAACTCACAAAAATGCACCTCCTACTGAAGGCAGCTCAACAGGAAGGGATCATTGCAGCACTAGGAGCCAAAACCAGCCCAGCCTGAAACTGTCGCTTGGCCCTGGGAGCGGCCAGGACCAGCCGCAGCTGGAGCTTCAGGAGAGCAGATCAGCGGCAGCTGTGTCAGTTTCCAGAATTATCAAGCCATAAGAAAAAAAGGACTAAATGAAAGGTCAGTGGAACTCAGCTAAACTTGGGGGAGAAAAGTGGTCCAGACAAACTGCACTGCTTTCAGGGCAAGGAAGCGGCAGAAGAGGTGGCCCTGCAGCTGGATGCTTCAGAGCTCCTAGCCTGCAGACTGCAGGGGGGCCAAGCAATCATTCAGAGGCTAAGTGCCCTTGCGTTAAGCGGCCTGGATCCAGATCGTGGTCTTGAGTGGTGGTCCTGGGGTGTGTTTTCAGTGAGACAAAGCTGGTGGAGGCTGCATAAAAACAACAGCCCCCTAATAGCTCCGGCAGCTGTGATTTGGGACAGAACTTTCCCCTCTGGAAGCAGAGTTCCACAGAGCTAAAAAATCAAGTAATTGACTGGTCAACATGAGCAGGAAAAGGAAGCAAAGTAAGAATAGCAACCAAACTCTAGATTTTTTGGGGGGGGAGAAGAAGGATCAAAGCATGGAATGGGAGGAAGACAACACAGAACTCCCACACCAAAAGCTTCCAAGAAACATGAAGAGTGCCTACAAGCCATAAATCATCTTAAGAAGGATTTTGAAAATCAAATAAGAAAAGTGGAGAAAAGTTGGCAAGAGAAATAAGAATGATGCAAGAAAATCATGAAAAGAGAGTCAACAACCTGACTGAAGAAAATAACACCTTAAAAAATAGATTAACTCAAATGGCAAAAGAGGCCCAAAAAACCAATGAGGAGAAGAATGCCTCAAAAAGTCAAATTTGTCAGATGGAAAAAGAATCTCAAAAGCTTTCTGAAGAGAATAATTCCTTCAGAATTAGAGTGGAGCAAATGGAAGCAAATGATTTTATGAGAAATCAAGATACTATTAAACAGATCCAAACAAATGAAAAAATAGAAGGCAATGTGAAATATCTCCTTGAAAAAACCACTGACCTGGAAAATAGATCCAGGAGAGACAATTTTAAAATTATTGGACTACCAGAAAGCCATGATCAAAAACAGAACTTAGAAAGCATCCTTCAAGAAATTCTCAAGGAAAATTGCCCTGATATTTTAGAACCAGAGGGCAAAATAGAACTTGAAAGAATTCACCCATCACCTCTTGAAAAAGATCCCCAAAAGATCCTAGGAATGTTATAGCCAGGTTCCAGAGTCCCCAAATCAAGGAGAAAATATTACCGGCTGCCAAGAGGAAGGAATTTGAATACCATGGAAACAAAATTAGGATGACCCAGGATCTAGCAGCTTCTACATTAAGGGATGGAAGGGCCTGGAATATGATATTCCAGAGATCAAGGGAGCTAGGACTAAAACCAAGAATCACCTACCCAGAAAAATTGAGTATAGTGTTCCAGGGGAAAATATGGTCATTCAGTGAGGTGGAAGACTTTCAAACATTCTTGCTGAAAAAACCACAACTGAAAAGAAAGTTTGACACTCCAACACAAGAAGCATGAGAAGGTAAACATGGAAAAGAAATCATAAGGAACTTATCAAAGTTTAACTATTTACATGCCAACACGGAAAAATGATAAATGTAACTTATGAAACTTTTCTCAGTACGAGGATAGGTGAAGGGAATACATATACATACACATATGTCTATGTAGGAGGGTTTATATATGCATATTCACACATATCTGAGTATGTGTTTATATGAGTACATAGAGGGCACAAGATCAATTGAATAGGAACAATACTCTAAAAGGTGAAATTCTGATGTGGGAGAGGATTAGAATGAGAGGAGACAGGAAGAGACCGAATGGGGTTAACCATCTCATATAGAAGAGGCAAAGGATAATTGTTATAATGGAGGGGAAGAACAGGAAGGCAAAAGGGAAAGGGTCAACCTTACTCTCATTGAATTTGGCTTAGAGAAGGAATGACATAAACTCAGTATTGATGTCTCTCAAGATCTTTGGGCACCCTGTCATCTAGCATGCTAGTTAGCCCTCCTAGCATTGTGTTACTTGACAACTTGATAATCATGCTATCTATACTTTTATGTAAATCTCTGATAAAAAAAAAATATTAAACAGAAAAAGAGCAGAAAGAGATTTTAAGGTACTAGAAGGAGAAAAATATTCCAAAACGTCTATTGACGAAGCCTCAAATAAAATACAGTTTGGGCACAATTTCAATTAGAATTTCTGAAAGAAATGAAGCAATAATTACAAAAAGAGTTTTTAAAAAATATTTTTATCAGAAAAATAAGAAAGCTGGAGGGAAAAATGGAAAATAAGTGAGACATGGAAGAATTGGAAACAGAATTACCTTGGCTCAAAAAGTGCAAACTTTTGCCTGAGTAGCAAACTCTTTGAAAATTATAATGGACTATTGTAATGGTAATACAATTTGGAGATACTCCTGTATTGGCTTGGTTTTTGGGTTGAGTGTTAAAACCCAGAGCTTGTGAATCCCACTAGTGGGATGGACTTGTTGATGTGAAGAGAGAGGGCTGAACTGGGAGGAGCTGTGAATTGGGAGAAAGGCCCTAACCTAGAGAAGGCCAGAAAGACTTTTGGGAGAGCAGTATCCAGTATCGTGGAGCCTGAATTGCTGAGAGAAAGACTGCTGAGAGCCTGTTGGAGCTGCCCAGGATTTTTGAGAACTGCCACCCAGAGCTGCCAAGAACTGAGGAGGCATGGCTGTGATGCC
>CM053591.1:91313568-91332080 GCA_028646515.1 Pseudochirops corinnae
AGGAGGATTTTCTTGTGGTACCTGCACAGAAATCCTGGAAGAGGGCCTTGCTTATGTTTTCAGGGGTTCTGGGACTGTTCTACAGGCAGAGAGTGACTTGATGAGGACACTGGCTTTGGCTTTGTTGAGCATTGTCTCCCCAGGAACTGAGATTGCTGAGCGCTTGCCTCGAGTGAAGATGAAAGAAGGGCCTTTCCTTGGGTATTCAATGCTGAGATGATATCTCAATCTTGTTGTAACTTAAGGGTGGATGGCCTTTTGTGCTCTCCTGCACCTTTTGAGATTCAGAGGTGGGAAGTCTTTGAGTTTTTTGTGCTCTGTGATTGACCAAATGAAGGTACTTTGTTTATGATTGGAGACTAATCTCCATTTGAGAGGAGAGACTTTGTTGACTGACTAAATGTACTGCCCAGGAGTGGGCTACTTTGACTAATGTACTGGCCAGGGTTGGGATACTTGGACTTTGATACTTTGTAATTGAATTGAGAACTTACTTCCTAAATGAACAAGTTACACTGTATTTTGACTTTCTCTGTTCTGTGAATGTTTGCTGAATAAATCGGGTTTTACCATGCTGGTAATCTGAATCTTGGAAGCTGCCTTTGCTTGGCATTACAACTATATAGAAGTCAATGACTCATGAGGAAATAGTAAAACAAAGATTTTTTTAAAAAGGAAAAATAGGAGATCTAAATATTTTATAGCAAAAACAAAAGTGACCCTCAAAGCAGATTGAGAGAAAAAAAATTTTAAGAAGAAAAAGAAATAGATATCATATTTCAAGAAATCTTAAAAGAAAACTACCCAAATCTGTTAGAGCCAAAGTGGAAATAAAATTTACTGGTCACCTCCTGAAAGAAATCCCCAAATAACATTATAGCTCCCAAAATAACATGATAACCAAAATCCAGAGCTTCCAGATAAAAGGGCGGGGGGGAGAGTGCAAATGGTCAGAAAGAAAGAATTTAAGTATCAAGGAATCACAATTAGAAATACACATGATTTAGAAGGCAGTATGATTCTCTCTTAGGGTGGAAGAGGTCCCACATTCAATCCCCAGATGAACCCATAGTAGGCAGCTAGGTGGCACATTGAATAGAGGAGTGATGGGCCTGGAGTCAGGAAGACTAATCTTTGTGAGTTCAAATCTGGCCTCAGACACTTATTAGCCATGTGACCCTGGGTAAGTCGCTTAACTATTTGGATCAGTTTCCTCATCAGTAAAATGAGCTGAAGATGGAAATGGCAAACCACTCCAGTATGTTTGCAAAGAAGACCCCAAAGAGAGTCACAAAGACAAGACTGAAATTACTGAACAATAACATCAACAACTATAAAGAAGTATACTGCTTCGAATACACTGTTCTAGAAGGCAAAAAATACAGGGTTACAGCCAAGAATAACTTATCCAGAAAAACTAAGTGTAATCCTACAGCAGGAAAAATGGATCTTTATTGAAATAGAAGATTTCCAAACACTTCTCTTGAAAAGATCAGAGCTTCAGAGAAACTTTGAAGTCCAAACACTGAGATTAAAAGCAACATATTAAGAAAACAATGGAAAGGGAAGGAAAGAGGATTACATTGGGGGGGAAGGGTGATTTGGGAAAGTTTATTGATGTCAATCAATTACTTCCTGGAATAGCTTCTTTAAATAAAAACAACAGAAGACTTTCAGGAAGTTAGTGGTTTGGACTACTAATCAATAGTGAGCATAATGTAATTCATTTCAACACTTTGGAATGGATGAATCATGCTGAGAGGTATCTATTACTGTAAGCTTCAGGAAGGAAATTTTTATTAAGTTTTTTGGGGAGGTTGTGGTTTTATTGGGTTTTTTCTTTTTGTTTTTGGCAAAAAGAAGGACATTTCAAATAACTTAAAGGAAAGCTGAGAAATATTTTTCAAGGCACTGAAATGGTATGTATTGGAATGATAAAGCAGAAGAGTAATCTATAATGAAAGGGAGGAGCAAAATGAAAAGGAAAAAGAATAAAATTTCACAATGAAATATGAAAATTCAAGGATTTACTCAAGTCAAAGTTCTTTTTTTTAATTTTTTTTTTTTGGAGGGGGGAAGCAAGGCAATGGGAGTTAAGTGACTTGCCCAAGATCACACAGCTAGTAAGTGTGCCAAGTGTCTGAGGCCGGATTTGAACTCATGTCCTCCTGACTTCAGGGCCAGTGCTCTATTCACTGTGCCACCTAGCTGCCCTTAAGGTAAAATTCTTTTTAAAAAAACTTGAAATGCTATCTAAAAGATTAATGAAAAGGACAGACCTTCCCAAGTATAAGATGGAATTGAAGAATGAACAACCATGAACTTAAAATAAATATAAACAACTAGAAAATGAAGATATATATTGTCACCTCTATTACCTCAGCTCTATTTTCTTCAGGCTTTGTACAGGACACCAGCTATTTTTCCTGAAGCAGCATTCTAGACTTAAGCCTTTGCAAATTTTTGGACTAAGATAACCACCACCTACTTCACCTAGTTTGGCCCTAGGAATCCATATCAGAGTTTGAACTATTGTTATATAAAAGCCTAAGAGCTGTGCTACATCTGTAATGAAGCTGTCAGATGTACTTCAAAGTTTGGTTATCACACTACAAACAAGCATTTTCCTAAAAGAAACTTAAATAACTGCTCAGCTGGTGGTTATTTCCTATAGCTCTTGCTACACTCTTATTACATGCCAATCCACATACACACAAGCTGGAAGTAGTTAGAGGAAATTGTAACCACAGTCATGGAATTATGTAGAAGGGAGTGACTTTGCTTGGTAGGAGAGCCAACTTCCTTGCAGTCAGAAAGACCTGGGATCAAGTCTTTTCTCTCACTGTGTGACAATGAGCAAACCACTGTGTTCCTAGGTAACTCTCTAAAACAGTTGATCTGTATGGTTAGAGGATTGCTCAACTGAATTTCCCTATAGCCATGAAAACACAGATTTGGACACTGCCCCCTTCCCCCTCAAAAGTTGTTTTTGATAGTTTATATATGTTAATGTGCTAATGGAAGATAGAAGATAAAAGAAGATAGAAGGCTAGTAAGATAGAAGATAATCTGTTTCCTTCCTCCTTTACCCTTAAGACCTAGCCTACTCTGGGTAACTTATGATGTGATACTTTTGTGTTCATTTTGTTTCCTGCCCTAGCTTCCATCCATGAAAGAAGTAGGAAAGCAGACAATAGTATATTTTTCTACTGTTTTGGAGGCAGTGTACTCCAACTTCCACTTTTTCTCTTGGTCTAATGAAGGAAAGAAATGTGGCATAATGGAAAGGATACTGGAGTGAGAGTCAAAGAGTGATCTGTATCACTATATCTATATGAGGTAATCTATACTCTTGGTTCTGCTGCTACCTAATTATGTCAATTTGGGCAAGTTACTCAACTTCTCTAGGCCACCTTTTTTTTACATCTAAAATGACAGATCAGCAGAGGGTCTAGAAAACTGGTATTAGAGTCAAGAATTCCTGGATCCAAGGTAACAATGTATGACACATACTGGTTTTATGATCTCAAGTACGTTATTTAAACTCTTGGTGCTCCCAGGCAATTGAGTAAGACTCTAAGTCATAAATTCTCTCAATTTACTTTCTTTTTCTACAACTACCTTCCCAACCTGGAAAATAATCCCCCCTGGTGCTTAAATCTTCTGACTGGTAACTGCCTTTCTAGGACCACTATTTCAGAAAAAGCCCCTGCCTTGCTTTACTTAATTCCCAACTAACCAATCTTCTCTTTCTATCCAGCTGCTTTGTCCCTTTGAGGTTCTTTCTTCCTTGTCTTCTCACTCTCATTCCCACTTTTGGAACAATTAAATGATTTAAAATCAAATCTACCATTGTTCCTGGATTGAGTGTGTTAACTTACTTCACTATGGCCTTACTCAGCATCTCAGCAACTTTCCAGACTGTCCCTTTCTGACCATCACTTTCCTTTGGGCGTTGCATCCTCCATTAGAATATAAGCTCCTTTTGGACAGAGACTGTCTTTGTTTTTTTTTTTTTAATTTTTGCTTTTGGTTTGTTTGTTTTTTGTAGTACTTATTGTGGCACCTGACATATAGAAAGCACTTAAATGCTTTTCCATTCATATATTCCTTCATTTTTTTTTTGCTTTTTTTTTTGGAGGGCAATTGGGGTTAAATGACTTGCCCAAGGTCATGTGGCTAGTAAGTGTTAAGTGTCTGAGGCTGGATTTGAATTCAGGTCCTCCTGACTCCAGGACCAGTGCTCTATTCACTGCACCACCTAGCCACCCCCATATAGTTCTTCATTTATAAGTTGTGGAGAGGTTACCAATTTGCTTTGGTAGAGAAAATTCCTCATCAGAAGTCCCCTTCTCCTACAACATTAAAGGTCTCATCAAACATCTCCTATGCTCTCCTCCCTTAACAAGAGAGTTGGATTAGAGTCTCTATAAAACACCATGGAGCTAGAAAATGACATTTTTGTTCTATGAAATTTGAGGCCATGACAGCTCAGGAAATGTTAAATGGGAAAAGACAGAATCTTCTTGGGTCAATGAATTTTAATTAATTTTTTAAAAGTAACCTACTAGTAAAATCTCTCCAAACCCACACACGAGTTAATCCAGAAGTATCTATATCTAAATTCTAGCAATTGCTCAACAGAACTGTGATCTATTTTTTAATACTGTCACATTTATGGAAGATGTTCTGTTCCAGAACATAAATAAATGTATTCCTTTTTGAAGGGGAGATTCTCCACATCATTCACTGTGTTTCCAGATAATATTGTACTGATTACCTCATGCCCAGCAGTTTCTCCTTAATCAGATACTCAACAATTCAAATGAGATCAGCCTAGCAATACATGCTAGAAAAACAGAGTCAATGAGGATTCACATGACCCAGATTATGGAATGCAGTTGGATGTCATCACTCACTGAACTAATTCATGAGAATTAGAACTGAACTAGAGAGCAGGCTAGAAAACATTTGGGAAGCTTGTTAATGATCTCAAAGTGGCTTCCTGCTACCATATAACTTTTTTAAAAAAAATCAGTATTCTCCTGATTCTATACAGCTCCAAATCATGGAACACATAAATATCTTAACAACCAAAATTGTCATCTAAGACAATGGTAAGACTCTAGTGGTTAACTGCATTGTACAGCAATGCCTTGTAGACAAGAAGTGTCATCAGAGTCACTATCAAGAACATGCATGATTGAAAGTGAGGGATAACAGGTGGATAACCCAAGTACTCCTCTCTACCAAATGTTAAAAGACCCAGAGAATATTGGGTATATTGGGTAGATCCTTTCTGAAAAATTTGCAAAAGGATATGAACAAGAATTATACAAAATGAAAAGAGTTTCAAACTGCATGCATACATGGATGAGATTGTAGATCTATCAAAACATGAAAATAGTCCCTTGGTGATGTTATGTGACCAAAAATCAGGGAACACTTATTTCAGAATAATAAAGTGTCCCACAGAAAAATGGAATGATGAATAGTGGATGTAAATAGGTGTCAGCATCCTACCAATGATGAATTATTTATGAAAGATGATGAGATATAATGTATGAATGCATGAAGCATTTATTAAGTGCTTATTATATGCAAAGTACTTTTCTAAGGGCTGAAGATACAAAATACAAAAGTAAGAGAGTCGCTGTTTTTAAAGTGCTCACAATTCTAATGGGAGAGAAAATAGTCAATAAGCATTTATTAAGCAACTAATGTGTATATCAGGTACTGTGCTAAGTGCTGGAATACAAAGAAAGGCAAGAGGCAGTCTCCGCTTTCAAAATTCTCATAGTGTGTTGGGGGAATCAACATGTAAACAGCTACATACAAACAAGATGCTTACAGGATAACTCAGAGATAATCATATCCCAAACCCTTCAATCCCTTAATGTAGAAGCTGCTAGATCTTGTGTTATCCTGATTGTGTTTCCACAATACTCAAATTGTTTCTTCCTGACTGCTTGTAATATTTTATCCCTGACCTGGGAACTCTGGAATTTGGCTATAATATTCCTAGGAGTTTCCTTTTGGGGTCTTTTTCAAGAGGTGATAGATGAATTCTTTCAATTTCTGTTTTACCCTCTGATTCTAGAATATCAGAGCAGTTTTCCTTGATAAGTTCTTGAAAGATGATGACTAGGCTCCTTGATCATGGCTTTCAGGTAGTTCAATAATTTTTAAATTATCTCTCTTGGATCTATTTTCCAGGTCAGTGGTTTTTTCCAAGGAGATATTTCACATTGCCTATTTCTTCATTCTTTTGGATTTGTTTTATAACATCTTGATTTCTCATAAAATCATTAGTTTCCATTTGCTCCATTCTACTTTTGAAGGAATTATTTTCTTCAGTGAGTTTTTGAAATTCCTTTTCCATCTGGCCAATTCTGCTTTTTAAGGCATTCTCTTCATTGGCTTTTTGGGCCTCTTTTGCCATTTGAGTTAGTCTACTTTTTAAGGTGTCATTTTCTTCAATATTTTTTGGGGTCTCCTTTAGCAAGCTGTTGACTCATTTTTCATGATTTTCTTGCATCACTCTCATTTCTCTTCTCAATTTTTCCTCTACTTCTCTTACTTGATTTTCAAACTCTTTTTTGAGCTCCTCCATGGCCTGTGACCAATTCATATCTTTCCTGGAGGCTTTAGATGCAGGAGTTTTGACTTTGTTGTCCTTTTCTGGTTCTATGTTTTGATCTTCTTTGTCACTAAAGAAGGATTCTATAGTCTGATTGCACTTCCTCTGTTTGCTCATTTTCCCAGCCAATTACTTGACTTTTGAGCTGTTTGCCACAGCAGAACTCTGCTTCCAGAGTGGAGAATGCTGTGTCCCAAATTTCTGGGGTTTTGTGCAGCTATTGTCAGAGCTACCTTTAGACACCTGTCTCAGAACTGTGAGAAGGATTCCCTTTCCACCGCTGCCACAAGCTCTGTCATGCCAGCATTCCTCCACATCCCAGGACTGCTACCCAACACTGCAACTCAGATCCAAGCAGGGCAAAGCAAAAGAATCCTGCCTCCATGCCAGTGAAGAGATTCCTGTAATTGCCCTCTAGTCAGCCACTTGGTCCCCTCATTATCTGTGAACCTGGAGCTCCAGAAGCAGCCACTGCTGCTGCTGCTACTGTTGCTGCCCCTCAGTCGCCACCTCCACCACCCAGGGGCAGGGGCCGGATCATACTCTTCTCTCACCTAGGTCCAACAGAATTTGCCTGCTGACCTTTTACTATGTCTTTGGCATTTGTGGGTTGAGAAATCTGGAAACTGCCATAGCTGCCAGTGATTCAGTCCCTGGAGATCTGCTCTAGCCTGGTCTGCACTGCTGATCTGTACTGGGGCAGCCCATGCAGAACTGTGCTCTGCTCCCAGCCCAGTCCGATAGATCCTTCCAGTTGGCCTGCCACACTGTCTTCAGTGGGAGAATTGTTTCACTGTTATTTTGGGGATTCTGTAGCTCTAAAATTTGTTTGGAGTAATTTTTTACAGTTATTGGAGGTAATTGGTAGACGAGCTCAAGCAGGTTCCTGCTTTTACACAGTCATCTTGGCTCCACCTCAACTCAGAGATAATCAGCAGAAGGCATTATCATTAAGCAGGATCAGAAAAAGTTTATCACAGAAAGCAAAGGTTTAGCTGTATGTATGACTCAAAAAAAGAAGTGGGGCAGATATATGGCAAGAGTGAGGGATTAGCAGGTTGATAGTTCACATGATACATTAAGAGAATCAGAGAAAAGTCTCTAGCATGTTGGAGAGATTCTCTATCACGGACTCTGGGAAAAACATGGGCAAGAATTCCACAGGATCAGAAGGCATGGATGGCTTGTAACCCCATTAATGAAATCACAGATCCATAGAAAAATCCATTGGGATGACTGTTCAAAAAGTAGCTCCTGGCCGTTGTTTTGTTTCATTTTTCCCCCAGGACTATTACTCAATATTTTATTGATACTTCCTGCTTTTTTCTACTGTTTCTGATGTTTGGACATTTCCATCCTCATTAGCACCATTATAAGACTGAAGGAGCAGGGCAAGAGAGAACACGGTGTTCACTGGGGAGGGGGATGCATTAATAACCAGATTAAGATGTATTGGTTACCTGTGGATTTTATACGTCTGTCTTTTTATTCCATCCTTCAACATGCTGAAGTAGCAATTCACCAGACTGTGTATATGGTAGGCATTTAATAAATGCTGTTGAGTCTTTGAGTTGGTTGAACAGTTCTCAGATTTTTGGAATTCCTTGGACCTTTTGTATGAGCACTACAGAGATACTTGCTGTTATAAATTTTATTAACTAATTTGCAGTGCCATTTTTATTACACAAAGTTGTTGAGTAACTATTTTATTATATCAGGGTAGTCTACAGGTAGTAGGTATTTGAAGCAACCTCGAAGAATGGCGAGAAAGAAACCACCAATGTGATAAGTGGGGTAAATGAGAACCAGCATAATACAATGTTTCCACTATGTCTCTGCACTGAAAGCCAAACAGGGGCTCCGCATTGGATCTCCAAGCACTGTCTTGATTTGCTATATGGTCCTGAGTAAGGTACTTAACCCCTACAGATAAATTTCCTTATCTGTAAAACAATGAGGATGAACTAGATAAATTTTGAACATTCCTCCAAGCTCTAAAACTCCATCCCCTACAATCTATACTAAAATCCAGCATAAACATTTAACAATGGCATGCAAAAATCTCAATAGAAGAAAAGGGGATTTTGGGATAGAAGAAAAAAATAATCTGCAGTGGAGTTACATCTTTGTGTAAGTAATGGTGTAGTGGACAGAATGTCAGCCTTGGAAGGAGGAAAATGGCCTCTATTTGTGGCACATATTCATAACAGTATGGACACAGCACTTGAAGGTTTGTTAAACATTTTACAAATATCATCTCATTTTATCCTCATTTTGTCCCACAGTAACCCTGGGATGTAGGTTCTATTATTGTCTCTATCTTACAAATGAGGAACCTGAGGCAGACAGAAGTTAGGTCATTTGCCTAGGGTCATACAGCTGCAAGATTTGAACTCAGGTCTTCCTGACTCCAGGTTCAGCACTCTATTCACTAGCTGCTACATATTGACTACATGACTCTTCAACAAATCATTTAACATTTCCATGACCCAGGAGAAAGTCAGTATGACTATAAGAGTCTACAAAACAGGTAGTTAGGTGATGCAGTGAATAAAGAGAGGGCCAGGTCTGGGGTTAGGAAGATTCATGTTCTCGAGTTCAAATCTGGCCTCACACATTCACTAGCTGTCTGACCCTGGACAAGTCATGTAATCCTGTTTGTCTCAGTTTCCTCATCTGTAAAATGATCTGGAGAAGGAAATGGCAAACCCCTCCAGTATCTTTGCAAAAAAACAAAACTCAAATGGGGGTAAGTGCTTAGTAATGCTTGGTGATTGGCATTTGATTTGATGACTATACATTTGCAGAAGAACTGCTAAACTGTATAAATAAATGAAATTTTCACATTGGGAATCCCCACTACTAGTGAAATCACAGGTCTAGCCCAAAACAATACCACCACTATGATGTTATAATAATAAATGGAAATAATTATAATAAATATCTATATAATAACAAAATCATATAAATAAAATAAATATAATAAATGGAAAAATTCCCTCCCTCACCTGTAAGAGAATTACAGTACTTAATTTAGTTGAAATCTGAAAAGAAGTAAGGAATTCCAACACTAAATTAAAGGAGGTGGCCAAGCACATGACAGCCAAGATAATTTGGCTAGAAAGAAAGGTTTAAATTGCCTGAGAAGTCTAAGTATATTTGAATTCACTATAGCTTTTCAAAGAGGAGATTTGCAATTTTAAAAAATAGTTCAATGAAGGAAATGTGATCAGGAAAAGTTTTTTAAGGGGCAGCACATAAGGTGAATACCATATACAAGTTTATAACAGCTATACATTTGTAGGGGGCAGCGAGGTGGTACAGTGGATAGGGTACAGGGCCTGGAGTCAGGAAGACTCAACTTCCTGAGTTCAAATCTGGCCTCTACCACATACCAGCTGGGTGACCCTGGACAAGTCACTTATTAACCCTGTTTGCCTCAGTTTCCTCATCTGTAAAATGAGCTGGAGAAGGAAATAACAAAACACTCCAGTAACTTTGCCAAGAAAACCCCAAATGGGGTCATGAAGACTTGAAAAAGACTGAACAACAAGATGTTTAGAGAGGGGTGGGTAGGTGGTACAGTGAATAGAGCACCGGCCTTGGAGTCAGGAGGACCTGAGTTCAAATCCTGCCTCAGACACTTAACACAAAAACTAGCCATGTGACCTTGGGCAAGTCACTTAACCCCAATTGCCCAGCATTCCCCCCTCCAAAAAGAAAAAAAAAACCAACAAGATGTTTAGAGAGCTTCATCATTTCTTAGGCTGAATATACATGATATCTCATCTTAAAGTAAACAAATACATTTTAAAGAGTGGAAATTTTGGTTTTAAAAAGTTAAACAGAATATTTATTATAATAATACTAGTAGCTAAAATGTAGGCAACTTTTAAAGTTACAAAACGCTTTACATTTATTATCTCATTAAGAATTTTGGTCTCCGGAAAATTTAACTTTCCTACTTCTATATAAGGCTTGTGTTTTGTATCAGTTTGTATTTTGGGGGGGGGGAGGAAGGGGTAGTTTAAATATGTTCAAAAGAAAATTTCTAAAATGGCAGATAATGTAAATGTGAGATAGAAGGTCCTAGAAGAGGAAATCACAAGGAACAGTAGAATTATTTTGGAAAGAAAAAACTTAAGACAATAGATTAATATAGTATTGTACATATGAACAAATAATTCAGTTTCCTAACACAAGGAAACCAAGAACATTTTCAATAAAACAAGGAACACTAAAAGTATGAAAAGGAAGTAATTTTGCTTCAAGGCATATTTCCTCTCTGCAGCATAAAGCACAATAACATGGAATTGTGACTTGGATCTCTGTCATCAGGAGAAGAATGCTATATTCTGACAAAGATCTGAGACTCTGGTGAGTAAAAACCACATGTCCTACCCCGTGACAAGTGCTGGAAAGTTACTCTCCCAGAGTTATGGGATGGGAATCACACCAATTACAGGATGTAGGAAATACTGCACAATTCCAATACCTGGTGGAAATTTTGTTTTTTTATTTTTTTTAAACATCTAGAATACAGTGAGAAAGAGGATCCGAATTGGGATGGCAGCCCTGTATGTTCTTACACTGTAACTTCCTACATCTCTGTACAAGTACATTCTTAAATCAAACAAAACAATTTTGTAACAAAACATAAGGGATGCTTTTCCAGTGGTTTTGCTACTTCCACACTGGAGTTTTCCAGGTCTGTATCAATAACTTAGGGAAGTTATCAATGGCCTACAGTCCAAAGTCAATAAGCAGCACCAATTCACTGATAATAGTATTCCTCTGCAAGTGAGATTTAATTTTTTTTCATGCCTCCAAGGAACTTGAGCAAAACCACAGTGTTGAATTTCTTTAGATCTCTACTGGGTTTATATCCCCAAAGAGATAAAAGAAAGAAGAAAAGGTTCTCTCTATGCACCAAAAAATATTTATAGTGGCTGTTTTTGAAATGGAAACTAAGTGTTTATTAAGTGGGGAATGATCGAACAAATTGTGGTACCCATAAGAAACTATGAAGAGTATAATTTTGGAGAAGTAAAGGATGGACTCGGATGAATTGAGGTGGAGTAAAGTGAGCAGAACCTGGAGAACAATCTCCACTACAACAACACTGTAAAAATGAACAATTGTGAAATACTCAGTTACTCTGATAAAGATAATGATTAATTCTGATTCTAGAGGACCAATGAAAAAGAATGATCCCCCCCTCCTGACAGAGAGATGACGGATTCAAGATGAATTAGATATGCATCTTGGACACGGTATAGGGATTTGTTGTCTTTGACTCTGTATGTTTGTTACAAAGGTTTTGTTTTCCTTTTTATTTTTTCAAATAAGATGGGTGGGAAGGAAAGAAAATAATTTTTAATTGAAAAAATTTTAATTGAAAAACTTACTAGGCACAATTTCACTACAAAAAATTATCAGAAAGGGGTCGCTAGGTGGTACAGTGAATAGAGAACTGGCCCTGGAGTCAGGAGGACCTGAGTGCAAATGTAGCCTCAGACACTTGACACACTAGCTGTGTGACCTTGGGCAAGTCACTTAACCCCAATTGCCTTGCCTTCCTCCCTCCAAAAAAAAATTTATCAGATGAAAAATGTTATCTACCTCCAGAGAAAGAACTGATGTTGTCTGAATATAGACTGAAGCACACTATTTTTCACTTTCTTTTTTCTTTCCTCCTTTTTTTCCTCCTTCCTTCCTTCATTTTGTTTCATTTCCTTCTTTCCTTCCTTCCTTCCTTCCTTTCTTCCTTCCTTCCTTCCTTCCTTCCTTCCTTCCTTCTTTCCTTCCTTCCTTCCTTCCTTCCTTCCTTCCTTCCTTCCTTCCTTCCTTCCTTTCTTCCTCCCTCTCTTTCAAGTCACCTTGCACAAAAGGACTAACATGGAAATGTTTTACATGATTGCACTTGTATAACTTCTATCAGATTGCTTACCATCTCAGGGTGAGGAGGAAGGGGGGGAGAGAGAGAATTTGGAACTCAAAACTTTAAAAAATTCCAACAAATGTTAAAAATTATTTTTACCTGTGACTGGGGGAAGAAAATATTATTTAAAGAACTTATTTGAGTAATTTTGATATGCTAATAGATGAAACCATGAATGCAACCATAGCAAGCTTTCTGCTCTATGCAGAGGTTCTCACTTGACTGGCTTATGGCCTCTATAAAACATCACTTGGAGTTTCCATTGTTATTTCTTTCCATCTTCTCTTCTTCATCTTTTAGCTCCTCTCCAATTCCCCTCTCTTCTTCTTCTTCTTCTTTTTTTTTTTGCTCTTAGGAGGGGGGAAGGCAGGGCAATTGGGGTTAAGTGACTTTTCCAAGATCACACAGCTAGTAAGTGTTAAGTGTCTGAGGTCAAATTTGAACTCAAGTCCTCCTGACTCCACAGCCAGTACTCTATTCACTGCACCACCTAGCCACCCATCCCCTCTTTTCTTACCTGCAATTCTTACTATTTTCAAATCAGTATAGTGATTGATTATATCCAGTTCATTTGGAGAAAAGATACTATGTAAAGTTCTGCTTTTACAGTTTCCTCTATAAAATACACCCTTTTTCTTGAGTCATGTCATCAAATCCCTTTAATCTTCATTATGTCATTAACATGTTTATGTTCCTTCAGAACATTCACTTATGCATTCCATGAGTTCTAAGAAATGTGGACTGAAAAGAATACTTACTTTTGTTCAACATAAAGAGGGTCAAAGAACTCGGTTGTGATTTTGTTTGCATATAGGGAGCAGCCTGTCATAGAGCATAGTCCTAAAACATACCAGAATGAAGATACTAACATTAGAATGAGCACAATAATTTTATTACATGCATGGATTCGGTGGAAAGTTACTATTTACCTGAAAGAATGAATACAGTTCCAGCCAAACAAGCAATTTTAGCTTTGGCTTTATCTGAGCCTCCAACTTTTGTACACTTCATTCCAAACAGTGCAAATATGGAAGCAAAAAATCCCAGACTGACAGCAGCAATCATCAGTCCTCTGCATGCCTGGATATAACCTGCAAGTACAATAGAACATTTTTTACATTATAACAATATATGTTATTTTGGAGAGATAAATCCTCCCTTTACAATGTCCCATTCTGAGTCATTCTATTCTATCTTCTGGAATAATAACTGCAATAGCTAAAATTCCATCATTTTGGTTTTATGGTGAGAAAGCAGAAACTAGAAACGCTCTTTTCGATACCACACCCTGAAACTCTTCCTCAAACTTATTCATTTGACTGATGTTTCTGGCATATGAAAGTTTTAACTATGGGGTTTACGCCCCATAGAGAACTAATTACAGTAAAACTTCTTTCATTAAGACTGGTCAAAAGGCCATTTGACTTGGACAAGACAAAAATATTATTTTATTACTTTCATACAGATACGGTACCTTGAATCATTCTAAGGTTTTTGTTTAATAGGGGCCCTTAGGCAATCTGTTCTAAATGACAGATAAGAATAATCTATAATTAGTGCATCAATTATTCACTTTTACTGTAGGATTTAATGCTTTATGGGACCAAAAAAATTATGTAGCCTACCTGTTCTCTTACAAATGAAGAAAACTGACACCTACAAAGGTTAGATGACTTGTCCAAGGTAGTTGACACATGAATGGGTAGAGAGAGTTGAATGGGTTGAGAGAGGTTTGAAAATATTTTGTTCTTTTAATAAGTAGTTCCCTTAATTCAACTAAAATCTAACTTACAATATTAATTTATTTAGCAAACCCATTCTTCATAGTTAGGACAAAAATAATACCTGTGCACTATCCAAATTATCATAAAATTCAAATTAGTAGAATGCTAATTAATGAAGTTTTATTGTTGAATGTTATTGATTCTACAATAAAGAACAGTGTCTTACATGTAGTAGACACTCAAATATTTGTTGAATAAATTGGTGAATGAATGTCCACAAATAAAGTCTATAAGTGGAGTAATACATTTATTTTCAATTTAATTATTCCAAGAACCACCAAACTTTGAATTTTCTCTCCTTTGTGATAGAGGCTAGTGTGGAATTCAGGAACCAGGAATTTTCCTATTAGGAAAATTATGGACTGAAGAAAGATCTAATAATTATCAGCCTTAGAATGTTTAAGTCTTCAGGCCAATGCCACCTACATTTAAGTACTAAAAGAGATTCAACTGTAAATGAGACTTGGGCCAATGATGATGACAACAGTCTGCCAAAGGGGATAGTCATGGAGTTGGAGACACTACTAAAATATTCATATGAGTTTGGGGACACAAGCCATTATAAGAAACTCCAATTACAAAAAATTTCAGGGCCACTCAAATAAAAATTATTGTTGAAGTTTTGGACAGCTTCTCTCTCTCCCTCTCTCTTTCCTCTCTCCTCTCTCTCTCTCTCTCTCTCTCTCTCTCTCTCTCTCTCTCTCTCTCTCTGGAAGATGTCTTCATGAATAGTGAACCTAATTTCTCCTCCATGCTGATACAAGAAAATCCAGGTTCTTGATGCAAACCGCATTTTTGCTTTTTAAGGTGTCCCAAATGAAAATGGACACTTCAAGTAGAAAAACAGGATGCATTACTTATTGTATTATAAAATGTGTTCTCAAAAACATCAGGTATCTAGTTTTTTCTTTATATCAATTTTATTTTAAAGTTTAAGAAGCTGCCTTGTTTTCCTATGATTAAAGAAAATTTATTGTCATAAAAAAACAAAACAGACAAATGAAAAACAATGACTTTAGCAAAAATAGTATAAAGACACTGACACTCAGAGAATAATAGTTGACACAAGTTAATGTGGATGCTAATCATTATGATGTAGTTCTCCTTGTGACACTGCTGCTGAACAATGAATCCTAAAAGGTTTTCCTGATTAAGTATCCCTTTTTTCAGTAGGATGCCTGATTCAAATCCCAGACAGCAGGCAGGATGTTGGAGAGCTGGAATCAGGATTCTCAGAAAGGAAGGAAATAAACATTTATTAAGCCCTTATTATTTTTATATGCCTGGCACTGTGCTACCCACTTTAAAATCATTATCTCAATCCTTACAACAATCTTGAGAGGTAGGTGTTATTATTATCTCCATTTTACAGACGAGAAAATAGAGGCAGACAGTGCTTAAGGGCCACAGGGCCTTAGGCCCAGGGCCACATAGCTAGTAAGTGTCTGATGTTGGATTTGAACTCAGGTCTTCCTGATTCCATACCCAATTCTTTCTATACTCTATACATCCAGCTGCTTCAAGTTAGGTACAAAAGCATGTGACAAGTTAGTAATCAAACTAGCTCATTGTTTGGCAGCAAAGATTCAGCCCATACTCCTTTTTATCAACAAAGAGAACTATTTTAGTGTATGGTTTTAAACTTCTTTAATCATCTTTGTCCTTACTTCATTTGCAGTCACTGAACATATATCAGATCTTGGTATGATAAAAATGCTAAAAATAAAACTATCCTAAGAAAATTAATCTTCTTCACTTATATTTCCTTATGACTTGGTAGAGTACAGGCAGTCTCAGTTTACAGAAGTTCAACTGTAAGTTCTGTAGTTTGGAAATCATAATGCATTTCCTATAGAAGCAGTGTTATAAATAGTGATTCAATTCTCAGGTTGGGCCCTAAAAGTTCATAATAAAGCTAAGAGGACTGAGAATGCTATTATCTATACAGATTCACATCTACAACAATATTTCTATGGGAAAGTATGGACCAAATTTCACTTCAGGGCACCAAAGACACATCTTTCCTTATAAACTGTGCTTTTGGTTGTGGCAAGGTGAAGGCAGGGTTCACTGGTAGAATTCTCCCCTGCCATGAGGGAGGCCAGATAGCTCAGTCAGTAGAGCATGAGACTCTTAATCTCAGGGTCGTGGGTTCGAGCCCCATGTTGGGTGCCACTTACTATGGCCAGCACAGTTGTATGGCCTACCAACCAGCTGAATAAAAGAGAGAAGGGGAGGATTCAATAGTCTGTTTATTACAGAACCATTTCACACAGAGACAAGATACAAGAAAATCATAAGGTTTATATTCCCTATAGCAGAAATTCTTACATAACCAGAATGCAATGACCTTCATTTGGTCTTGACCACTCCCTACCCCAGCTTTAGGCTAGTTATTCATTAAGACTTCATCCTAGGACCATGTCCAGAGTCACAAACAAGACTTGCTAATTAGCTATCCCAAATTTTCTTTAGTTATTCATAGGACCAACCGAGGCATCAACAAACAAGATTATACTCCTCCTGCATATCTGCTTAGTGACCTCATAGAAAAGGGGAGTGTTTCCTTAATGGGGCCAAGGGACCCCTGAAAGTCTAGTCTACTACAGGGAATTGAAAGGCTGACAGCATCATGTTGTCTTACAAGATTGGTTGGAGGAGACAGGTACCTCTGGAGCAGGGGTTCTGAACCAGCAGTCCACAGAGGGGTCCATGAATAGTGTTCAAGGGGTCTATGAATTTGAACTGGAAAAAATAGCATATATATATATTTACTTTTACTAACTTCTAACTGAAATTTAGCATTTTCTCCAATTATGTAAAACCATTGTTCTCAGAAACAGTCCCTGACATTAAAAAAAAGTTTATGATCTCTTGCTCTAGAGAAATGTGTTAATACTATATCTGCATAAAAGGAAATATCTTAGGGTCTGAATTGGGAAAGAAAAGACAACTGCTTTCATGGATGGTAGGGACGTCTTGTACAACTCCTGTTCTATGTGAGGAATGTTTATATAAGTCAGGTATTCATAAATTAAGCACTGCTTGTATTTATAAATTAAGAGGCAGCTAAGTGGCACAATGAATGGAGTGCTGAATCTGGAGTCAGAAGCCCTGAATACAAATCCTGCCTTAGACGCTTACTACGTGACCCTGAGCAATGTACTTAACCGCTGTTTGCCTCAGTTTCCGCAAATGTTAAATGAAGATAATAATACTTACCTCCTAAAGTTGTGAGGATCAAATGAGTTAATAATTTTAAGTACTTAGCATAGTGCCTAACATCTAGTAGGTACTTAATAAGAGCTTGTTTCCTTCTATTCAATTGACAGAGCTAATCTTTGCATGATTTAAGTTCAATTATAAGCATACATGTAATGATTTCCCTTTCCCAATGTGAGTACCTACAACTTTGTATTCAATACTTCCTGAGGGTAAAACTTATTTTAGATAATATCATCTAACAAAATAGTAGTAAAAACTAGTCAAGGAGACCATTATTTCTGACAGGCTTAATTTACTGGTACTGTTAACAGCTAATTAACACATTAAGGTGCTGAAGCATGAACATATTTACTCAGAGGTTCTCTAAAGCAAAATTTATAGTTAAATCTCCTAGGAGAAATGGCAAACATTCACAGTAAGAAAAACAGATGGCATATACTAAAAGCAACATGGCTGAGATTGATTCCTATCTAAAGGTCAAATGGCATTTTCAGAGTAATAGAGTTTTGCAAAATAGCCAGAAATCATTAGCTCACTTAACTAGGAAATAGTTGCAATTAGTAAAAGGACCGTGATTTGTGTCAGTAGATATTGCAGGATAAAAAAAAAAACAACAACACTACAGTCTAATTTTCTGAAAACTTGAAGTTTGAGGTCTAATAAACACAATTCAACTTATCAGTTAAAATACACATTTGATTATCACTGTTAATCTCTAAAAATTAAAATATCCACTTGAAGAGAAACCATTAGCAGCACACAAACTGGATTTTAGACTCAATGAAAGAGAAATTAGATTGGACCTGTGATTTCACTGACAGAGGGAACTTCTGAATGAGAAAACTCCCTTCATCAGTTAAGGTCAGTACCTTGTCTGCAACTTATATTTTAGAGATTTACGTAGAAAACTGACTTAACTTAT
>CM053591.1:91332580-91350993 GCA_028646515.1 Pseudochirops corinnae
GGATCTGTTTGATAGTATCTTGATTTCTCATAAAATCATTTGCTTCCATTTGCTCCACTCTAATTCTGAAAGAATTATTCTCTTCGGAAAGCTTTTGAGATTCTTTTTCCATCTGGCAAATTCAGCTTTTTAAGGCATTCTTCTCCTCATTGGCTTTTTGGACCTCTTTTTCCATTTGAGTTAATCTATTTTTTAAGGTGTCATTTTCTTCAGTCAGGTTGTTGACTCTTTTTTCATGATTTTCTTGCATCATTCTTATTCTCTTTCCAATTTTTCCTCCACTTCTCTCATTTGGTTTTCAAAATCCTTCTTAAGCTGATCTCTAGATCTCTAGAAATGGTATCAGCATAAATTTCTTCTTTTTGTGGAATTACAATACTTTGACCTGGAGACACTCATTTGTCCAAGGTACCATATGTTTATGAATATTTTCATGTCTTTCCTACTGAGCCACCAGAAATCCATTTTATTATTGCTTCATCCTGAGACACAATTTGATGCTTAGACAATTCTTGAGCTGCCAAAAGGTGCACCTGTGTTGTTTGGCAGGTGAAATGTATCTTAAGTAAAGCATTTCTACAAATCTCCTGCTTAGCTAAACTGGCTTGCCCTTTTTAAAAGCCTTGAAATGGAGAATTAATAAGGAGGAAATCTCCTATTGTTCTTAAAAATAAGACAAAACAGAAAAAATAATTTGCAATGCTAATACGGTGGTATGGGTCTCAAAAACTGGCTTAGATATTTTGCCTCGAAGTATATAACAGGGCATTAAATCTTTACAGCCTAATTTTACCAAAGTACTAAGTGGTACATTTAATAATGAAAATAAGATACCATTTAATGCTTATAACAGAACTAAATATTTGTGAAATAAAATATATTCATGCAACTTCAGGAAAACAATGAAAAAAGAATGTATCACGTATGCATTTGCTTTCTTCCAAATTTAAAGATTTGTTTATGAAGAATGCTTCTGTGGTCCCATGACCATATAAGCATTCCTGATCCCTTTACTAGTATGGCTTACAATTCATATTTCGGTAGCCTGGACAGTACATAAAATAAGAAAACATTTGTCATGGAAAGATACTTTGTGAATATCAGCTCTCAGTTCAACTGCCAAAATTGTTTTAGTTTCTATAATCTCAGAGTGAAGAATGACATTCATGCTTTGCTTCTTATTTTAAAAAAAACTATGTTCTGTTTTCAGTTTATAGACACTGTAAATATAGACACTTTCATATGCAGCACCATTCCTGAGTAGGCTGACTTTTTAGCAGAATATAAAATGGTTTCTTTCAGTTACACATGCCTGAACTGGAATAGTAAGATTTGAGATTCTGAAACTTCTGACTCTCCCGTTTGAATGTTCTTTAGCATTAAAGAAGGTTAATAACCCTTTGAAATCATATAAATAATCTGATTTCTTTGATCAAATTCTCTGAGCTGTAAAAATACAACTTTCAAGAATTAATAGCCAGAACAAGGCCCTAAAAGAAGGAGGAAGAAGGGTTTGGAAAGGCCCAACCCCATTGAATGTAAAAAGACAAAGGATGAAAGTAAAAGAAAAACCAATCAGTCCACAGGCATGACGACCCTGATCTGTTTATGCCAAAGAACAAATAGTGCTGTCAGCTAGCAGTTAATTTATGGAGTTAAAAGAACCATTTGTGTAGAGCTTTTTCAAATTTTATATAAATTGAAATTAAATATGTATCAATCTCCAGAAGTAGCTGTTTTTCTGAAGAGTATTTCTTATACTTTTTTTTAACAGGAGACATATTTTTGCACTTTGTCTCTCCTTTCCTGCCTTCCCTGCACAGCACTTAGTCTCTGTGTGTACACTAGATGTGTGATTCTATCAGGAAAATAAAGACTGTTATGTCTGAAGAATTTGCTCAAATAACCTGGAGAGGATAATAAGTCTACATGTAAGAGACAAGCATGAAGACTCACAGCATATGCCAATACTTTCTATATTGTGTTAGAGGAAAATCAAGAGTCTGGTCCCAGGAAATTGTTGTTATGGTTGTTTTGGCGTTGTTAGCAACAATGTCCAACTTCAAGATTCCATTTGGGTCTTGGCATATCCTCCTCCAGCTCATTTTAATGATATAATGTTTTTTCCCCTAGGGGCAGCTAGGCAGTACAGTGGGTAGAATACCTGGCCTGATATCAGAAGACCAGAGTTCAAATCTGGTCTTCTTAAACAATGATAGCACCTAGCTCATAAGTTTGTAGGAGCAGTTAAGTGGTACAGTGGATAGAGTGGTAGGCCTGGAGTGAAGAAGACTCATCTCTCTAAGTTCAAATCCAGCCTTAGATACTCACTAGTTGTGTGAACCTGGGTATGTCACTTAACTTCCTGTTTGCCTCAGTTTCATCATCTGTAAAATGCACTAAGATTTTTGGGACACCATGTATAAACGACAGCTATGAAGATGATGATGATGATGGGCAGGCCATCAGGAAAATAGAAGGACTATTAACTCAACTACACAGAGATGAAAGGTCAAAGAGGAAGGGTATAGAAAACAAAAGAGGATTTTTAATTCTGGGAAAGCATAAAAAGGTTTATATTTTTTTTCTCCAGAGTATTAGAAAACACAAAGACATGGTATGGTACAGTGACAGTTTGGAGTCAGAGGACCTAGGTTGGCAAATCAATTTAACCTCTCTGGCCCTTAGTGTTCCCATCTGTAAAATGGAAGGGAATGTTGCCTTAGATGACATCCAAGGTGGCTTTCAGCTCTGTCTCTGATCTTATGACAGGAGCCTTCAGAATAGGTAGGTTGTTTATAGACATAAGATTCTTTTTTTCCTGGACAATAAATGGTAAAAATATTCTATCCACCTTAAAGATAATGCTAGATTGGTGGCGGGGGGAAGGTGATAATAAAAGAAGAGGGAATGTGTAGGAGGGTAAACACCCAGGTGATCAAAGCACCTTTAAAGGCAAAGAACCACAGTATATCTGTGAATTATGAGAGTGTGGTTTGAATCCTTTAGAAAATGAATGAAATGTTAGGCCAGTGCTTATGATACTTGTAAAAACCAGTATAAGAAGGAGGCAGGAGAGTAGGGAAGGGGGAAGTTGAGACTAACAGGCAATATACCCCTGCTTTACCAACTACTTGTCAAACTAACTATCCCGAAGCTAAATGCATTATTTGTAATCATACATGTATTTATCTGTGAATGGAGCTGATCAGGAGAGCCTCTCATTAACTTGGCAGGTCTACCACTCAGATGATGAGATGGAGCTTTGTTTGAAAGGTATTACCACCTATTGAGCTTGACATGCACCCTAGCTCTAGTTGAGTCAAAGAACTAAAACATGGGAAATTCCTCTGATTGGTCCCTGAGGCTATAGACTCTTGATGATTGGTTGGCTGACTGAGGCCCTGGAGAACAGGACTCTTTTGGAAGAAACGTCTTCCCTGTGTTCCATGAAATGATCTTATCCCATGGACTTTCCCCTCTTTTTTTTCAAGCTTTCAGTCTCTTAGATTTCCAAACTGAAGTGTAATAATCAGGATGGGGGTCAGGATGGGAAAGAGATTTCTCTCTCTCCTCCCCATGTCAGGAACAGCAATGGTGACCTAAAATGGAAATGTGGTTGAACATGGCTTAAAAGAGATGTTGAGCTTCCCTGTCCCCAGTATGTGCTTCTTCCTTTCTGTTTCATCTTTTGCTGAGTACAGGTAAGAGAATGGACTTTCCCAGATTTGGGGTTTGCTCCTTGTAGGCAGTCTCTTAATCTGAGAATTACTGTGTCCAAGTTAGGCTCTGGACATCAAGAAGAAAATTTCCTTAATAGAATGTTTTTTGGAGAAGGAGAATAACTACAGAATTACTCTGCAGCTAGAGTAGCGAAGCTATACCATGAGGAACCAAGAGAGTGAGTGTTCCTTAAATTCTTTCAGCAAGGGGTTAGGACACATATCTCTCAGCAAGGACAAAGGGTCTATGTCAAGCTCCACAGGGAACACCTTTCAAACAAACGTCCATGTCTTATAATCTCCTAGAGTTGATTAAGGAAATCAAGAAATTGATCAAAGTTTCTCTTAATCAACCACCATTTTATCTGTGAATACATAAGCACACACATGTGTGGATACATACACACATATATGCATATACATATCTCTACACTAAGTACATATAATATATACACATTTGTGTATATGTGTATATGTACTATATATATGTAATACACATGGATGCACACACATATACCATATATATGTATACACACGTATATATTGAGACATCTTAAAGGACTATACGAATGAGACAATAGGCTTCTTGATAAAATGCATGAAATACTGCGGCATTGTGATATCCTAGATAAAGGGCTAGCCTTGGAGTCAGTAAGGATTTACATGGGTGCTACCTTTATCACTCTGGACAAGTCAATTAACTTCCTAGTATACCCAGGTAATTCTATTGCTCCTAATCCTACTCCTCCTGTGTACTAACTGTATGACAATGGGTAAGTCACTTAACTTTTCAGTGCTCTCAGGAAATTTTCTAAGACTGTAAGTGACAGAGAAGTTTCTGGTTTGCATCAGTGCAGGGTGTTGCCTATACTGAGGAAATCACAGGTCTGGACAACAACAAAAAGAAATACTGAATAAATCCTGCCATAATGTAAACACTGATGCTAGAAGAGACCATTATTTAGCCATAGATGCCCTCTCCCCAATCTCCAGTTTTCCCCTTGGCAAAATGGTGGAGCTGGTTTTAAGTGTTCCAGCTGCTCCTTTCCAAAACCTTTTCTGTTGCATTCCCAGGTCACCCTGAGCCCCAACAATTTCCTCCTCCCACTCCAGCAGTTCTACCAGGTTTACTCATATTCCAGTTCTCTTCCCCTCTTCCTCCTCTTCAAAACCTGCTTTTAGGAAAACCACCTGAAATTCAAACACCTTGACAAATAACAGAAACCTTAAACTCCTGAATCTTCCAGGAATATTCACATTTAAACAAGGATCAGGACCTTGAAGTAGAGGGACAAAGCTTCGGTGGTGAGATTCTACAATCAGAAAGCTACTTTTTAAGCTATTATTTTTAAGCACTTACCATTTAGTTGTCTCTCTTCCCCAGCGTCCACTTGTAGAATTTCTCTGTTGTTTCACAGACTTATAACCCATTTTTCGCTCCCAGATCTGCCACTAACATTACTATATGTGTGATGCTAGATGAATCACTCTGTCTTTAAGGATTCCATTTTTCCTCAATTGAAGAGTAAGGAGTTTGAACTAAATTCAGTCCAAATGTCTATGAAATGCTTGCTGTGTGCAAGGTAAGCATCTCTTCTTGAAAGAAAAGTCTATCTTTTTTAAAACACAAATATCCTTGTGTTATTTTTGCTCAATGGCTGCAAGTCATGGAAGACCTCTCTCTCTTCTAATAATTACAATTTCCAGTCATCCAAAAAAATTGAAGTTGTATTCTTCTGTGGGTACCTGTTGAGTATGAATAGATTACAACATATTATGGATGATGAGTTGTGCAGGATAGTTAGTGTAAAGAGTTTTGTCAGAAAACTGCATCAATAAAGTTGAATAGTCATATAGTGTGAGCAATGGATAATGAATGGAGATCTCTTAAATTCCATAGGCAAGTGTACAGTGTTAAGGGATCTAGAGAAAGTCGTCAGTACATCTGGTAGAACCAATGTGGAACATTTACACTAGGACTTGGGAAAGGGTGGGACAAGAAAAGAATGGGAAAATGGGTTGTAATCAGCACCATTGGAGGGAATTCCTACATTGATGAAATCACAGAATCATTAAAGTATCAAATAAATAAAATAAAATAGCCATCTATGCTCAGCAGTGGGGATAAATCTTTGGTACTTTAGAGTAGGAGTTTCTAACTTTTTGTGTGTGTCATAGCCTTCTATAGTAGTCTGTGAAGCCTATGGACCCCTTTTCAATATAACATTTTTAATCACTTTTATTGAAGAAGAGTTATCAAAATAACCCTAGGTTAAGGAACCTTGCTTCAGATTAACTGAAATCTCATTCATGTGGCTATTCCTTTCATCAGTACAAATTAGAACTGACCCATCCTTCCTCATCCTGTATCATTCTTACCCATATTCTTCCATGTACCTTCCACAGAGCATCCATCCAACATGCTGAAAGCTTTCCTCTAAGTCTTTTTAAATTTTATGGGTGCACCATTTTATGTCCATCTGTTATCCTTCCCTTATGCTACATGACTGGCCCATCTCCTTTTCAGATCATACATTTCCAGGATGACATATTCCTTATGCCATTTCTCGGGCATAGGCCATCACCTGTAACTTACTTGTGCCTGCCATATTTCTGTCCATTTCTTTTCATGTGGACTATAATTTTGATTCCTCAGAGACTTTGATATTCAGAGATTTACATACATCATTAGGAGAATAATGTTGAAAAGATGAATCTTTGCACCAGAGAGTAGATTGGGATCACTAAAAACACCACACAATTTCTTAAATACAGTCCAGGCTCTTTTTCCCTCTCAGTATTGGGCCTGTCCATCTGCAGTATCTGGTTAACAGTGTCAAAAGTTTCAGAAAGGTCAAGGAGGTTGGAGACTGAGAAACAGTTATTAATTTAAAAGTAAAGAGATCATGGGTAATCTTGGGGAGAATAGTTTCATTTGAGTATTGGGATTGAAAGCCATATTGGGATGGGGTTAGATGAGTGAGTGCTTATAATGAAAATGAGAATCTTTCCTGCCCCTCAATAGGCCTAAGGGATTTTGCAGATTTTCTCTGCCCCTTACTAGGCCAAATGTAATCACATGGAGCCTGTGGTGGGAGGAGTTTGCTGAACAGGTAGAGCAGGAAGGGTGGAGCAGAGCCCAGAGGAAGCTGGGAGTCAGAGCAGTTAGAACAGAGGGAGGAGAGGACACAGGTAAGCTGACAGCTAGAATTGTGTGTTTGTTTATGGGAAAGACAGAGCAAGGGGAAGGCTTTGGGATGGCATTGCTCTCTACAGTGATAATGTGTGTTAACTTCTTTGTTGCTATGATGGATTTGGTTTTCTGGTGTTGAGATTTCGCTTCCTGGTGTTAGAATAAATGTTTTGCTTCTGCCTTCTATATGGAGAGTCTGTTATATTTTGTGATTCAGAACTATGCCGGCATGTTCATAGTTACCGGCCAGTGCTGTGAATATTGCCTTGGTGATAGAGTGGTGATGAAGTGGAGACAATGAGAGTAGACAATTCTTTTTAGGAGTTTGACAGTGAAAAAGAGGGGAATACATGACAATACCGCAGAGACGACAGTATCAAGTAAAGTCTTTTTTTTAAATGATATGGGAGACCTGAGTGGGTTTACAGGCAGCTGGATGGGACCTCTAGTTCTAATATGCTATAACAAATCCTAGCCATACTTTCCTCCCTGAACCCAAGTGGAGACACATTCTTAACCAATTTTCTTTCTCCAGACTAAAGAAATGACAGCTTAGTAAAGAAGAATTTCTATTTCTCTATGACAATGGTTCTCAACCTTCCTAATGCTGTGACCCTTTTAATACTCATATGTGGGCGTATCTGCATGTGGGTGGACCCTCCTGGAGACGGATAGAAGAGCAGTGTCTTGGTTCTTAAGACCATCAGAAATACATGTTTTCCAATGGTCTTAGGTGATCCCTGTGACCTCTGTGAAAGGGTCATTCAACCCCCAAAGGGGTTGCAACCCACAGGTTGAGAACCGCTGCTCTATAAGGATTTTTTGATTAACAAAAAGAATTAAAGTCCTTGAGAATAACTGATGCTTATAATTATAATGCACTATAGATATACATCATCCCATAATGATAAAATGTATTATTTAAAATACTATTTTATTTTTTCTAGTTACATATGAAGACAATTTTCAACATTCATTTTTCTAAGATTTTGAATTCCAAATTTTTCTCCATTCTTCCCTTCCCCCCTCCTCCCCAAGACAGCAAACAATCTGATATGTTATACCTGTGCAATCATGTAAAATTTATTTCCACATTAGTCATATTGTGAAAGAAGAAACAGAACAAAAAGAAAAAAAAACCAAAGAAAGTGAAAATAGGATGTTTTGATCTACATTCAGACTTCATCAGTTCTTTCTTTGGATGTGGATGGCATTTTCCATCATTAGTCTTTTGGAATTTTCTTGGATCATTGTATTGCTGAGAAGAGCTAAGTGTATCATAAGCAATCACCACACCATGTTACAGTTACTGTGCTCATTGTTCTCCTGATTCTGCTCACTTCACTCAGTTCATATAAATCTTTCTAGTTTTTTTCTGATATCTACTTGCTTATGATTTATTATAGCAAATAAGTATTCCATTACATTTATATACCACAACTCATCCAGTCATTCCCCAGTTGATGGGCATCCCCTCAATTTCCAGTTCTTCACAATCACAAAAAGAGCTGCTATAAATATTTTTGTACGTGTAGATTCTTCTCTCTTTTTTGGATACATACTTAGTAGTGGTATTGCTGGATCAAAGGGTATGCAGAGTTTGATTGTCCTTTGGGCATAATTCCAAATTGCTCTCCAGAATGAATGGATCAGTTCACAACTCTATCAACAATGCATTAGTCCCAATTTTCCCACATCTTCTCCAACATTTGATAATATATATGTTAATGCATAAAATCCTTAAGTTACATATTTCAGTTGCCTTTCTGAAACAGGAATTCCTCTGATCAACATTCTTTAGTTGTTCTTTCTTGGTTACTAAGGAAAGCTTAAATTCCTTTGTCTGCTTTTCAGAGCCTCCCACAATCTGTGCAGCCTCTTTTCTTCAACTATTCCCACCAAATGCTTTGTAGTCTAGCCAAACTGAATTTTCCTTTGAACACACCTTGTACTTTTTTCTGTCTCTTTTCTTGTGTTCACACTAATCCCTACTCCTGAGATGCTCTCTCCTCTTTGTTGATCCTTTCACCCTTTATTAATCTATTTATGCTTTAAAGCCCAAATCAAATATCATCTCCCTTAGCTAATCTACTTGACTTCATATACCATTTTATGTGACTCTTTAATAAACTCATCATGTATCATTTTGTAAAGTTATCTGTATCGTATCTTCCTGGGCATCTAGGTGGCACAGTGGATATACCTCTGGACCTGGAGTCAGAAAGACCTGAGTTCAAATCCAGGCTCAGACACTTACTAGCTGTGTGACCTTGGGCAAGTCACTTAACCATGTTTGCCTCAGTTCCTCATCTACAAACTGAACTGGAGAAGGAAATAGCAAACCACTTCAGTATCTTTACCAAGAAAATCCCAAATGTGGTCACAGAGGATGGAAAAGAATTGAACAGGAATATCATCTCCCCCTACTATTAGATTGTAAACTTTGTGAGAACAGAGACCAAGTCTTATCTAAAATTTTTAATCTCTCCAGATGATAGCACTCTAGCTAACACAGTAGGCATCATTAAACGTTTGTTAAATTGAGTTATTCCACATTGTTCCATAGAGTTGAAATGGAAGCAACAGACAGACATTACAGAGAGGCTGATACTGGATAAACGTAAGGATGGAAATTATAACAGTTAGAGAATCCAATAATGTTATGGTTTCTTTTTCAATCAGTGAGCTGTCACAGGAAATTTTCAAACAAAAGTTAAATGTTCAGGATGTTGTAGAAAGGATTCCTTTATTGGGGAGAGAGATTCAATGAGATGATCTCTAAGGTGTCTTCTCACTTTAAAAGTCTATCCTTCCCTCCTCTCTTCACTAACAGCTGTTACTAGCTCTATCTTTTGTTCTCCTGGTTAAAAAAAAAACTGGCAAAAAAAAAGAATAAAAAAAGTCCTGACAGACCCACTTCATTGCATACCAATTGGGAAGCAATAGCTTTGATGGTCAGATTTAATTTTGAAATTGGTTTTTGATTTAGTATTATTATCAAGGGGAAGAAAAACTTGAAATCCAAAAGAATTCAAAGAACTTTGAAGAGACAAATTAAAGTAATAAAATAAAGTGTATGTCTTTCTACTCAAGTATATACAGATTCATTCCCAAATAATGACCTCAGTTCTCTGTAATCTTTATGGTCATCTTGAGTCACCAAAGATTTTAATATAAAATTAGTTTGTAATTAGGCTATTGAAGAGAAATGATGAAACAACAAACATACTATGGAAATATAAATGCTGTTCTACTTTAGATATCCTGTATCTAGTTTTCCAGAAGAGAAGTATGTAATCATAAAATGTTAGAACTGGAAAGTACCTTAGAAATCATCTACTTCTGTCTCCTCAGTTTCAAGTGAGAAACCTGATGCCCAGAGAGTCAAGTGACTTGTGCAGGGTGACCCAGTTTAGTTAGTCACAGATTCATGACACAGAAGCATTGTCTCTTTGACGCTGTTCTTTCCATATAGTGGAGAAAGACTTCCTAGAAGAGGCAGGTCTTTGGTTAGCTTAGAGAGATAGGAAGGGGTTAGACAAAATAGGAAAAGTGAAAGGTATTTTAGGCGAGTGAAATATCATAAAAGACACAGATGTGGGAAATAAGCACGTTGTGACCTGATAGAACAAACAGAATATGGTGAAGAGTAATAGGAAATAAGGTGTGATAGGCAGGTCACGATAAGATTACAGAGGGCCTTGAAATCCAGACAAAGGAATTTAGACTTGATGTGGTAAGAAATCAGGAATAGTGCAAGGTCATTGGGGCTTTTTGGTTTGGGTTTGGTTTTGATCAGCAGAACACATAACCAAAATGGGACTTAATAATACTGAACACTTATATAGTATTTCGTGATTTGCAAAGCACTTTTCCTGTTAGTTATTTAAGGAAGAAGCAACTAGGCAGTATATCAATCTGACCTCAGATACTGGGTATCTGACTGTGTGACTCTGGGCAAGTCACTTAAACTCTCTCTGACTCAGTTTCCTCATCTGTAAAATCAGGATAATAATAGCACCCACCTCCCAGTAGTGTTGTGGAGATAAAAGGAGGTCATATTTGTAAAGCACTTTGCAAGCCTTTAAAGCACTTTATAAGAAAGCGCTTTATATAGGAAAGATTATAAGAAAGATTAAACTAGCAGTTGTTTCCAGGATGGACTTGAGGGAGTTTGGACAGATGTTAATTGCGTTTATGTAGGTGTGAATGGCTGGGACACAGAGCTGGCAGAAAGAAGGGAGAGGAAAGGATAGAGCTGAGATATTTTGAATGAAGAATCTGTAGAACTCGGTCAGAGAATGTACAAGGGGAAGAAGAAAACAACAAGAGGTCTGTTAAAGATGACTCCAAGGTTTCAGTCCTCTGAGACTCAGTTATTCCACTGTGGTCCCACTTCTTATATGTGTGTATCTAGTTACAAGGAATATCTTTGTGCAGCAAAGAGTGTGGATGGTGAAGCATGAACCCTTCACCACCACTAGAAAAGCTAAGGCACAGTATAAAGCAGGTCAGTGGTCTCATCTCCATATAGAAAAGGCAGTGCTATGACAAGGATTTTTAAGCTTATGATTCTGATTAAATCAAAAGACTTTACATGTGTGCTGGTTCTGTCCTCTATTCATGGATTTGGATAAGCAAATTCAATTCAACAAATGTTTGTTGTGTCTACTATCATATGCAAGGCACTGTGCTAGATTCCATAATACACAAATATGAAATAACTTCCAAGGACCTCATAGTCTATTTGGAGGAAACAATCTGCAAACAAGTAAATATAAACAAAGTATAGATTAAAATAATTTCAAAACCTAGAGAGTGTCAATATCTGGGGGGATGAGGAAAATATTTTATTGAATAGAGGTAAGAAGGGAGTGCATTCCAGATATGGAGAATATTCCTTGTGCAAAGGCAGGGGAAGGAAGTGGATTATTGGGAGTGGGGAACAGTTAGCAGGCCAGTTTCACTAGAACTGAGGGTGTATGTATACAGAGGCTTCATGCTGCTTCCAAAGGCAGTCTGCTCAGTGAACCCTCCTTGACAGTCTCACCCAGACATAACAGGATCAGCTTCTCAGACTTACCATGAAGAGTTAAAACTTAATAATGGAATAAGCTTGGGGCGGCTAGGTGGCACAGTGAATAGCACTGTCCCTGGAGTCAGGAGGACCTGAGTTCAAATCCAGCCTCAGACACTTAACACTTACTAGCAGTGTGATCTTGGATAAGTCACTTAACCCCAATTGCCCTGCCTTCTCCCCTCCAAAAAGCGCAAAAAAAAAAAAATGGAATAAGCTTAGGACAGTCTTGTTAGGCTATATCACTTTAAGCTTACCTATCCTAGCAGAGTATCTAGCACACAAAAGGCTTTCTCCTTTCAGATTTAATTAGGTACTTTGGAAAGCAAACTATTTGCCATGGGTAGGGCATAAAGAGAATCCCTTCCATCAGATGTGCCATTTCCTGGTTGCCTATCTTCCCCTTCTAATAATACCTCAGAACAAGGGCAGGTCTTGAAGCTGAAGGTCTCTCTAGGGATGTTCAGGTCTCTGTTGGTTTTAGTGTCTTTAGGCTATATCCCTCGAATGAGGGGCTCGTTGGGTTGGCAGGCTGGATCAGCAAACTAATAAGAGACTGCTAGAGGAGGGAATAGGGTTACTGAGAGAGGTGCATGAAGGGATGTGTTCTTATTGATGTGGGCATCTGGCCCAGTTTCTGATGAGGGAGCATGAGGGTACAGCAGTATCTTTTTCTGGGTAGGAGGAAAGAAAACCCTGATACGTATTCAGGCTTGTGGTGATCTGGGCCAGGGGATAAGAAAACCTGGGGAATTAACCGCTCTCCCTTAGAAATCACTCTGTGTGTCCCACAAACCAGTTATTTGCCCTCTCTCAACACTTTTAGATTTCTCACATTCCTTCCAAGGAAACCTGACAGAGCTGAGAGGCAATGATCCTCCTGAATCTCCAGCGGCAAGAAGTGGTGGGAGTTGAAGTTTGGGGCACAGTAGGACAATGAAGTTTCTACTTTTCTTTTCCCATCTCTTCTTCCTCCCCATTTAGAAATTAATCTATAGGGCCGAGTTTCTTAGTTTCCCTCTTCTAAGAAGGAAAGAAGAGGCGAGGAGAGGGAAAGAGAGGGGAGGGACGAGAACAAGGAGTGTTGAAAAGCGGGACGGGGGTGTAGGAAAAGCCAGGGCTGGGGCTGGATGCTGTGAAACAAATTACCGGGACTCCCTGCAGTGAGCCGGTGGCTTCAGCTCTGGAACTAGTTTTGGATTGTACGCTCAAGCTCCGGGGCTCCCTTCGACCCTCACCCTCTCTATTTGCTCGCGCCCTGGGGCTGCTGGAGGAGGGGACCCTGGAAGGAGGCGGAGTCGGGGGAGGGGGAGGTGTGGGGAGCAATAGAAGGAAGAGGTGCTAGGCAGGGGAGTGGATGCGGGAAGCGCTGCGCAGCCAGCGGCATGGCGAGTACAGCCTCGGAGATCATCGCCTTCATGGTAGCCATCTCGGGTTGGGTGCTGGTCTCCTCCACGCTGCCCACCGATTACTGGAAAGTGTCCACCATCGATGGCACCGTCATCACCACCGCCACCTATTGGGCCAACCTGTGGAAGACGTGTGTTACTGACTCCACAGGTGTCTCTAACTGCAAGGACTTCCCCTCCATGCTGGCACTGGACGGTCTGCATCTATTTTCTTTTCCCCTGTGACTTCTCCCCCACCCCCGTCTGCCTCATATCCCTTTCTCATGCCCTTCCTCCCCTCTCCTTTTTCCCACTCGGTTAGCGCCGTCCGCCTACTTACAGAGTGGGGCGCGCCTGAGAGGACGTGCGGTGCACTTAGCTAAAAGTAATCCAGGGGCTCAGGGGGTAACACCATAGTTGGTGGAGGAGACCCAATGGCTGCCCCCTCCGGTACCTAGCACCTGGCAGGCAGGATAGGTTTCGGGAAGCAAGAATGTGGGAACTGCGTCGGGGTAGGGAAGGAGGTGAGATACGCACAGAGGAGAGTTTGGAGCTTGATTTTGTTTTTTCACTCTTCTTGGAATCTAAGGAATTGAATTGTTCTAAAGCAAACGTTCTTAACCTGGAGTTCGTGATTAGAGTTTGGGGAATTCGTGAACTTGGACAGGAAAAAGACTCACATCTTTATTTTCGCTAACCTCTCACCAAAATTGGCATTTCCTTCAACTATTTAAAAACATTATTCTAAGAAGGGATCGATCCATAGACTTCTCCCAACTTCCAGAGCGTTCCGTGATGCAAAATAAAATAAATGGTTAAGAACCTCTGTTCTTGAGAGAGAGATTGAGAAGGTGGGTGAGTGAGCTGAGAGTCTCTGGTTTGGCCGTCAGGTGTGTGTCCACCAGGTGTGAGCCAGCCAGGATGAAGGAGAGCAACAGGTGCACAACTTACGCCGTCGCTAGCACAGGCAGCGCTCCCGGGATGGCTACAGACACTGAGCGGCCGCCAAGGGCTGAGGTGGCCGGCTTCCTTTCCTGCGTGTGTGGTTAGCGAGATCTTTGCGTACACAGGAGAAAAGAGAGCGTTTGGAGAAAAGGATTTGGCAACCTGGGGTGCTGCACCCCGTTTTCTAAGAATACCTTTATTATTATAGAGAAGCACTCTACCAATAAAAACACAATTTGTTTTTGTACAGTTAGTAACTATACATTTACCATCCCCTGTATTTAAAACTCCGTTTGGTTTCTTTTTTTGCAGAGGGATCTTGAAATAGTGGGTGAAAGTTGGAACTTAGCATCTGAAAATCCTATGTTCAAATCCGTCCTCAAATAATTAGTGTACGACCCTGGACGGGCCATTGCGCTTCCAAGCACCTCAAGCAGCTAATTTCTTAGGATTTATTGACAAGGACATAACCGAGTTATGACCTACATTGAAGGGAGAAGTCGCTGAAATTACCGCTTTATTTCTGAAATGAAGAAATTGATTAAAAGCAAAAACCATTTGTCCTTGCACTTCGGTCAAATCTTTAAACATCATGCATTAGAAAGGTCAACAAGATGCGTTTCTTTAAAATGATCAACTCACCCAGCTGGATTTAAATGCTTTCTCTAAGTTTTAAGACAATAGAACAACTTATTATTGCCACCCAAGTCATCGAGAGATTAGTTATTATTCTACTTCTCCTGAAACCTCAGTTACAATGTGGAGAAGTTTGGCATAGAAAGAATACTTCCCTCTTCCCTCCGTCTTCCTCCCTTACCTTCCCTAGCTCTTATTTTTGTTAATATGCTAGTTTTTTCCTGGCGGGATGATCTTTCCTCTGTGCGTGGTTTTTTTCTTTTTCTTTTATTTGAAATAGGCATTCTTTAGTTTTCCTTACAAATGCAGTTATAAATAAGATTAGATTTTTTTTTCTTGCTTATAGCAATTCAGTAAGTCTGCAACAGTTAGATAGTCGCAGATAATACCAGCTTTGTTTAACTTTCAGGAGAACAATAGACTTTTGAAGCAGAAATTGGGATTCTGATATAGAGAGGAAAAAGTAAGGCGTTGGACTGCTTAAGTTAGGTAGCTGCTGAAACCCAGGAGGAACAATTACACTATTTTTAGTTTTAAGGTGTTTTCTTTTTTTCTCATTGCATTATTTCAAGTTTTTATTTACATAGCTGGGTAAATAGTAGAGACAAGATTTTGATGCCTCTAAGGTTGCATTTGTTTTCATGTATGTAATTGTGCCCCTTGAAGAGCAAACTCTTGCTCAATGTAGTATTTGATGGGGACACAGTGAAAAGGAAATATAGACATTGTTTTGAAAGGAAAAAGGACTTGAGTAGTACCTTCACATATGAATAATCTGGGCCATGTTTACTCCCTAGAACTACTGTTGAACTGTGTGTTATCCAAAACACAAATCCAGGCAGATGATTTGAACAGATAGGCTCTTGTTTCTGTGGTTTACCATTCAGGAATATGGGATTTACAGTAACTGTCCTGAGAGCATTCTTCTGTTATAATTCTATTGTGAGGTGAGTTGGCCTGCCAGCTACATGAACTTCCTTTTAAAGGGGGTAGGGGGAAAGGAGAGGGAAATAAAACCTCAAGACAGTTATTGATAGGATGCTGAAATGCTCACCTTTTCAGTGGGGGAGAGTGATGTAATGGGTGGGTGACAAAGTTTAAATCCTAGTATTGGATGGTGGAATGGAGAGAAGCGTCAATGATATCTATACTTAAACCACTTTTTCTTTCTGCTTTGAAGTCACTGAAGAATGAAAAATTGAAGGGGAGAGGGAGGAAATAAAGGCTTGAAGCTAAGCATCTTCAAGCCCACAAACATTTATAAAGTGGCCTTTATATGTAAGGCTAGAGACATCATGGAGTATTGAATCAATAGTGTGTGTGTGTGTGTGTGTGTGTGTGTGTGTGTGTGTTTAGGGAGTGGCACCCTGGATTCACTTCCCAGATCCCACACATCTTGGAGGAAATGTTCCTGAGCAAGTCACTTACCTTCTTATTTACCCTGGGCAACTCTAAATTATAGAACCTTTGCTGATCTGTATTAGTAAAAGGAGTTTACTGGGAGTTCCCTCTCTGCACTGATTAAATACAGGCGCATGCACATGTGTGCATACACAGGCAAATGTATTAGATGCTTAGAGGTACAGGGATGCAAAACAAGCAAAAAAAAAAATTAAACAAATCCCAAACCCAAAAATAAAACTAGTCCCTGTTCTCAAAGAACTTCCATTCTATTGGAGATGGGTTGCATGATAATCTATAAACACAGAATAAAACAAGATAATTGAGAAAGGAGAGAATGCTGCCACCTGGGAGCATCAAGGAAGGGTTCGCTGAGGAAATGGTACCTGAGCTATACCAGAGGCTTGAAGAAAAATAATAATTTTTAAGTATGGAGTTGAAGAAGAAGATTTGAGGTTTGTGTGAACCTATGAAAGCAAGAGATAGGATCTCAAGTTTGGGGAACATCTCTCTACTGATCTGGCTTGACTAGAACATGAATAATAGGCAATATGGTTGGAAAGGCAGGTTGGAGCCAAATTGTGGAGTAATTTAAATGCCAGGTTGAGAAATTTGTATTTTAACCCAGGGTCAACAAGCAGACACTGATGATTTTTGAACATGATCTTTTCTGTGCTTTAGGAAGAGTATTTTGTCAGTGCTGTGGAGAATGGATTGGAGAGAGGAGATATTGTAAATAGAGAGACCAGTTAGAAGAATGTTATTGTAGTCTAGGCAAGAGATGATAAAAGCTGTTGGCCATATGAGTGAAAAAAAGGACAGATGTAAGATATTTGTAAGATACAGAATCACCAGGACTTGTCAATTGATTAGTTTTGGAAAGTGAGGGAGAGGAGTAAATCAAAGACTGTTGTGATTGTTTAGTCGTATCTGACTTTTTGTGACCCCATTTGGGGTTTTCTTGGCAAAGGCATTGGAGTGGCTTGCCATTTCCTTCTCCAGCTCATTTTAGAGATGAGGAAATTGAGGCAAACAAGGTTAAGTGACTTGCTCAGGGTCACACAGCTAATAAGTGAGGCCAGGTTTGAACTCAGGAAGATGCACTACCTAGCTGTTCTAACTGAAGATTACTCTGTGTATAAACAGATTTTTTTTTTCCACTTATGAAATAACTCTGGCCAGAGTCAGTCAGCTTCCTAACTTCTCATTATCTAGGTGCTATAGTTGGAACTGAAGGCTAAGTTGTTCATAAAGCAGCACCTGATAAATTATCTGATTAACTTTACAACAATGTATTTGAGGTGGTGTAAACATGTTCCTTTTAAAAAGCTGTATCAGTAACACACAAGCAGTTGGCTTGAGGAAACTACGACTAATCCTGGAGACGGAAATAAAGCCAGATTGCTGAAAGATTCCAAGAGGAAAAGGTCCCTTATTTATGTTTTCCCAGTCTTTAAGGGTCTAATTAAGCTAACTGATAAGGATGCTGCTGCTAATTTACTTCAGTTAGTTGTGTAGTATGTGGAGATGTACCTTTGAGTTTTGACTAACAAGATTGTGTAACTCTCATCTCAGTTTTACAGATAAAGCAGTTTAAGGCTTAGGAAAGCTTTGTGTCACTTCAAATCTAGTGATAAGGATCCAAGTTGCCTAAATCAGTTCCATTTTTTAAATAACATGATTCTATCAGTTTAGCTCTGTTTCTTTTAAAGAATTTTCCAGCAAAAAAAAAAATGTTAAACATTTTCCAGCATAAGAAAAATCATATGGAAAGACACTATACCTATGATTTCATTGGTTTGGGGAACTCCCAGGTGAGAAACTCACTTTTTCATGGCAGGTCAACATCTTCTCTGTAATTTATTGTCTCAGAGTATGGCCTAGAGCATTTAGAATTTAAATGATTTGTCCAGGGTCACACAGCCAATGTGTGCCAGAAACAGGACCTATTCCCAGGATTTCTGCTCTGAGATCAGTTATGTATTATACTAAGCGGCTTCTCATTAAATATATATATATATATATATATATATATATATATATATATATAT
>CM053591.1:91351493-91372437 GCA_028646515.1 Pseudochirops corinnae
TTTTTTTTTTTTTTTTTTTGGAGGGCAATTGGGGTTAAGCAACTTTCCCAAGGTCACTCAGCTAGTTTTGTGTTAAGTGTTAAGTGTCTGAGGTTGCATTTGAACTCAGGTCCTCCTGACTCCAGGGCCAGTACTCTATTCACTGTGCCACCCAGGTGCCCCCAAAAGTAGACATTTCTTATCAGAAAAAAAATTTGGTAGCAACTTTTGATTTGTCCCAATTGTATATCCAGGCTTTGGAATTTTGAGCTACAGCTTAAAACAGGTAGGCAACTTTTCTATCATCTACACAGTGAAGAGGGCATTGCATCTTTATTTAGAAAATCAGGATCACCAGGTTTTCTATATCTTTGGCTTTTGTTGGCAGGATATTCACCCATCCTGGGATTGTCCAGATGGGAAGAAATCAAAGGCCCAGGACAAAGTGCAACCTCTATTTGGTGAGAGAATTAGAATACACATGTACGAGGCAGGAGTCCAATTAACATTATGTATACATCTACAATGACACTGGCTCTCCCTTACAACCAGAGATTACTCAGTAGGCTATTTGTGTGGGAAAACAGCACAGAAGACTTCTCCATGAGTTGGATCTTGATGTCTTCCCTTGCTAGTATTTGCACTACTCTTCTAATTAGAAAAAAAATCTGAATTTGGTTGTTTTTTTTACTTTATTCCTTTTATGGCATTCAATCATTTAATGAAAGTGACATGCACACTGCTAGTGCAATATTTTCCTTGGCAAAGCTGGGCCAAACCAAAGCTTTAGTTTGTCAGTCATTGAAACTTTGATTCAACCTCCATTCTATTTTGAAGTACAGCTAATAACTTGTGGATCTCTGAATTTCATACTTGCCTACAAAGACAGAGAGAGTTGGCTTTTAAATGTACAAAATCACTTTTATAGCATGCTCCACTTATTTCTATTCTTCTCATTAGTCAGCTTAACAGCATTGCTATGGTCAATTGAAATTGCATGCATTTTGTGTATGTGATTATTAAGTCAAGAGAAACAAACTGGTAGCAACTTCTTTTTACAAATAAGGAAATAGAGGAAAGAGGTAAATTCAATATGACAAGCAATATTTTGAACACTTACTATGTGCAAGGCTCTATTAGGCATACAAGATGAAAACAAGATAATTTCTGGCCTCAAGGATCTTGCATTCTGCTGAGGCAGGGAATGGGGAAGGGCCATACAACACAAACACAGACTGTTATAATACAATACAATTTGAGGAATGAAAGAACAGTAACATTAAGAGGGCTTAGGAAAGGCTTCATGGAGGAAGTGGTGAGCTGAAACTTAAAGGAAGGAAAGAATTCTTAGAGGCAGGGATGAGGAAGGAATGCAATCCAGAAAGGAGGGTAGGGAATGACCTTTTCAAGTGTATGGAGTCAAGGAGACTAAAGACTGAGTTCAAGGGATAGTAATAGTTGTTTGGCTAGACTGAAGGGTTCATGAAACAGAGACATTCAAAAAATAAGCATTTAAAAGTAGATAGAAGCAGAATTGTGGAGATCTTTCAATACTGAGCTAAAGAGCTTATAATTTATATTATAGGCAATAGGAAACCACTTAAGATCTTTGAGCAGCAGGAGAATTACATAGTTAAATCTGTGCCTTAGGAAGATAATTTTTTTCAGCTATGTGTTTTTTATGGAATGAGAAAGGGTAAGTCCGTTAGCAAGCAGACGAATTAGTTGATAGTTAGACCAGGAACATTAACAATAAAAACAATGATAATAATAACCAGCATTTATGCTTTAAAATTGTAAAGTGCTTTACATATGATACTTCATTTGGTCCTCAAAATAGTTTTCAAAGATCAGTAGATCCAGGGTTTAAGGAATGGAGGGAAATGGAAGTGGTTTTCTCCTTGTTTGTCAACCATTTTGACCAACTTCCTTTACTGCCTACTAACTTTGGGCTTTGCCAAAAATGAGAGGGAAGGGAGGAAGGGGAAGAAGGCAGCAGCTATTCTGGGACAGTTTGCACCCATTCAAAATCAGCAGAGAGGAAACAAAGCTGTGGAAAGAAGTCACCTGATCCTTTTCTCCCTGGCCCCATGTAGGCCCCTAGTTTTTCCACTCAAAAAATTTGCATCAGGCCGGTCCATATCTACCAAAGCTGCCCCAATTCCTCATGTCCCCCATGCTTTTGTCTGTCCTGTAATTGAAAGAAAAGAGCACAAACACCTGCCTGAAACATATTCCCTACAAATTCTTCCCTTCCCCCAACCTGGAAAAAACAAACAAAAAGGTTTTAAAAGGGGTAGACCAGACTGTGTGCAGTTTATTTCATGCTCACTGCCTGATTTCCTTTAGACCCAGGGCAAAGAAGCTTGTGTTTATTTTCATGGCTGGAATTAAGTAACTCGCCCAAGGTCCCATAGCAGGTGAGTGATGAAGCCAAATTTAGAATTTCCAGCTGCGGAACTCTCAGTCAGTGACCTCGCCTACTGAGCCACGTGGCCCTTCTTCAGGAGGTTCCAAAGCACACATTCGTCATGGCAAGAGACATCTCCCAGCAAAGCTAGCTCTGTGAACAGGCTACAGAAAACAGAAAATCTCTGGTGAAAGGCTCAATTTCTAAACCTTGAAACTGAAAAAAATCCTAAACATCTATTTCAAGAAATTCCAAACTAAATAACAAAGTATTCAGCCATCTGGAAGTAAACTGGTATTGTCAGTCTCAATAGCAAGAGACAGAACTGTAAGACATGAACAACACTTAATTCATGATTCCAATTGCTTAAGCTGCTAAGTTATGCTAGAGGCTTGATCGTATTTTACATGAAGCAAAGGCAGTCTACTTGAAAAATTAATACTATTTCTCATTCTCCAGATCCAAGTTTTCTGTTCAAACTTGGTAAGAAATGAATGGAAGTTTTCTAAAAATTTTCCAAGTTTTCCAAATCAACATACATTACCCCGACTGCAGTATAGCTCACATTTTGCTGACAGTAGAAAACTGATCTTTTGTAATTTGAGATGAATCCTAGCAGATTTCAATGGTGAATAGTTCTTGAAGGTAAACACTTGTTAAAAGGTCAAGATTACACCTTTAAAGCTCAGTAGGATAATGCTTTAGAAAAAGAGAGAAAAACCACAAGTGGCCCTGATATGGACAAATATCCTGAGTTTGACATTTGGTGTTTAATAATAATAAACCAAAAATAATAATAGTTCATATTTATGAAGCATTTTAAGGTTTACAAAGTATTTTCATCATGGCCACCCTCTGATATAGATAATATAAGTATTTTTTCTCTTTTTAAAAATTTTTTGTCTTTATTAATTTGTTTGTTTACTTTTAGTTTACAAGATTCAGTTCCACAATCCCTTGAGTTTCAAATTTTCTCCCCCTCCCTCTCCTCTCCCACCATGGCAGCATGCAAACAAGTATAGGATCTGCAAATATTTTCACATTAGATATTAGTCAGGTTGTAAAGAAGTATTGTAACGGATGGAATGAAGAATGGGAAAGAGGAAATAAAACCAAACAAGAAAAAGAACGGGAGCAGGTAGTTTGCTTCAATCTGCATTCAAACTCTGTTCTTTCTAGTTCTTTCTCTGAATGCAGACATCTCTCTCTATCATGAGTCTTTTGGAGTTGTCTTATAACCCTACATTGCTGAAAAGAGTCCAATTTAACAAAGTTGGTTGTCACACATATGTTGTATCTGTAATTGTGTACAAATTTTTCCTGGTTCTGCTCTTCTCACTTAGCATCAGTATGTATAAGCCTCTCCAGGTAAATACAAAGTACATCTGCTTCTCATTTCTTATAGCACAATAGTATTCCATTATACTCATACACCACAACTTGTTTAGCCATTCTCCAATTGATGGGCATCCTCTTAATTGATAATATAAGTATTATTGTCCCCATTTTTTAGATGAGAAAACTGAGGCTCAGTGATTCAGTGACTTGCCCAGGATCACACAACTTCATGAGTAACAAAGCTGAGACTCAAACCCAGATCTCTTGACTTCAAATCGAGTGCTTTCATTATAGTATGATGCTTCTCTTAGTACAGCGGTTCTCAACCTGTGGGTCACAACCCCTTTGAGGGTTGAATGACCCTTTCACAGGGGTCACCTAAGACCATCGGAAAACAAATATTTCCAATGGTCTTAGGAACCAAAACACCACTCCTCTATCCATCTCCAGGTGGGTCCGCCCATATGTAGATACACCCACATGCGAGTATTAAAAGGTCGTGGCATTAGGAAGGTTGAGTACCACTGTCTTAGTATACTACTTATGGTCATATTCTTGAAGAAAATGTTGCTTAGGAATAATTGATCTTCATAACAAATAAAGTAAAAAGACTATTGTTTGTTTAACTTTATGTTTAACTACAAATAACTACTGTTTAATGGAGTAATTATCTTCTTGAAAAGTTTACTCTTAAATTTTGGTTAAGTAAATTCCTATTTTATTTCCCCCTTGGTTTCCATTATAAAATCAAAGATTCATTCTTCTTAAAAAGTGACTTCTGGATATAATAAATTCAGATTTTAAAAGGTAGTAAATCTTTAAAATTACGGGCAGCTAGGTGGTACACTGGATACAGCACTAGGCCTGGAGTCAGGAAGACTCATTTTTGTGAGTTCAGATCTGAACTCAGACACTTACTAGATATGTGACCTTATGTAAGTCACTTAACCCTGTTTGCCTAAGTTTCCTCATCTGTAAAAAAAGTTGGAGAAGGAAATGGCAAATCACTCCAGTATCTTTGCCAAAAACAAACAGGATCATAAAGAGTCTAATAGTACTAAAACAACCAAACCACGATTAATATGTTCTTCAAGAATGGATAGTTTCATCAGTAAGATTCCTTCCTCCAGCGGTATAGACCATAATTCCTTTACTCTTGCCTTAGTAGATTGTCTTCTTAAGTTGCTAGGACCAAAATATTGATTTCTTTGTGGTCAACTTGATAAAAAGGCTCTATGAATTTGGTTAGTCTGACTGTAAGATGAGATACAAAAAAGTCCATCCTCTGGCTTTTAATTGAAGTCTTCCTGGATCAGAAGAAACTATCTGAGCTGGTGCTCTATTGGCTTAGCCTTTGAAAATTCAAGGTGAGCTCTAATCCACAAGGATGTATCTCATAAGGTCTGTTAAGTGAGAGGTGTTTTTAGTTTTTGTTAGTCAACTAAGAAATGGCCTCCTGATTAGGATTCTCTCCCCATTTACACAATTGTTGTTATGTAGTCACATCCTACTCTTCCTGACCCCTTTTGGGGCTTTCTTGGCAAAGATACCAGAGTGCTTTGCCATTTCCTTCCCTAGGTCATTTTACAGATAAGAAAACTGAGGCAAACAGGGTAAAGTGCCTTTTACCCAGGAACACACAGGTCACACAGACACATAGTGTCTGAGGTTGGTATTGAACTCAGATCTTCCTGGCTCCAGGCCTTGCATCTATCCACCGTACCACCTTGTTGCTCCTATTTACACAGTAGCAACATTATAGATATAGTCCATGGTCTAGCATTCTAAAGTCTAGGCTTATAGAGACTGGATCAAAGTTTTGGGGCCTCTTAAAAATCATATCTTTTTGGCCTATTGTGCTCCTACCCAGAATTTCCTTGGGGGAAATCTCCAGCAACAACTGAAATATAGTATGTCTCTAGGTTTTCACAGATGTAGATATAGGTGAAAAGGTCCTTAGCTTTCTTTATTTTAATTTTTTTTGCTTTTTTGGTGGGGAATGCAGGGCAGTTGGGGTTAAGTGACTTGCCCAAGGTCACATGGCTAGTAAGTGTGAAGTGTCTGAGACTGGATTTGAGCTTGTGTTCTCCTGACTCGAGGGCCGGTATTCTATTCACTGCACCACCTAGCAGCCCTCCTACCCCAGCTTTCTTAAATGCACTCAAGATGCATCCTTTATTTAAATATCCTTTATTCCACTCCAAAGAAAATTAAGAAAAGACATAATACTCTCCTAAAGACCTTTACATTATTCTTCTTGGTAATAAGCCTCATCTTTCCCCAAACCCCTATAATGTCCCCAAGATTCATAGCACTACCCTGTAGTTTGGGCTTCCCTCAGAATAGAAACAAAACAAGGTTCCTAAAAGGTCAAGTAACTCCCTCACATCCTGGTAAGTATCATTTTCACTCCAGGTAACTATATAGACATTTAGTTTCATGGTACTTACTACCCTGGGGCTTGGATTTCTCCATAAACGAAAATCATTTGGAATCTTAGACTGGCAACTCTATTCCCTTCAGAGATGCTGTGAAAAAATTCATAGTAATAGCAGGAGGAAAACCTCAGATCTTTTGCCAAATCTATTACATCTAGCTTTAACCCTCTGTTTCTACTGCAACTATGGGTTATATATAAGTGCACTCTTCCTTTCTCCAAGTGGCTGTCACTGCTCAGTGTCTTGCCTTCTCTCTACCAAAAGCTGTATCTCATGGGTTGCTAAAGAGGTAACACTAAGGTTGGCATTATTCATCAACTTCCATTCTCTCTTCAGTGGTCTGGGGTTCAAAACCATTCACATTGGTTGTATGGTTTCCCTTTTTCTGGGCCTATGTGGTCGAAAGCATGTGAAATTGACACATGACTCTTCCATTGACTTTCCAGGTCTGGATCCATGTCCAAGAATTTGAGGTACAGGAACTCATACTAATCCAACATTGCCCTAGCAATTGCTTGAGCTGGGAGGCTGCCATCACTAATAGTAATGGAGGGGTGCCTGACAGTCAAAGCACAGGGACCAAAAAGGACTCAGAAACCAAATTCCACTCAAGTATTTGATCTCTGTCATGTGCTCAAAAAAGGGAAAAAATGTGAAAAAGGAACATGACTTTTCAAATTATCCTCTTTGATAAGTAATCACAAAGTAGATGGTTCTGGCCCAAGACAAATCTGAGCCAATAAATTCATCTTCCAATCAATGAGATATAATTTTTAAACCATAACCACAAGTCTAAACCTAACCCTAACCCTACACTATAATCTAATCAAATAGATCAGGAAACTCTTTGATCAATCTATACCTGTATATATATTTTATAGACTGTCATTTAATAAATATATCAACCTTAAAATATTATTTTTAAAGGGTAGTAGAAACCATGAAAGAAAGAGAAAGAATAGAGATCACACTTCACATTACTTCCTATTTACCAGCTAAATCATGTTGCTTCCTATATTTGGGATTCACTTAATTATGAATAATCTTAATTTATGTTAAAAATTATCTATACAGATCTTATAAACACTTTTTTAGACATGATTGGAAGGAAAATGTTTTTTGAAATTAGATAACTACAAACAAAATGAATTTTTTCCCATATTCCATTCAATCTGAAAATGGTCTTTTAAAATTTAATTTAGTGATGAGAAACTGGTTGGTGATAGTTTAAGAACTGATGAAATGTAATAAAACTATAGATAGAAAACATTATGGAAGCAGTAAAAAAAGAATTTTTATATAACAGAACTTAATTCACATAATAAAAATATGAACATTTCTGTCCTTACTTTTACTACAACATTTCAACTCTAGGGAATAGCAAATCTATTTTGGATAATATTATTTTTGTACAGAATTTGCGCCCTCTTCTGGATAAATATGGTTAAACATAAAACAAAAATTTTAATGTTTTAAAAATTCAGATATATGGAAAACATTTAAAAGTAGAAATTTAACTATTTTTAGGTGAAATATAGCTTTATAGGGAAAAGGGTCAGAATTGGAGACATTTGACTTTTTGGCACCAAAGCAAGTTAGGTAACTTCCCAATTTCAGTAGCCCTATGTTCAAATCCATGTCTGTCTTTTTAATATTTAAATATTTAATATTTGGGTGGCCATAGGCAAATCATTTTACCTCTTGAGGCCTCAGATATCTCATCTATAATATGAGGGAGGTGGGCTAGATGACCTCTAAAGTCTCTTCAAACGCTGAATCTATGATCATGACTTTTCAAGTTGTTTGTCAGGAGATAATTCAAGGAACTATATGCAAAACAGTATTTTAAGGATAAGCATGAAAAACAGGACCTGCACTCACAGAGCTTAAAGAAGCAAATATAAGATAGTTTAAGGAGGGAAATATTACTAACAGTTGAAGGATGTGAATGTGATAGAGTATTGTTGTACAGTAAGAAATGAGGAAATAGATTTGAACTTCAAAAAGACCTGGAGAGATTTATATGATGTAATTGCAGAGTGAAGTAAGTAGAACCTAAAGAACAATTTTTACTATAGCACCAATTTTTTAAATGAACAATTTTGAAGACTTTTATAAACTGATGAAGAATTAATTAAACTGATGAGCAGAACCAGGGGAACAGTGTATACTGTAGCAACATTGCCAAAACAAACAACTTTGAAAGCTGTAAAATCAATGTTCAAGACAATGACCATTCATGATTCCAGATGATGAAATACACTACCCTTTATAGAGAGGTGACTGATTTAGGATGAAGAATGAGACATACAAATGTGTATGTACATATATAAATATATGGGGGTTCATATATATTATATACAGCCACTGAATTTGTTTTGCTTGACTAAACATATTTGTTACAAGAAATTTGGTTTGCTTTCCTTTTTTAAATAAAGTGGTGGAAGAAAGAGAGAATAAATTTCTGTTAATTTTTATTTTTTAATAGAGAAATGGGTATACTACAGACGTAAAATGTTGCATGTACCTTCAGATGAAGCCATTGTATTATAAGTTTTATTTAACTATTATACTTTGCCACAAAAAACCTTTCATGAAGCAGAAGTAATCTGTAAATTTTTCTAAAATGTTTATGTGTAAAAATAAAACTCATCAATAAAACTTAACCAAACAAGTAAAAACAACTGGGTTATAGGAAATACCTCCTAGAAGGGGAGACACCTAACCTAAACTTCAATTAAAAGAGGCTAAAGATCAACAGAAAGGAGCTGGGAATACATTCCAAGAATGCAGATAGCCTATGCAAAGGCAGGGTGGCAGGAGTTAAATGTTAAGTACAAGGAAGATATCCCCCTATATTTTTAAAAGGAAAAACAAAAGTCATATAACAAAGCATAACCAAGCTAAACAAATCAACATATTGTCCAACAGTTTATATCCTATTGTGAACCTTGAGATATAGAGCTCTCCATCAGGAGCTGCCTCGTATGCTTCATTACTGGTTCTCTGGAGTTATGATTGTTCTTTTAGGGAATCCGATTTCTTGTTTCCTTTAAAAGACTGTTGTTATTGTATAAAGAGTTCTCTTGGTTCTGTTCATTTTACTCTACATTGGTTCATACAATTTTTCCCAGGTTAGCCTGAAAATCTCCCTTTCGTCATTTCCTAAGGCACAATATTATTCCATCACACTAATATACTACTATTTATTTAAGTGTTCTTCAGGTGATAACCAAATTTCTCTTTTAATTTCTTAACCATTATTCCATCTGGTACTCTTTCGTTTTATCTTTTCTGGAGTCTGTATGTGAGAATTGAGTTTTTCTGATCCTATTCAATTCTTCCTCTTAAATGGAAATATACATATACCTTTGATTCCTTTACTGTTTGTTCAACAGATTGCTTCCGTAATCATCTCCCTCTACTGAATCTTGAGTCTCTCCTTATCTACTGGATCCTTCTCTGCTATTTATAAATGTACTTCCTCTTTCTTAAAAAAAATTTTATTTGCCCTCATCCCCCTAACAATTGTCCTATGTCTTTCCTCTCTCATCCAAATTCCTAGAAAAAGTTGTCTTTCCTCTAGCCATTTTTCTCTCCTTTCACTTTTCAATCCTCTGCTGTCTGGTTTCTGCCCTCAATACTTAATTAAAACTGTCCATTTAAAAGACACAAATGATCTCTTAATTTCCAGATTTGCTAAACAATTTTTTAGCCCTCATCTTTCTAGATCTCTCTGCAGTATATCACATTAATGACTACTTTTTTCCTCCTGAATACTCTCTTCTCTGGGTTTTCATGAAACTGCTTTCTTCCCACCCAGGCAAGGTTCCCTATGGCTCCATATCAGGTTTTAGAATTGGAAAGGACTTTAGACATCTTTTAGTCCAAACTAAAGAGTACTATACTCAGGTAGTAAATAGCTTAAAGATTATTCAAACTCAGGTCTCTGGCTCCAGAACCAGTACTCTTTCTACTATCACACATGCCTCTTAGTCTTCCATTGGTAACATTTGGGTGCTCACAGTACAATCAGATTTTCCTTGTGTATGACCTCTTTCAAGAAGCACTCCTTTATTCAAGTTCACTGTCTTTTCTGCCTCCCCTGCCTTGGGTTACATTTCTCCAAAGCCCTGTTGTCTGATTTCTAATGTGACAGCTGGCACATTAGAAAGCAATTTGTTTCTAAGCAATTTGTTGTTGTTCAGTCATTTCTGTTGTGTCTGACTCTTTGTCACCCCATTTGGAGTTTTCTTGACAGAGATACTGCAGTGATTTGCCCTTTCCTTCTCCAGCTCATTTTATAGATGAGGAAACTGAGGGGAACAGGATTAAATGACTTGTCCAGGGTCACACAGCTAGTAAGTGTCTGAAGTCACATTTGAACTCAGGTCTTCCTGACTTCAGGTCCAGTGCTCTAACCCACTGTGTCACCTAGCAGCCTTTGTCTGAGCAAGTAGCCTAAACTAAAAAAGATGATAGTAATAGGGTAGATTTTTTTTTTAAATACACATAAATATTTAAGAGTGTCCAGAAGAGACAATAGCTTCACATTTGATAGCAACCCTACCTGTGGTTTCTGAAAGAAATCATAAAATCATCTTTGGGTATTTGAGCTGAAAGAACATTACAAACAATCTAGTCCTGGCTTGGTTAATTTTGATGAACTTCTTTTTTTCCTTTAAAAATACTTTCTGTTGTAAAGGATGGCTCTTTGAGAAGGAGAGAAGAATGGGATATGTTGGGGAGGAAAGGGTGATATGAAAACAAAGGCACTCAGTAACATGACAAAAATGGAAATTGTGCTATTGTTCTTGTTGTTGTTATCGAACAGACAGAAAATGACCAGTTCCTGACATGGAAATTATTTACGAATTAGCCATCTGTGTACTCTTGGATCAACTGTGTGTTAGTGCAGACATCAAATTCTATACAAAAGTATAAGAAAGAATAAAAAGATTTGGTAGTCAATTAAAATAACTCCAACCTGTCTTAGTCTCAGTGTACTTATATGTGAATTGATGGAAAATTTAGAATTCTCATGTAGAGTTAGCCCCCAACTAAGAAACTTTTTTCATTTGTAAGTTAGTTATTTAGAGCCATTTTCAAGCAATGCTACCATACTATATCCCTCCTCCTCTTCCTTTTTTTTCCCTCCTTTTCCTTCTCCTCCTCCTCTTCCTTCTCCTTCTTCCTCTTCTTCTCCTCCTTTTCCTTCTCCTTCCTCCTCTTCTCCTCCTCTTCCTTCTCCTTCTTCCTCCTCTTCTCCACCTCTTCCTTCTCCTTCTTCCTCTTCTTCTCCCCCTCTTCCTTCTCCTTCTTCCTCTTCTTCTCCCCCTCTTCCTTCTCCTTCTTCTTTCCTCTTCTTCTCCCCCTCTTCCTTCTCCTTCTTCCTCTTCTTCTCCCCCTCTTCCTTCTCCTTCTTCCTCTTCTTCTTCTCCTCTTCCTTCTCCTTCTTCCTCTTCTTCTCCCCCTCTTCCTTCTCCTTCCTCTTCTCCTCCTCTTCCTTCTCCTTCTTCCTCTTCTTCTCCTCCTCTTCCTTCTCCTTCTTTCTCTTCTTCTCCGCCTCTTCCTTCTTCTTCTTACCTTATATGTTTTCTTCCACATTAGAATTTAAGTTGTCTAAGATCAGTGATCATCTCGTTTCCTTGTCCTTGTGTCTCCCCATCTGTATACCACAGTATATGACATACAGTAAGTGCTTAATAAATGCTGTTTTCATCATTCATTCATTAAAATCACCAATCCCAATTCTAAAGGAGTCATGCTGATTTCAGAAAATTCAGGCCAGACAAGAGGGAAGGACTATGCTATTATTACGCCCATTAGCAGGAGACATGTTGGCAGGGGGTGAAGGAGGGGTAGAGCAGGGTAGGCAGAATTTTATACCACATACCAAGGGCTTATTTTCCTAAAGGGTTTAGGTGCTGCCTGCTTCATGATCACTGGGGACAGGAATTAATAAATGATAGATTAGTGAAATCTAAAATAATGATAGATTTTTGTTTTGAGTAGGCTGACCCAAAATCAAGCAATGACAAGGAAGAAGAAATAATAAAAACTAGATTATAAACTGGTGAGATATAAAAAAGTATTTTTATTTACTAATGATAATCATATAGAAGATTCTCCTCTTCCCCTTTGGTTTTCCTTAACCTTGTCTAGAATTTGTTTGATCATCTGCTGCAGACATTTAGCTGGCTGTGTGACCATGGGCAATTTATTTAACTTCTATGAACCTTTTTCTTAGTCTATAAAAGTTGGTTTATGATATCTGCCCCACTTATCCAATCCAATTAAATAAATATTTATTAAGTGCCTATAACCTGCCAGACACTGTGTGAGGGAAGCACTTGAGGATACAATAAAAAGACAGTCCTTGCTTTTGAGAAGTTTATAATCTAAAGGGGGAAGTATCTTTTCCCCATATGGTTGCTATGAGGAAAACATGTTGTTTATCTTAAAAGTTAGGTTCATGGGTACAATAACAGTTTTTTACTTTGCTACTAAGTTAAAAAAAAATTAAAGGAATCTGAATTCCTATTAAACATGCAATTTGGCACTTTTTATTATACCAGCTTATTCTCTGGTTTGTATCTTGTTCTTACAACAAAACTGTATTTTCATTAAGGATAGAAATCATGATGCTTTTTATTTCTTTTATATCCTGTACAAGGGTGGATATAGTGCCAGACATATATACTCACAAAACCAAAGAATATCAGAGTTGGAAGGTTTATGGAATTTAAAGCTAGACAACATCTTAGATCAGAGGTCATCTAGTAAACTCATTTCACAGATGAAGAAACTGAGATCTGGAATGTTATAACTTATTCAGGGTTACTTTGGGTTTTTTTGTTTTTTGCTTTTTTTGGAGGGGGGAAAGCAGGGCAATTGGGGTTAAGTGACTTGCCCACAGTCACACAGCTAGTAAGTGTTAAGAGTCTGAAACTGGATTTGAACACAGGTCCTTCTGCCTCCAGGGCTGGTGATCTATTCACTGTTCCACCTAGCTGCCTCTCTCAGGGTTACTTTCGTGTGAGAAATTCCTTACTTCCCTGGCTACTGATTTCAGAAAGCCTGGGAAACATGCAATTAAAAAGTTATAGCTCAAAAAAAATTTTAAAGTATCTATTATGTGTAAGATACCATATTATGGAAAAAACACTCACTTGTGGAGTCTATTTATCACACTCAGGAAGTGTGATAAGTTCAGTTGTAAGAAAAAGGGGTGAGAATGGGGGAGGGAATAAGCATTTATTAAGCTTTTATTAAATGCCTATAGGCAGCCACCACTCTGTCCTTTTTCAAATGAGATAATATTTGTATCAAACGCTGTTGTTGCGCAGCTAGGTGACCTGGAGTCGAGAAGACCCAAGTTCAAATTTGGCCTTAGACACTTACTAGCTATGTGACCCTAGGTAAGTCACTTAACCCTGTTTGTCTCAAATTCTTCATCTGTAAAATGAAGTGGAAAGGGAAATGACAAAACACTCCAGTATATTTGTGAAGAAAACTCCAAATGGGGTCACAAAGAGTCGGACACAACTAAAATGACTGAACAACAATAACAATAATGTGTCAGGCATTGTGCTAAGTATGAATATCTCATTTGACACTAATATTATCTCGTCTGAAAAAGGACTGAGTTGTTGCTGCGTATGGCACTAACAATTGCATCAGGATCTCTTCTCTTCTGCTGCCCCTAGACAGCTTTTAAAAAGGACAAATGGCCAAGACCCCCAGACTGGTTTTCACTAAATTGACCCTGAGACTGCCTGTGGAGTTAAGCATGTTTATAGAAGGGAAAGCAGAGTCAAATGAAAGTGGCCAAATGATACATTTGAAAACTAAAGTAAATTGTGACAAAGTTCTAAATATGATCAATGTATTAGTTAGTCTGGCAGTAACCAATAAATTGTGTCAATGGCCTTTCTCAATGACCAAAGACATTGGGTGGGTGCTGACAAGATCTTTTATGACAATCAGCAAAATCTCAAGCAATACAGGTCTATGTCTTGTTCTGATTGACAATTGATGATGTACTCAGAACTGAAATTACATCATCTGTGTCTCCCTTTCTGAAATCCCCTTAACCAGAGCCAAGACATGGGATTCCAGTCACAACACAAAAGTTCCCAGGAGATGAGTTGCTACAGTAGTTTAAATTGATGAGACTTGACCTTTTATATTAATTCTGTTTGTCTGGAAAGTGAGTAATGGGTAAGGTTACAAAGATGGAAATAATCATAAGACAAAAGCTTGACCTTTAGGAAAGTTTCTTCACGATGTGGGTGGGAGGTGAAGTTTATCAGGGGAAGGAATTGAGAAAGGGAATATTAAATCTAGCTTGATTAAGCTTTAGCAAAATAAAATTAAAATCAATTTTTAATTTCATACAAGTGACCTTGTCATAAGAGAGTGGCATAAATGTAGGGAATCTCCTGCTCAGATGGCTTTCCCTGTTTGTGTATCCCTGGAGTAAGTATTATGCATCAGGCTATGCCATTGGTTAGCTAAGTTTTAAGTACAGGCTGTAATAAAGCAATGGGCAATCATGATTCTGTGTCCCTAGTCTGAGTATAGTTGTATCCTGAATAACATGAGACCTTTACTCTCTCAAGGGTGCCTGTGTTAGACTTTTGGGATCCTTGCAGTTAATGTCCAAAGGACTCCAACAATCTGCAGTCAATTTCATCACATCCATTTGTGTTCTGATCAGCTTTTGCTGCTAATTAGTCTCCAGTTTCTCCCTCTTGCCCACAGATGACTATAGTCCAAAGAACTTCTTACAAAAAGTATTTTTTCCCTCAAATTCATACACAATAATAATGCTTATGCCCAGGTGTTGGGGCACAGACTAGAAGGGTATCATACACAACTCACAGAAATGGGTGAATTATCCCAGACTTATAATTGATAAGAATTTCCTCTGCACTGATAGGAAATGCATAGTAATTGCCCTGAAATAACTTCCCTTAAGTCTACCAGAAGGATAAGACTTTAATCAAATCATCACTAGTGGAGAATTGTTTCTTCCTGACTGCTAAGTGTTCACCTGCATAAAATAAGTGAATTAAAGCAGTACCAGCTTCCCTACCAACAATTAGCCCCTTTCTGTTTCTGTAGTTTTGCCTGTTGGCGTCACTAGATGGTGGATGTAACTCCCTGTGCCTTTACTCATGTTTCTCCTGCCTCCTTTCCCTAATCATCAGAAGCACCAGATGTATCAAGGGGGAACTGAGAGGTCTAATGCAGCCTTCTAGTAGATGAAGGAATCTCCTCTACAAAATTCCTAATCAATAAGTGAGTATTCAGCTCCTTTTGAAAATTAACAGGAGACTCATCTTTTTTTTTTTTTTACTTTCTTTCACTTCTACATATAACATATTAGCCTGATCGATTTTTATAACAATTTGTTATCATGCTAATGAACAATCTTTCCTAAAATTTCTCATTATGAATACTAATTATTTTAAATATTATTTTATTGAAGTCTGTAGGTTCATATACAATATTTTCTGTTCTTCTATGCACCTGGAAATACCTACTTTACTTGACATTTGTTAAGTTCAGAATAAAAAAGAAAAAGAATATTCTTAGAAGCAAACAATTTTAAATATTATTTATATCAATATAATTTTTCTTAAAGGTCTACTTCTTACCTTCAAGTGACAACCAAAGGGATTCCTGGTCAGGGATCATATTTTTTACTCTATCGTGTCTTAGGATGGCTAGAATTTTAAGGACTTCTAATTGCCTAATGACTAAGGCTCTGTACCTTAAAACAAGAGTGCCCTTCCTCTTTCAGAACTATTTAGTATGTGCTGGTAATCTCAGCTTTGGTGATCTTTATTTTTTTAAAATGCACAATTTTTAAAAGAAGGAAAAATTCTTAAGAAATTTAATTTTAAGGAACATAATTTTGTTTTTAATATTATATTTATAAATATGTAATGACTGCTAGATTCTATAAGTTTCCTGTATCTGACTTTTCCATAGTAAACACTAACATAAATACAGCATATTGGTTTACAAAGAGCTTTATATACATTATATAAGTTATTTCTCACCATAATCCTATGAGGCAGTAGTACAGGTTTATCTCGTTCTTGCTTTCAGGGATGAGAAATCTGAAGAAGGCAGATGTTAAGTGACTTTCTTAAAATTCATAGAAAGAAGGTAGGGGAGCTGGTGTTCAAACCCAAGGCTCCTATTCCCAAATTCTATGAATTTTTCTACTACATCACAGCCAACTCTGTAGGGATAATAATTCCCTCTTCCTGAAAGGTCATGTAAAATTATCAGAGCTCTGATTCAGGAGCTTTTGTTGAGATGTTTGCATGCATCACTCAACTTCCCATGTTTCCATTTCTTCATGTGTTAAACAAAAGTGGTCATACTTAGACCAGCCTACCGCACAAGACCTACCTATCCCCCTGAGGTGTTTTGAGGATTAATAAATTTAAGCAACATTCTTCAATGAAATGTCTGGGTGAAAGGAATTGTAAACTATACACTATTAGACACTAGACAAACACAGGATGTTTTCATTATATGCCTACCGTGTAATAAGAATTGAGCTCCCCTTCCTATTAAAACAGTTAAGCCATTGTATTCACATTCTCTTCTTTTTAAATTGGACATTATTCTCATTGAGTTAATGGAGATGGAGAAAATACATTGCTCCTTCAGATTAAATAAACTCAGTATGCAGACTTTGGCTGTTGAATACAGAAGGTTTATGTCAATCCCTTCTTGGCAGTCTGATCTCCCACCCCTCCTGGATTTGCCTACTCTTGAGTGAAGTAATTCAATAACCTGTATCCTTCCGGTAGCAGTGGCCTGACCACTTAATGCTTGCTATGGTTCTTTGTTTTATACTATTCATAAATGCAATTTAAACACAAAGAATTTCCCGCATCTCAAAACAGAGCCATTCTGGAAATGTCACAGTACTTTTATTGCACCAGAAATAGACAAATATTTCATAGTGCACTCTGAAAACTTCCCTCTGGCACTCAGGCAAAAACAGTTTTCCCTGTGAAATAATTATGTTAAATCTCTGAAGAAGCAGGGTTATACAAATTCAGGTGCATGGAAACCTGATAGCATGTTTTGTTTGTAAGGGAAATATCATTTTAAATTGTTTTGTACTTTTGAGATAAGTAAACTAGTTATTTAAAGTGTCAGCAGCTCTCCTTCCACATATCTGTGTTATTTGATGTTACCCATTCTGATTTATAAGGAAACTAAATAATGGAGTGTATGGGCTAATATAAGGATTGTATTCAAGTGAAACCCAAAATAGTTCACCTTATCATTAGCACCACTGTCACCAAATAGAATTATTTACTAGGTAGATCAAATTTGTTTCTTCTAATGAAAATCTCTCTCCTCCCAAATGAGGAAAGGACAATTCTATGCCCCAAATTCTGCCCAGAATCCAATGAGAAGCAAAATCATCAGGATTAAGTAGTGAATAAAAATCTAAATTCTATTTCGTTATCATCTCAATTATCTTAGTTAAATTCTTAATCCAAAATTTCTTTAAGATATAATAAATGTATGGGGCAGTTAGGTGGCACAGTGAATACAGTACCAGCCCTGGAGTCAAGAGGACCTGAGTTCAAATCAGGCCTTGGACACTACTAGCCATGTGACCTTGGGCAAGTCACTTAATCTCAATTACCCTACCTTCCCCCCTGCAAAAAGCAAAAAAAAAAAAGATACAATAGATGTGATTCCAAGTATTTTTTAAAAGAAACCCACAATGTATAGGAAAACAAAAACACAAGATTATCAATGTCCTACAAAGGACTTTTTTGCGAATGGAAAAGGGCTAGTTAGGCATGAATATTAGCTCATGAGACCAAGAATAATAAGACTGGCAGGAAAGTCAGGTGCTAAATTTATTTCAGCCTGGAGGCAGACTCACCTAGAAATCTAGGATCTAGCAAAAGGCTGAGTGCCCTTGACAACACTATAAAGGTAATATTTGAATAAGGCTAATGGTCCTTGGGCAATTTCTCCCAAACCTTGTTTTCTATGTCCCGTGATACAATCTTTCAGGAAAAGCACATTTATTCAAATGAAAGTGTCATTTCCTACCTATTCTAGTGCACAAACCTTTTATTGAAATCCAAATCATTAGCACACATAAAATGAAATATGTATCTAGTTTGCAATAAGAAAATCGTGGATGAGATAAATTTATCAGAGATCAAAGAGATATTTTAATTTTTATGTAATACATAATAAATACAAGTACAAAATTTAATGTAGGTTAAAAAAAGAGCAAGTTTTAGCAGTGTGCTGACTTTTTTCCTTTTTAAATCTAGTGATGTGCCCAACTTTAAAATGTAAAGAAAACTTTAGCATAGCTCTTAGAATGATGGCAAAAAAAAGTTCAGAGAATAAACTGATAGTAAACTGGGTGCCAGCATCAGCATTTTACTGGCCCAACTAGTTTTACTCTTTTTCATCCATGTTTCCAATTTGATTTCAGAATTAAGTTTTACTAATAAAATCTTGATTGGTTACTAATGTAATCACCGCGTCATATAGTAACTGGAAAGAGTTCTTAACTTGGAGGCAGGAAATGCTCACTTCCTGATACTGATTACCCATATGACCTGAGTCAAGTCATTTCCTTTCTCTGGGACTTGGTCTCTTCATCTGTAAAATTAGGAAACTGGATTACATATTCTCTGAGATGCATTTTGACTCAAAATCTTGTTAGCATCTTGTAAGCAGGTGAAAAATGTAGGCAAATAATTAAAGTCATGTTGAAGATAAAAAGAACAACTTAAACAGTCTTCTCTGAAGTTCTTTTACATCCTAACCGAGCCCATTATTTGATTTTTGCTGTATGGCACAGTGGATAGTGCACCAGGCAAAGGAAGACCTGAGTTCAAATGTGGCACCAGACACTTACTAGCTCTGTGACTGTAGGCAAGTCACTTAAACCCATTTGCCTCAGTTTGCCCATCTGTAAAATGAGCTTGAGAAGGAAATGGCTCTAGTATCTTTGCCAAGAAAACTCCCAATGAGGTCACAAAGAGTCTGCAATTAAACAACAGCAAAGTTGACAATTTAGTGAATCAAAATGTGCATCTTCTTTCTCCCTCATTTAATAAATTAGTCCATTAAAGTGATCAACCATTACTCCAGAGAACAAATAATGAAGTAGCCCGCTTATCCTCTGACAGAGAGGAGATGGATTAGAGGCTCAGAATAACACGTGCATTTTCAGATGTGCCCAACGTGTGGATTTCTTTTGTGTGACTATGCTTATTGTTACAAGGAGTTTTGTTTGTTTTTTAATTGGCACCAGAGAAAGGAACAGCGACAAGAATGTCCTTTAAAAAGATGAGAAAGAAGACTCATGCCAGTATTTTTCAAAATGCACAGAGAAATATAGAGACATTGAGAAATAGATGCAGACAAGAAGGATAATTTTGAAACTCTTTTGAAATTACGGCATACTTAAAAAAACTAAACTTTACATAATAGATTTACAATTTCATATACAATTACCTTTCCTTGCATCTTCTTTCTATATGAAAACATTAATGTTTATTGGTGTTTATAAAACCCACCACCAACTAGGTGGTGCAGTGCACAGAGTGTTAGGCTTAGAGTCAGAAAGACTCATCTTGCTGAGTTCAAAACTGGCTTCAAACACTTACTGACTGTGTGACACTGGATAAGTCACTTAACCCTGTTTACCTCAGTTTTCTCAACTGTAAAATGATCTAGAGAAGGAAATGACAAACCATTCCCAGTATCCTTGCCAAGAAAACCCCAAAAGGGGTCATGGAGAGTTAGACACCATTGAAAAATAATTGTACCATCTAGATAACTATTTGTTTCTTCAAGGGAGTCTATTTGATGACTGCTGCATTCCTATATAGACAATCACTTTGTGGAACTTAAAACTTATGGCTGATTTTTCAAGTAATAACATCATGCAAGTACAGCCATAGCTACCCAAGGATCTGTGATTTTACTACAAGATCTATAATTGATTGAGAGTTGCCTAAGGTTCAGAGAAGTGCCTTGCCCCTCATCACAGAGATAATAAATACCATACATAAATGCCAAGGTCCTCTTCACTGTTAAGTCCAGCACTTGCTACAGAAAGAAAAACCATTTAGAGGAAGAATTCTTAACCTGCGTTTCATGAGCCCCTTAAGGGATGTATGGGTAGATTTCTGTTGTTGTATTGGTCAAGGAATATTGTATAAGTCATAATTTTAGTATCTGTGAGAAAGACATTGCTTGAGATGAACTTTGAAGAATGTATTTTGTTCGTAGAAAAATGTTTCTTTGCAACTGACAGATATAGCAAGACTTTATATTCTGTTTAGTTTCTGTTAGTTGTATAGCTTTGAAGGTATGAAGTCTGCCTGTTTCTCTTTATTTTCACCAAAAATATGTATGGATAGAAATAAGAAAGTTAGCACATAGACTAATAGTTGCCAATGTTTTCTCAGTTGCCTTGTTTCCCCAGGAAGGGCATCTAGTAGTTGTGATCTTTTCAATCCTGTGGAATATCTCTTTGAGGTGTCTTAAAAATTATTCACTGGGTATCATTAAAATTGTGTCACCTTCATTATGGATTTGTTCTGTTTGCATTTGGTCAGGTTCCTCCTCATTTCTGGTTTCACCTTCTTAAGTGCCATTGTTACTTATTTCCTTTATAAAGCCAACTGGGAAAAATTGTTTTTACATGTCACTAGGGGAAAATTAAATACTAAATAAACACCAAAAAAAA
>CM053591.1:91372937-91413043 GCA_028646515.1 Pseudochirops corinnae
ATTTACCTTATCTATTTATCTACCTCCTACTCTATCTGCCCTATCTACCTATCTATCTATCCATCTATCCATTTCTCTATGTATGTATGTATGTATGTATGTATCTATCTATCTATCTATCTATCTGTCTATCTATCTGTCTATCTAATCTATTTATGTATCTATCCACCTCCATTGGGGGTGGGAACTGGATCTTGGACTTCTGGTTCCGGCAGGGGTGGACTTGGCTGCCTTTGAGAGCTGGGTTTAAGCACAGCATCAAGGTATTGTGGTCCCAAGCTGAGGCTTCTTAATAGCTAGCGTATATGTAACACTTTTTCAGGCTTGCAAAGCCCTCAACAAATATTATCTCTTTGGCATGCACAAGAACTCTGGTACGTAGGTGCTATTATTATTCCCATTTTATAAATGAATGAGGTTAAGTGACTTGCCCAGGGTCACCCAGCTAGTGTCTGAATAAAGATTAGAACTCAGGCCTCCTATATTGCAGAGTTTGTTTCAGTCTTATTTCTGCATTTGACCTCTCAGGTTCTAAAAGTCCCAAATGTGGAAAAGCCAGTCTATTCAAAGTTCAAGACAGATGTACTGGCACTAGAGGAGCCCAGATCAGAGCTAGGTAAAGGGACCTGAGGCCATTCATCATGAAGTTCAGTGACCTGGTGGAAAGTTTCAGCCATGGTATCTAGGGGCCTGGTGAGGAAAACAATATCTTGGCTACCAGGATACTTATTTTTTTCTTTTGAAGTATCTCACCCCCGGAAGGATTTAACAAAGTTCTTTGCAGTAGTCCCAAGTGGAGCTCAGTGTCAGAAAGCAGCATGTCCATGTAAAAAACATAAGACCTCCAGTCTCTCAAGTCACCGGGACCAAAAGGCAAGAGTGCTTATAGGAGCCCTGGAAGATTAAAGAAAAGTCACTCTTTCTGAATCTGTTCTGACCACTGGACAGTGTCAGAGAAACTCCTCTAGTGGTAGCAGATAACCAGAAGTCAAGGAAAGGGAGGTACTGGAATTGTTCTTATCGCTAGTCAAGAAGAAAACAGTAAGAAAGAAATCTTTTAGATTTATGACCCTACCTTAAGAAATTATTCAAATGTGTAAGACATTATGGAGTGTTTATCTGATATTTTAAATGGAAGCTTTTGTAAAATAATTTCATTTATGTTTAATTCTATGGATATTTCTCAATGTTCCCTGCAATGAATAGTTCCTGAAATACTTTAAAAATCACCAAGTATTAAAATGTTACCATTTCCCTTTTATGGAGGGCAACAACATAACAGTTATTATCCTTCGCATTTTTTGTTATACCTTTGTATATTAATATACTTTTAGTATTATTACTTGTATTATCAAGATTCAGGTTTGTGTTTACAATGTGGAAGGTACTGGTCTCTTGCCACCTACTGGCATGCCAGTAGAGTTAGGGTATGTGTTTCAAAACAAAACTACTGAGAATAAAATGAATTCAAATAAATAAATTGGAGAAATAGAGGGATTATAGAATCATAGTACTTTGATCTGGAAAGGACTGGTAATGTTACCTAATTCAACCCCTTCGTTTTGCAGATGAACAAGGTGAGGCCCAGAGACAGCAAATTACTTGCCCAAGGTCACATATAGACTAAATAGATGAACCAGATTTCAATTCAGATGCTTGGCTTTTGGGAGGCTCTGCTACATTTCTCATTCAGTTGTATGCCAATAACTATACGGTTTGCTGGAGAAAATGGTTTCATGTTTTCATAAAGTATATCTTTGATGTGTGGATTCTCATACAGATTTGTAACTGCTAACTTTGAATTTTGATGAATAAAAATCCCCTTTATTATTTTGGAATTTTCTTTTCTTTGAGTTATCTTGAGATTTGATCCCTGAATTCCCTTAAAACTGTAACCCCAAAGACAGCCTTGTAGAGGGGCTGTGAACCATGAGAAGACAGTCTTCTAAAACAACGATACCAAACTCAAATAGAAACAAATCCCTTTAGGCCACATATTGACTTAAAAAACCACAAATTAATATTATGTTTTAGTGTATTTTTATTTATGTTATTGAACACTTTGTAATTACATTATAATCTGATTTGGGAAGCACTTGGGAATTTAGGGAGTTTGATACCTTCGTTCCAGTACACTGAGACAGCATTGTTTGGAACTGTCAGCTATGAAAAAAAATGACTAAACTCTTCCTATCCTTTGACTTTGTACCAAGGAGATCAATGACAGAAACAAAGGTTCAATACATATCAAAATATTCATGGTAGCACTTGTCATGACAGTAAAGAGATGGGAACAATGGGGGTACCTGTAGATAGGGGAATAACTTTGGCATATTAAATGTAGTTAGAAATTATAAACATGAAGAATGTTCCCCACATGGGAAGGTTTGTTTGAACTGATGCACAACAAAATAAGCAGAATCAAGAGAAAACTATGCACGATAACAACAATGCAAATGAAAAGATCGTTAAAAGAAAGCCACATTTTGAGTAACTGAGAAACTAGTAAGAGACCTTTATATCAGCCCGTGTTCCCTTCTCTCAGCAGAGAGATAGAGACCACTGAGGCAAAATGTACACTTTATCAGAAATAGTCCCTGTCTTATGTGAGTTTGTAGGGGTTTGTTTTGTTTTTTGCTTAACTAGTATTACTTGTTACGAAGGAAGGTACAATTTGGGGAGGAAGGGAGTTAGGGAAGGGGTAGTTCCTGAAACGACTGTGATGTCAGACAGAAGGCATCAATGAAAGTTATTCTGAAAATAAAATAAATATGTCACCTCCAGCACAGATTTCTTCTTTACATATTTGCTCATGTCCAACCTACTCAATTCTGACTTATCTTATTAAGAGCTTACCAGATAGTGCATTAAGTATGGAGGAAATGGGGTATAAATATGAGGATCCACTATTTTTGTTGGTGAAAATAACTTACTATAAAAATGATCCCATTCCTGGATCACTGTCTTGTCATGGTGGAGGGGCTTGCTTGGATAGCTTAATGAAACTGTGGACCATGCTGTGCAGGTTAATCAAGATGAAGAGGTTTTATTGGAGAGTTCTGACAAAAGGTGATCCACTGGGGAAAGAAATGGCAAACCACTCCAGTATCTTTGCCAAGAAAACCTCATGCACAGTATTTAAATGATAAAAGATAGGACACTGGAAGATAAGCCCCTCTGGTTTGAAGGTGTCCAACACATTACTGGGGAAGATTGCAGAAAAACCACAAATTAACTCCAGAAATAATGAAGAGGCTTTGCCAAAATTGAAAGCAAGTTCAGCTGTGTATTTGTCTGGTGATGAAAGTCCAATGCTGCAACAATCAATATTGCAAAATATTTACAACCCTTTGCTTATAAATCAGACATGTAAATATTTAAGTTTGTAGGTGTTTATTCTCTGCTTACCTATGTATCTGTTTAAGCAAACTTTCTAGAGTGTTTGCTTTACATAATTCCTCATCAGTGCACTTGCAAGAAAAGCCTCAATAGCGGTAATCTGACATATATGGATGGGAGGTCTGGCATTGTATGTAGTTCAGTTATTACCAGCAGCCTTCTTGGCTTCTCAAATGAAGCCAGGAATATTCTTCAAACAGACACAAAGTTTTTGCTGGTCTGGGCTAGAAACAAAATCAGCTTCAAAAAACTAAAAGTACTTATGCTAATGAACTGCCAATAGGCACTTAAGCTAAAGAAAGTAAATAAACATTGGATCCACATGATGCCTTGTCCAAGTTATTAATAGACAGTGGTAACAACAGACTAGATCTAAGCATAATCATATGTCTGCATCTCCATGTGGCTCTTCTTGTTAACGAGTCAACATCTGTCCTTAAATACTTTAGCCTGTGGAACAAGAGTCAGTCTCCCACCAAAATGGAATCAGCTGAGACGTGGGCTAAACTACAGAATATATGCTTTTGAAGAGTTTGCAAAAATCATGAGAGACTGTATTTAGCACTGGATAGGCCCTTAGAGGATACCTACTTCAATACCCCCATTTAACGGATAGGGAAACTGAGGCCCAGAAAAGGGTAAGTGACTTGTCCAAGGACAAGTAGGAAGTGACAAAGCTAGTACTGTAATATAGGTTTTCTGTGCTAAAGCCAGTGCTTTTTCCATAGTGTCATGATGAGATCACTCATACAAATTTATTGTTCATTGACTCATTTTTTTTTTTGCATTCTCTGAAGAATTAGATGCATATAATTTATATAAAGGGACAAATTAATACCCCCTCCTCTCTATCTGTGAATATGAACAATTCTATTTTTAAAACAACAACACCTTATAGGGTGTGTTTTGGATCTTCCATTGTGAGTCACTGAAATATTCACATTCCTCCCTCGGATTAGCTTTGATTTGAAGGGTGGAGGTGATGATTGAAAATTGAGACAGCTATAAGATATCAGGTACCCCCCAGTGTTTTATTTTAGTGACAAGGTTAAATAGATGCAGGTTTCTTATTCCCCACAGAGCAATTCTGTCATCTGGAGATGGTGGCAAGGCCTGCTGAATGTGAGATGACAGAGATTTGAGGCTGCTGAAGTCTATGGAAAGGAAAACAACATACCTAATGGGGCACAAGTAGACCTAGACAGAGGAACAGAGAGAGAGAGAGAGAGAGAGAGAGAGAGAGAGAGAGAGAGAGAGAGATTGAGAAATCACGTTAAGATTGCCTGCATCTTCCGTGGATCAGATCTTCTGTTCCCCTTTCATGTGTACTGGGAAGAGTAGGTAAAGGATTTAGGGAAAGAAGTATAGCAGTTCCACTTGTTTGGAAGCTTGTGGAGAGGCAGAGATGCATAGGACGGAATGTATAGAATATTTTCTTGTGGGTGATGTAGAAGAAGCAGAAACTGACAATGATAGCTTACTTTGTATGGAGCCCATGAAAGTAGGGGATAGGTGGTATCCCATTGTGATTACTGTATGGCTCAAGATGGCCAGCATTACTGGTATAGAATCTAGGATTGTTAAGCTTTCAAGCACTTTGGGAGCTGAGCTTGGGATAAGTAAAGCATCAGTGAAAATGACCAAGACTAGTATAGGAGATTGGCATAAGGTCTCCAAATCTAGCACAACTGTGTGGGATGACCCAGGCCTGTGTTTCTGATATATGGGGGCCAGGACATTTAGCTGTTCCACTTTCCAACTTCATGGGAAATGTTCTTCTCTACAGGACACACTTACAAGAAGGGGTCCAGGTGCTCCACAATACTTCCCCTTTATATGGTAAGATTCTGACAGGGCCATCAGAAAGGAAAGACTATTGGCATCCAAGATCAGGTGTGTAAGAATCTGTAGGAAGAGTGATTCAACATCTTGTTAGATTCAGGAGGAATATTAGGATGATGGTATCCCTGAATGCCAGGTAATCTGACAGAGGACCTCAACAGAGGAAATGAACTAAAAAGAAGTTCAGGGTATTTTTCAGTGGCGTCTCTATGTTAACTCCCAGATTTACATCTCTACCTCTGACCTTCCTCCTGAGTGCTAGTTCCACATAGGAAGATTCCTATTTGACAGTTACACTTGGGTAATTTGCTGTCACTTCAGACTCAACAAGCTTAAAGTCAAATTTACCTTACCCTATACACTATCTTATGCAATTAGCTTCCTTGACTGTTGAAAGCACCATCATTTTCTTAGTCATTCAGGCTTGAAACCTCAGAATAATCTTTGGCTTCTTCCTCATATGCCACATCCAATATTCACCAAATCCTGTTGATTCTTCCTTTAGAACGTCTTTTGTATCCATCCTTGCTATTTCATTCTTATTGTCACCGTGCTAGTTCAGGCCTTTATGAGCTTACATTTGAACTATTGCCAGAGTCTACTGTCTGATCTCTCCACCTCCACTTTGTCCTGAAATTCAAAGTAGAGCGTGAAGAGTGTTGCAAGAGTGGTGAACTCTTAAAATTCAGAAAAGAAAGCCGAGAATGTTAAGAAAGACTTAACAGAAGAGGTGATATTTGAACTGGGCCTTAAAAAAGGCATAGGATTTCAATAGTTAAAGACGGAAGCAGGGAGGGCACTCAGGTAGCAAGAAAATGGTATAAACAAAAGCTCAGAGACAGGAGATGTTCAGGCAGGAGTAATCCAGTTTAGCTGGAATAGAGAACATAAAAGAGACTAGGAGACAAAGTTTGAAAGATATAAGGCTAAGGAGTTTAGATTTTTATTCACCTGTCATTAGGGAGCCACTGAAGGTTTTTGAGCAGAGAAGTATGATGTGATTAGATCTCTGCATTAGGACATTTAATCTGGTAGTGATGACTCACTATCCTGACTTCCTTTAAACCCCAACTAATATCCCATTTTCTACAGAAAACCTTTCCCAAATCCTCTTAATACTAGTGGTTTCCCTCTTTTATTCATTTCCTGAAATCTCAAACTACTTCAGTATCTTTGCCAAGAAGAGCCAGACATGACTGAAAAATGACTGAGCAAAATCTATCCTGTATGAAGCTTGTTTGTACATATTTACTTGTTGACTTCTCTCATTAGAGTGTGAGCTCCTTGAGGGCAGAGACTATCTCTTGCCTCTTTCTGTATCCCCAGGACTTAGCACAATCCCTGATGCATAGTAGGCACTTAAATGTTTATTGACTGATGGTCAGGGGTATGTTTCAAACCTGTTAGTGAGCTGATTATTGCTTCGTGTTTTTACACTTAGGCAACCAGCATGAGCCTTAGTTCTCCGGACCAATTAAGCCTTTTAAGGAAAAACTAGTCTACCCTTTATTGGGATATTGTGCCTTGTGGCAAAATCCTAAAGATATTCTGTAGTAACAGACGCTAACATTTATAAAGCATTTTAAGGTTTACAAAAGCACTTCTCTTGTGTTATCTCATTTTATCCTCACAGAAATTCTAAAGAGGTTGGTGCTATTATTATTTCCATTTGTACAGATGAGGAAACTGAGGCTGATAGACACAAAGTGAATTATCCAGGATTATACAGCTAATAATTTATCCGATGCTGGATTTGAACTTGGGTCTTCCTGACTTCAGGTCAAAAGGTTCTAACTACTGTTCCTTCTAAATTCTTCTAAAGAAGTGTTCTCCAAACTCTTTTGATGGTGCATCTGTTTCAGTAAAAGAAAATGTTAAGGACGCAAACTCCCCTCCTCTAGATATGTATTCTTTCTATTCTTCATATGGTGCTCCATCTCATCTCAGTGTCTTTACACTGGCTGTCCCATCTAGCTGAAGGCACTTTTGCCTCACCTCTATCTTTTAGAAGAATCCCTTGTTTCCTTTAAAGTTCTACTTAAGCACTGCCTTATACATGAAGATTTTCCTAAACCCTCACCTTCTATCCCACCCCCATTGTCATTGTCCTTCTCTCCAAAATTTTCTGTAATTCCTTCCATATATGTTTTGTGTATATTTATTTATATACAGATTTCCACCAATAGAATATGAACACCCAAGGGCAAGGACTGTTTCTTTTTTCCTTTGTATCTTCAGTGCCTAACATACTGCCTGGTATATCATAGATTCTGAATAAATGTTTGCCGACTATTTGATCACTTCAGAGGAAGAAAATGACACTCTTATGGTTTGGGTACCCTGAGGACTCATATTCCAGAAAAATTGTTTTTACATTTTATTAAAGTATCTTTGTCCTTTGCTTTCTCTTTACTTATTGATCTATGAGGTAATTGACTAAGTTCTACCTGATTTAGAGTTTTTAGAAATTCTATTACTATATCCTTTTCTTCAGTAGTTCTTTCTCCATATTCATTTAAGTGTCTAATATCATCTTTCTCTTCTGGAAATAAACATCTTTATTTCTTTGGTTATCCCAGGGTATTTCTTCTCTTACCTAATTCTCTAAAATTTCCCTTTTATATTTACTGAATTGCTTTCTTTTTTTATTTTAAAAAAATCTTGGCAATCAGTTTTTTGGTTACAGAAATGCTTGGTCATAGTTTAAACCACTTGTATGTACAGCCTGTCCTTATTCCCTTGCCCATTGCATAAAGGAAGGAGTCCCTTAAACCCTTATAAGTTGAGAGAGACAGTTTGTCAGTTTCATTACTGAGGATCCTACTGTCAGACATATACAGAAGAGGGTATTCGACGATGTCACTACCTGAAGTATCTGTTACCACAAATACAAATGTGACTTCAGAACAGTGTATGACCCATCAGCATCAACTATACGGATAGCGTATTTTTTAGGTTGTGGCAGGTTTTCTTCCTGCTTTTTGCTGGGCTCAGCCTCTGAGCCCTCATAACAGTATGGTGGGTTTTTTCCTTAAATTTAGTTACTCTGACTGATGCATGTCAGCATTAGTGGAGCACAGTCTGCTATTCTTTTATTCTTTTGAAAATCCATAGACCATGTTTTGCGATCCTTAAAGCAATGCATGCATGACTGCTATTATCATCGTACTGATTATTATCTTCTTTCTTCGGCTTAACCCCAAAGAACAGAACTTATAAATGGAAACATGGCCATGTATGCATCTAATCAAACTTCCAACAGTAGTGTACATTAAATACTATAAATAATAAAACTTCACATAGAGCAATTTGATATTTACAATGTGCTTTCTTCACAACAGGCCTGTAAAATGGGTGGCTATAAATATTATCACCCCATTTTACAGATAAGGAAATTGAAGTTTTGGGAGGTTAAGGAACTTGCCCGTGGTTATTCAGATAGTAGACCACTGAGGGGGGAGGTGACTCTAGATCTAATATTCCTTCAGCTATGGTCTGCTACCTTTGGAGTTTGGCATAATTTGTGGGGGAAAAAACACAATGGAGGGAATGGAAGGTTGAATCAAAATACACAATGAATAGCACAGCTACTCATGTAATGAGTGAGAAAGGCAAGATAGAAATGGATGATGTAAATATTTTAATATGACCTAGGTCAGATAAGAGTGAAGAATTTAGGCCTATTACAAGGAAGATGATAGGAAATCATTATAAAATTTCAAGTGGGAGGATATAGTCAAACAGTAGTTAGGATCTACTAAGTAGGAGGGGATAGGATTCTGGAAATGAAGATTTGGATAGAGAGTAAGTGTAAATAATCCAAATCATTACTCATTCTAGCCTAAGGATTTGTTGTAAGGACTGAAAGAAGTAAATGGCAATAGATGTTGTTTTATTTATTACAGGATAAAACATTACATGACCAGTGAAGTAAGTGTTCTTCCATCTAAAATTGAAGACCCAAAATCTCCTACCCCTTTGACATCTAGATGAGTTATTAACACTTTAACTGAATTTCAGGATATGAAGCAACATTCAATAGAAAGATCCCTTTGAACAATAGAGCAAGAAGATTTTGAAGGAAGCAGAGAAGAAAAACCTAAATTACAATATTAAAAAATTCATTTTCTAAGAATGAAATTTTTGTCATTGCTGAGCAAATCCAAATGTTTATTGAAAGTTGAAGAGTTTTTATGGGAAGAGGGGTGCAAGAGGTGGGTTTATTGCTAGACAGTCTTTTGGGGAGAAAGTGGCAAAGCTGCACATCATATTGGTCAACTTGTACTGAACTGAGTTTGGAAGAGGAAAATTGAACAAAGCACTGAAGTTATTGTTTAAAACAAGGGAAAGGTAACGATACTTTCTTTTCATTAAAATAGTAACTTAACAAGAGTAATAGCAATAATAATATCACATATTGGGAGAAACAGAGTGGACAGAACATTGAGCTAGGAGCACTGGGCCCAAGTTCTGGTTCTGCTACTTGAAAGTGACGATCACTCTGAGCCTCAATTTCTACATTTGGAAAATGAGGAGTAGCGATATTTTCACTGTTTTCTAGGGTTGTTATAAAAGAAAACAAATGTGAAACATTTTTATTTAGAATAATAGACTAAGAGCTGTAAGGATCCTTAGAGTTTATCTAGGCCCTATTCCCTCATCTGACAAATGAGGGAATTGAATTATATGGAACTTTAACTAACTTAATTAACATATTCAGAATCTCAGAGATGGAAGGAACCTCAGAAATCATGGACAACCTATTCTTTTTTTAAATAATATTTTGTTCCCCCCCTCCAATTATGTGTAAAAACAATTTTAATATCATTTTAAAAAAAAGTTTTGAGTTCCAAATTCTATCCCTCTCTTCCTCCTCTCTCCCCTTCTTCAGATGGTAAGCAATCTGATATAGGTTATATATGTGCAGTCATGTAAAACATTTCCATATTAGTCATTTTGTTCAAGAAGACTCAAACAAAAAAAGAAAGGATGAAAGGAAGGAAGGAAGGAATAGTCTGCTTCTGTCTGTATTCGAACAACATCAGTTCCCTCTGTGGAGGCAGATGGTATTTTTCATCAGGAGACCTTTGGAATGGTCTTGGATCATTGTATTGCTAAGAACAGCCCTGTTGTTCATAGTTCTTCATCGTACAATGTTGCTGTTGCTATGTACAATGGCCTTCTAGTTCTGCTCACTTCACTTTTTGTAGTTTATGCAAGTCTTTCCAGGTTTTTTCTGAAATCATCCTACTTGGTATTTCTTACAACACAATAATATTCCATTACAATCATATGCCAAAGCTTGTTCAGCAATCTCCTCCCTAACTAATGGGCATCGCCTCAAGTTCCAGTTCTTAGCCACGACAAAAAGAGCTGCTATACATATGTTTTGTACAAATAGGGTGGACAACCTATTCCTGACCAGTAATGCTCTCTACAGTATCCTGTACAAGTGGACATCATGTTTCATTTAATGTAGCCTAAGATCATATTAGCTTTGTTGACTGTCATGTCATACTGTTCATTCATTTTGGAGCTGGCAGTCCATTCAGACTCTCCATCTTTTCCCAAAATCTTGTACCCATGAAATTGATTTTTTTTTTGTCCCATTTATAGGATTTTACACTTATCCTTATTAAATTTCATTTTACTGGATTTGAGCTCTGCTCAAACTCATTGAAGTGTTTGTGTGTTCAATTCTTTCTTGAAGCAACTTACTTTGAAGCAGTTATAGTTCTTGGGAATTTTTTCCTTGCATCTCTCAACTTCCTCATTTTCAAAGCTTTTGACATTTGTGACCCAATTCATTTTTCTAGTCTTTTCTCTCTTTATTCTGAACATAAACTATGTCTTCTATTTCACATAGGCTAATCACCTTTCCCTGCTCACCCCCTTAGCCTTCTAGCACAGTGCTTGGCTCATACTGAACATCTCATAAATGCTTACTAATTCATTGATTGATTGATTTCCTTTAAGGTTTTCCTTGTGCTGTTGCCTCTCTCTGAAAAGACATTTCTGGTATTTCCTTCTATCAAAATCCTATCTATATTTCAAGGGCCAGGTCAAACGTTTCTTGTTCCAAAGTTTCCCTAATCACCAAAGCATAAAATGGTCATTCTTTGCTCTGAATTCCTTTAGTATTTTCATTTTCATTATCTTACCTATAATGGTATTCTCTTAGGCTGCCTTACATTGGAAATGATTTTGTATGGTTTCTTTTTTTCCCTTTGCCTCACTGGATTGTGAATTCATGGAGGCTAAGAACTATGAGCCTCCATAGCACATAGTGCAGTACTTTGTATTTAATAGACTCTCAGTGCATACTTACTAATGATTAAATGAATGGATAATAGTATCTATATTAGAACACACCTGATTTCATTTGGTATTAAAGATGATGGACCAGATCACTTCAAAAAGATTGTTTTTCTGCAAATAACAGTTGTTTCAACATACTGAAGAAAATGTGCTACCAATTTTCTTAAAAAGTTCTTGCTTATTTAAATGAGGAATTTGGTTCATTAAACATAAATTAACATGTAATGTCTATATAGTCACCATACTGCCATAAACCCTAGGAAAACAGGACACAGACTATTAACCCATGGGAGAGAGAAACTACTGGCACTTTGTTATTAAAGGCTGAAACGGTTAACAGGTGAATAGCAATTAATGATTGGACCAGGTTGCAAATGAGACAACGCACAACACTTTGAACGCTCCCAAGCTGCTGCGGGCTGCAGAAGCCCATATCTTTTATAATAATCCTCTTCTTAACCACTTCAGAGACTATTTCCATGTGAGAGGTGATGAGAGGTTTGAAAGAATTTATATTCATACATAATAATAACTAGCATTTATGTGGTGCTTTGAGGTTTGAGAAAGGTTTTGCATATGTTTTTAATTTGATTATATAATATTAATACATTACTTGAATAGTGTTTTATCCCTCTTTCCATTTATCCTGCATATCAGTGCCAGATTATTCTTCCTAAAATAACATATAACTTAACAAGCTCATTATTTATAGGATAAATTCCAAACTTCTGTCAATAAAAGCCCTTGTCTATTTGACACTAAATAATCTTTCCAACCTTATCTCCTGCTATTTTTCAAGAGAAACTCTGAGTTTCAGTTCATCTGATCTATTTTTACCTGCCACCAGATTTAAGTCCCTCGCTTTGCCTTTTGCTCTCTGCTCATGGTAGATCCCTGCCTAGGATATTTTTTTCCATTTTCCTGGAATATCATTTCCTCTTTCCTTCCAAACTCTGCCCCATTCTTCAGGTCCCATCTGCTTCAGGAAACTTTCTAACTTCAGGCTATAATTACATCTAGTTCCTCAGAAAGCACATCTATACTATTCTTTGGATGTTTCTAATATTGTCATTTATCTTTTCGTGTGTGTTTTATCTCTTGAATTAATTTGTAAGCCCTTAGAAAGCAGAGAAAATCTCTCCAAGGAAAAATCTGCCTTTTTATGATATGTCAACCCTGGTTTGAGTCTGTTCTATTAATAGTACTTATTAAATAGATATTATTTGCATTTCACTATTTCACTATGCTAGATTAGGAATATAAAAACAGAATGCAAGAGATACTCCTCTCAGGGATTCCATAGATCAAGAGCAAGAATTATTAACCTGGAGGCCATAGACCACACATACACACACACACATACATAATACATATACACATACAAACATTTTATGTTTAATTTTATTTTAATATTTAATTTTAATTTATTTATTTTGTGATTTGTGAATTTATTTCCTTTGTGATCCTATTTTATGCATTTAAAAATATTATTCTTAGGAGTTCAGAGGCTTCACCAAATAGCTAAAATTGTCCATAATTTAGTTTAAGAACGTCCATGTTAGAGGTACATAACACATACAGAGATAAATACGAGGGGCAATCAGGGGAGGTGGAGGAATAAGGTTGGTGATAAGGTTAAGTTACCTTGTATATATTTCTGAGAATTCAGGCCTTTCTTGCTTTTGATAGCATATATTGGAGTCATCCTTCACCAGACAGAATGCACAAATTAAACCATGGAATATCATGTGATGTACTTCCTATTATGAAAATGATCAGGTTCCTTTAATGCCCACCACAAAATTCTGCTACAACAGTGTAAATAATTTGTCTAACCAAAATATACTTTATTATGCAAACTGTGATTTCTATCCCCAGTTCTTTTCTGTCCTCACCCTGCACTCCTGAATTACTGTCTCAGTCAATTACCACCTGGAGGAATTAAAGACTGTCTATATGGTTTATAGTACTGCCTATGGGCATTCAAAGTGCTAAGACCTAACTGAAAGTCATTACAATTGTATGGAGATCATTTTCTTGAAACCTATAGACTTTATTGGAAACTGGCAGTATGGGTGGTAAGCCCTTTCTCCATCTCTCAGGTATTGAATCTAAGGCCTACTAGCTAGCATTGCCCTCATTACTACATAGCTATCCTTTATTGTTACACAGGCCCTTTGTGCAGCAAATCTACCTTTATCTCAGACTTCTGACTATTGGCCCATCCCTATAAGAAGAATGTATCATTTGGGAAATTTTAGACTGCAGCCAACAAGTCAATTCCAGAGCTCTGAATGCAAAAAGAGAACTTGGGAACCAATGTGAAATAAACGTGTACTAGTAGGGTTGGTGGAATCTTTCTGCCAACACTATCCCACCAGGCTATAAACTTCAAGTTCTAGGCAGAGATGGTGTCTGGACTTACAGAGGTGCCACACTGTTGAGTGAGTAGGGGATGTGGTTAGAAAGTTTCTGCCATACAAGAATATTGTTTCAGAAGACTTTGTATGAGATGCAATCATTTATCAATGCCTTGTGCTGTTCTTTCCGTAGTGTTTCATCCTGATATTTTTCATCTCTCCATGCACATACACTAGCTTTTTACCATTATTCTACCTTCTGTTAAATGAGTCCTTCTTATCCTTCTGGATTTATTGACACCAATGTCCTGTTTGACTTGACTCCAGCATGGCTTAAGCTGAGGACTTCTAGTCCCAGTTGGTTGAATGGTTAGCATATGGCGATTAATAAATCAAAATGCTTGGAAGCTTGAATCTTGTTTCTTTGGTCATTTCATCTTTTATCTGCGCCATGTGGCAGAAACAAATAATTCATCACCTAATAGTCAAACCTCTTACTTGGATTCAATTATTATAAATCCCTTAGGGACCATAGCTAGTCTGATCCTGACCACTTTTAAGATCTCTCTCCTACAAATGTCTATAGAGTAAGACAGAGCTAGAAAAAGAGAGGGAGCATTTAGAAGCAAATTGAATAGAAACTCACAAGTTGCACATTAATCCAGTGAAATGTTCTGGATATTTTGGTTTAGAAGCTTTGCAAGGAATTCACCAGACAGGTCATGCACTTTTACTGATCCTAAGCTCGTGAAAGTAAGAATCCTCTAATCCAGTTCTTCTCAACCTTCCTAATGCCACGACCCTTTAATACAGTTCCTCATGTTGTGGTGACCCCCACCCATAAAATTGTTTTTGTTGCTACTTCATAACTGTAATTTTGCTATTTTTATGAATCTATCTGATATGCAGGATGTATTTTTATTGTTACAAATTGAACATAACCCACAGGTTGAGAACCGCTGCTCTAATCTAAAACTTCCTGAGATTGTAATTTAAATGCTTGGGTTCATATAGTGTCAGTTAGGTTTCGAGTTGATTTAGCATGAGGTCATTGATTTTCTAAATTAAAACAAATAAAACTTGATTGTATTACAGAAGGGAAAAGCATTGGATTCGATATCAAAGGACCTGATTTGAATCCTGGCTCTGCCCTCTTACTAGCAGTATGACCTTAAGTAAGTTATTGTACTTCTCTGATCTCTTTTTCCACATATGTCAAATGATGATGTTTAATTAGATCACCTCTAAGGTTCTACCTCTAAGCTGAACCTGTAATTATTTATTTTATACCTAATTTTGTGAGAAATATGTATTTCTTTTGTCCCAGAGAAAAGGAAATCCTCTTTCCAATGCCTTTCCTTTTATTCGTCTTGAATTTGCAGTTAATCTGAGAAGACAATCAATATATAACAAACACATGACTGCTGGTATGGTTGCTTCTGAGGGACAGTAAGACATTGTGGATGTAGTGATAGATTCATAGATTGGAAGACTTAAGTTAAAATCTAATTTCTGCAACTTCCTAGCCATTGTCTGTGGGCAACTGACACCTCTGAGCTGCAGTTTCTTCATTTGTAAAGTGGGATGATGCCATGATCCCTGCCTTGATTGTAGGAATATTCTAAGCTTCAAATGAGATAATGTATTTAAAGCACTTTTGCAAATGTTTGTGCTCAGTTCCTGGCACATAGTGAGTGCTAAACAAGGACTTTTTGACTAATTGATGTCAGGCATGGTAGTCTTTTGTACTTTTATTCTCTTGTTCTGTTCTGTTACAGATATTGCATAGTTATTATTTTGTATTAAATATACATGTTTTGCTCACATTCTCCTAAGGGACAATGCAATAAAATAAAAATGAGGTAGTTTTAGGGAGGAAGCATAAGCAGCTGGAGAATCAGGAAATGCTTCATATAGAAAGTCCTTCCAAGTCAGGGATCCTTAAACTTCTGGGGTCATAGACCCCTTTGTTTGCCCCATGAAGCCTGTGAACACCTCAGAATAATGTTTCTAAATGCATAAAATAAAATACATATGATTGCAAAGGAAACCAATGCTACTGAAATATAGATGTCATTTTTTTTTTTCTTATCCAGGTTCATGGACCCACTGCAATCTGTCCCTGGAGCCCTTGTGGACTTTAAGTGAAGACCCTTTCTGAGACAAGGAAGAGTTGCAGGCTGCACTGGCGGATGGATCACTCATGTCAGTGAACTGTACACTCACCCACATATCTCAAACACAGTTTCTCCCAACTTCTGCATCTTAGTGAAATGTTACTCTGGAGTTACTCTCCCAGAGCAGGGCCAACCACATTTTCTCCTCAGGCTTCTAGGGTACCCTGAGGTGTGAAGGGCTGATTTTTTTCTAATGCTATCAGCTCAGGACCCCATTCTGATGTGTCTTCCTCCCTTAAACACCAGTATTACTGTCTCAGTTCCATTTAACCAATCAACATAAATTAATATCAATAAATAGATATTTATTTTGAAGATAAGAAGTGTAAAAATGTCTGCCCACTCCCCAACATCTTGAAACCCACTTTACCCTATGCCACCTTGGTCTCTGGGGAGACTGGGCTCAACCTTAAGCAGTTTCTTTCTTTTTCCTTTTTTTTGGAGGGGGAAGGCAGGGCAATTGGAATTAAGTGACTTGCCCAAGGTCACATGGCTGGTGCTCTATTCACTATGCCACCTAGCTGCCCTCTTAAGCACTTTCTAAATAGCATTCACCCCACCAAGTTTACATCCAAAGAGGAATTGTTATAGCTCTCTCTTGGCTGCCTTTGATTTGTGTTGAGTCAAACAGGTCACTCTGGATTTTGCTCCTCACCTTCTGACATGGCTGCCTAGACCCCCGTTCCCAGGCTTCTGATGCCTCACCATTCTAACCTTTTGAAGCTCACACTGTCCTAGCTGCCACCAATACTACACCTAAAACCATGAAAGAACAAATGCAAGAGGCAAAGGACAGAGGCCTGTATTTATGTGCTCTGTGTCATCCTTGCATGGAATGGGCCCGAGGCCTCTCCCATTACATCACTGTCTGCTGTATCAACAGTGGAACAGTATCCAGGCAGGAAAGAGGGAGAGCTAGAGTGAGAGACTCCCTTTGGCTAGTTAGTGGGTGTTCAATGCAACCCAGGTGTAGCCCTACAGCCAATTACCACATAGTGCATTGAAATCAGTTCTAGAATGTCTTCATAGGATTGTATCAGCTGAGTACTCCGCATACACATGCATGTAAAGACTGGGCTCACTGGCCAGTTCGTTGTATCCTTCATTCCTCTGAAATCCCTTGTTTGCTCTCAAAGATTAAATTAGGTGCCACCTTCTGTTAGAAACCTTTCCTAATTCCCCAGTCATTAATGCTTTTTGTTTCTTCAAATTATTTTATACTTATCTGTGTACATAGTATATTACTTTTGAAAGAATGCAAACAAATCCCTTGAGGGTATAAACTTTTTCAGTTTTTAATGAAGACCCTTGAAATACTCAGACAGTCATGAAATTTGCCAATTCAATCTTATCCGAAGAGTTGTGACTTCTTACTTTTCTATGGTTATATGATGTGAGGTTTCTTTTGAGACTCTTCACTGAATATCTGTAGAAATTACTATGGTTGGTTGTCAGTGAGGCTGCTGTACTCATTAATTTAGGGGCTATCATGCCAGAGAGCACTATCTAGTCTGTGGCTTGTCCCTGTGTCTCAGATGTGAACCCTTGTCTGTCAGATGCCCGTCAGTCTTTAGAATTCCAGTACATCAAGCCATGGGCAGATTTCAGGGTTATAAGTAGCCTAGGGACATTGGCATAGAGACTGATTTACTGAGGCTCATTTTATTGTCTAAATATAGCTATGGATTCACCGAGATGTTGCTTTGGAGCACCGTTTGTGTCAGCAGCCTGATAGAAATGTGGTCTGGGTATCACATGTTGTCGGGAACATAGACAAATATAAAGTTGTTTGTGTTTGTTTCAGGAGTGAGAAGAGAGAAGAGTAGTGGGGAAAATGTTGGCTTTTATGTTAGTTTGAGGTTTCTGAGTCTTTGACTAAGTTCTAGCTTAAAACAAATTAACACAAATCAGCCACTCAGATGAATAAAGAACAAGATTACATCAGGTGCTACTCCTACAGTACTGATGCAATGGCCAGAAAGAATGGCCATTTTAAAAGGTATCATCAAGTTTTTCATCATTTTCTTTCAGAGGAACTTAGCTCAGTTGTCACCTCCTGTGTGAAGTCTTTCCTGGTTTCCCTGGGTTTTAGAGCCTTCCCCGCCACGTTATTTTGACTTAACTTCCACATATTTTGTATTTCTTGTCTAAGTACACATTATATCCTCCCCAGGAGAAGATAAGCTCCTTGAGGGATGAATTAGGTTTTTTTCTGTGTGTCTCCAGCACCGAGCTGGGCCTAACCTGTTGTGGTAACTTAATAAATGTTCATCGAATTGAATTGAATCTTCACTTACATTCTGGGGTCAGTCAAGCATATTGTTTGAAGTTCACTTGTGTAGTTTTTTTGTCATGTATCAAATTATACATTGCAGTGGACAAAAAATCCATGCCTATGTTGTGAGATTGTTTACATTTTTTTGTTCTGGGGGGAATTGGATTATAGGAACTGTTTGGGAGTGAAAAATCCTTATAGAACTAAGTATACCATATCTTGTTCTGTAAGGATGGTGAGGGGAGTGGTGATGAAAGAGAGAACTGAAGTTTTTGGAGTATAAGGGGAAATATGTTTAACACTAATTTAATCAGATGTTTGAACTTTCAGAAAAGGACCATTATTAGTATGTTGCCTTGTTACCAGATGGTTTCATTGCACTGAAAACTTGGCAGCTTGTCTTGGGTCATCTGGCTAATGCCAAGTCCCAGTTAAGATCCCCAAAGCCATTCACATTTTCTTAATTCAAAATAACCAGGAATCCATGTTAATGTTTAGAAGGTAGACAAAGTAGGCATTCGTCCATGGAAAAGTAGAAAAGGAAGCTATTTGTTTTCTTTTTTTAGATTTCTGCTGCCAAAATTATTTTAAATGCCCCAATACTAGCTTCCTTAAGAATATGTATTTATGTTGCTGTATGTATATATTTGTGTGTGTGTGTGCATATACACACACATAAACTATATAGTATAACATGGAAAATGGTGGTAGAATAATCTGTAAAATTGAAATTTTGGGCTGCGGCAAATATAGACTTTTTGAGCTAGAAGGTCCCTTAGAAATTATAGAAGATGAGTCATTTGTGTGACTTGTGAAAAAAACTGAAGCCCAAAGAGGTCCATACAAGAAAAATTACCTAAAAATGTTAGAAACAGGAAATCTGTAAATCAACACAATCCACAGGACATCAGCAGAGAGAAAAGCCAGGTTCAATTCACTCAAAAACATAATCTCCAAGTTCCAAAGTATCAACATTAAACAAAAATCTTGCAAACAACCAGGAAGTCATAAATGATCTACCAAAGGAAAACATATTTAATGCAGACATCTTTACAAGTGAATTCCACCAAACATTTAAAGAATTGCCACGTTACACAAATTATTCTCAAAAACAGAGAAGAAACACATGCTACCAAATGATTTGTATGAGACAAATGTTTCTGATTCCTAGACCAGAGAAGAATAGAGCTGATGAAGTAATATATCTGACTAATGAATGTTGATACACATATTTTAAATAGTTCCAAAAGAAACTACATCAAATGTCAAAGCCTCTTCCTTATAACCAAATTGGATTTATAACAAAAAGAAAATAAGGGATCAACTTTAGGAAATATATTTAACACAGTTTATCACATTAATGACAATAAAACCCAAAGGTTTATCTATGTACCAATATCAATGGGTAAGGAAAAATCTTCAACAAAATACAGCAATAATTTTTTGTTTTAAATGCTTTAAAATAGGAGTGGAAGAAACTTCCTTAATTCAATCAAAAGTTCTCATCTCAAACCAAACACTAAGAATTATTTGCAATGGAGAAACCCTTGAAACTTGACCAGTAAGTTTAGGGTTGAATCAAGGACAAAAATGCTACCTTTATCAGTAAGACAAGGTAAAGTAAAGTAAAGTAAAAAGAGCTAAAAAGAAGTTAAGGTAAGAAGACTTGACAAAAAGGGAACAAATTTTCCCTTTTGGGGAGAATTTGATAGTCTAATGGTTTATTTAGGGAAGGAACCTTAGAGAATCAATGAATAACCAAATGAGACAATTCATAACTTTATCATAGAAGAATATAAAATAAATACATGAGAATCATCAGCATTTTAATAATTACTAACAAAAGCCAATAGGAAAAGATAAGAAATTGAATAAAATATCTGGGATTTAAACTGCCAAAACACATATGGGACTTAGATTAAAAACAATTGCAAAACAATGTTTATAGGCAAAAAAGAACTCCTAAATAATCACAAAGGAATAACTCAGTGATCATGACTACAATACCAGTATAATTAAAAATGATGATACCACTAGAATTAATATACTGATATAGCACAATACCAAACAAATTGCCAGAGATATTTTATGGAATTAGACAAATCATAATGATACAAATTGTGGAATAACAATTTGGAAATTTCAAAAGAAATAATGGGAAAAAATAACAGTGAAGTAGGTGGTAGTATAAGTTCTCAACTTTGCTATAAAACATTGTTATCAAAACTATCTGGTATTGGGGTGGCTAGGTGGCAAAGTGAATAGAGCACTGGCCCTGGAGTCAGGAGGACCTGAGTTCAAATCCAGCCTCAGACACTTAACACTTACTAGCCATGTGACCTTGGGCAAATGACTTAACCCCAATTACCCTGCCTCCCCCCCTCCAAAAAGCAAAACAACAACAACAACAACAACAAAACTATCTAGTATTGATGAAAAAAATAGAAAAGTTGAAGGGTGGAATCCACCAAATGAACAAAACCTAGAAGCAAATTCATACTACAACATAATATGTTATGAAAACAAGAACACAGCAATTGGGGTATGTCAGGGGCTTATTTATTTAATGAGCAAGAGATGCTGAGAAATCTGAGTAGGTTGGTGGAAATTAGGCTTACATCCTTATATGCCATATACCATAGTAAACTCCAGATAGACAAATTATTTATGTCATATCATAAAGCAAGCAGAAGAAAGTAGAAGGTTATAACTTTCACTGTTATGAGTAGGAGAAGAATTCACTGATACCTAACCCAATGTGCTTCAGTATTTCTAAGGACAGTGAATTGCAACTGAAAGCAATTGGTAGCTGGTGGGTAGTGTGGCCATGTGACCTTCATATACACATACGCAATATCCTCTCTCTATAATCTCTTTTCTAGAAAAAATTCCTGCTTTATTTGAAGAGGTTAGCCTGTCAATACGGGCAAAGAGTTATTGATATCTAGTGTTTAAGACTGGACTTCTGTGCTTGGAATATTGAAATGTTTGTGTTTGTTAGCTTCATAATTTAAAAAATTAGTTTTAAAAAGGAAATATTGTATTTCTTGAAGATGATAGAATTTCTGTTACTAAAAAAAAAGTTTGGTTGGGACAATGATTGGATATTTATAGAGATTAGTTACAAGTTGGTCTAAGATTATTGTATAGTAACTGCCAACTACCAGGCTGCTTACTTAGTAGAAAAAGCACTGGGCTGGGAATCTAGAAGCCTGATTTCTAGTTCCAATTCTACTACAAACTCAATGAATGATCTTGGGTGAGTTCCCTAAACTTTCCAGTCCTTGGTCTCTTAGCAGGTAAAATAAGAGGTTGGGCTACATGATCTCCAGACTTTCAATTTTAAAGTTTTCTGGTTCTAGTAAATATATAGTCAGGAAATGAAAAATGGGCAACTAAGAAGGGTTTGTATTTTTTTTGTCCTGAAAAAAGTGCTTTGATCTCAGAAAGTTTGTCTGACATCAGTGAAATAGTTTAAAAGCACATAATAACTAAAATCATATGAACCCATATTAATTTCCTTATACGTAGTTGTTTGCTTTCCCTAGTTACATTTTGTTATAAAGGAAATGGGACAGCAACACTACATTGTCGCTATGTCATTGTTACAGTTTCACTTAGGAATAAAGGAAGAGCCATTAGTACCTTTTGGACTTGCTCCATCTTTATAAGGAAATCCAAGATCTGTGAGTTCCCATATCCGTTGGAAAGATGAATCATTGTTCCTGGTTTGTTTGTTTCTTTTAAATAGATATATTCAGCAAACCCTGCATAGAACTTTTATGAACGAATTTGATTCTGGATATATCACATACAAATTTTATACTAATTTAAGAATAGTATTTTCTGATATTCACCTTGCTGCCTGCTAGTAGACATCTGAATTGCTTGCTATGCATAGAACATTCTACTAGACACTATGTAAGGACACAGTAGAAATGAAAAGAAGTGGCCTCAGCAATTAAGAAAAATAAATGAAATGAAGGAAAAAAAATATTGCTCTGAATGAAGAATATTTGGAGGCAACATGGCAAGTAGAGAAAGGACTGACCTTGAAGTTAAGAAGTTGTGGGTGCAGGCCTGATACATTAACAGTGTGACCTTGGTGAAGTCACTCACCACCAGTGCTGTAGGCAACTCTCTTAATTTGCAAATGAATCTGCATCAGTGGAAGAAGTTTCCATACTGGGAATTTGTTTCACTGATGAAAACTATAGACCTGAACTGATCAGTGATTGAATGAATGAATAAATAAATAAATATATATATATATATATTTATATCTGTATTATGTATAAAGCCATATAATATCTAACTCAATGTTTCTCAAAGTATGTGTGTGTGTTTGTGTGTGTGTGTGTCTGTCTATCTGTTTGCATGCACATGAATATGCGATTGCAAGTGTAAATTCCATATAAGTATTTACTGGCTCACATTTGAGCAAAGTCATATGGTCCCATTCTAAGTAACCTCCTTTGTTTGGAAAGCTAGGTCAAAAGCTGGTTCTTTGACATTAAGATTGCTAGCTCCTGGCAAAGGACTGAGTAAAAACAAGGCATTTAACAGCTGCTGCTAATAAAAAACAAACAATAGTACACACTTTGATAACATTTAGTTTCCAAAGCACAAAGAAACCTACTTTTTTGCTACTTCTTCCACCTGTTTGAAATATACTGGGAGGGATCCAGTGATCATCAGAGCAAAAAAGAAGGGAAACCACAGGAAGCATACAAGGAGGTAACAGCTCCTTGACTTAACTTGCTTTTCTAAACTTATTATTCTTAGGAGCTTTTGTGGGAAGAAGTCACAGAGAGGAACAGAAACAGAAACAGAAATGAGACCTATTAAAATAGGTCTTAAGCAATTCATTTTATATACTAATTTCCAAGTAAAATTTCATTGGTTTGACACTGATATTGACTCATTTGTTCACTCGAATAGACATTTTGGCATGTACCTGGCATTTGAGGGCCTAACATGGGCATCCAAGCTTGAAAATTTAGTGTGATTGTCATTAAAAATCTCCTGGATTAAGCTAAGTATGCTTTCTTTATCTCTTTGCACTGATTGTAGACTAATGACACACATACTTGACATGAAGTCCCATTAAATATTATGCCTTAGTAACTTCTGAGTTAAAATGTTATTTGTCTCTTTACTAAGGCCAAGGTACATTCTTACCATTTAAATATTTAAATTCTTTTTCTTTTTTTAGCTGTTTCTGTAAAACATCCCACTTGGGTTACATTACCAGACCCTTAAAGGACAATTCTTTACGTAATACATTTTCTATTTATTTTAAGCTAGTAATATCACAATATGCAAAAAAGCAGAGTGATATTAAAGCATTTTTACAATGACTTAAAGTCAACAATCTCCTAAAAGACAGTGTTATACGGTATTTTTTATGTGTGAACATCTCTTTAACGTTTTCCCTCTTTCCATATATATCCATCTGCTTTAGTTCGTTTGGAAGTATGCAACATATTTTTCTTTATAATTGAGTAGCCAAAAAAAGATATTTAAGATTATCTATTCCAACCCCTTCATTTAACAGGTAAAAACTCCAAAGCCCTGAAAAGTTACGTGACTTGACCGAGATTACAAAGGTAGTAAGTGACAGGAACAGGCTCTGAATCTACCCCTCCAAATTCAGTACCCTTCCATTGTGATATTATGAATATCCATATCTATATCTATTATATATAATGAATATTTTAAAATGAGCTGCCTCTTTTTAAAAATCTTTTGTTGGTCTCTTAATCTCTTGCTGAATAACAAATAAGAGATGGAAAAAAAAATGTTTAGTTTACCTAATCCCTTCCCTTTTCCAGAAGTGTCTTTAGGAGGAGGTCATCTAAGGCTTCTACTAATCTGTACTTTAGTCTCACGGAAGGTTAACCTTCTAGCACTTCTTGGAATTCTATTCCATCATCACATCTAGATTTCTACATCAGAAAGCCTTTATACCTGAGGGCAAGTAAACACTTGCTTTAAAAAAAGATTACTCCCTTCCAGATGGCAATAGATTAACTTTATAAGCCTTATATTTTTCCATCTTTGAGTTTATTATACAGTAAAACCACTGGGCATTTCTAGAAGATCAGTAAGTCATTTCTAAGTTCTTGTGTTCCTAATAAGGCCAGTCTTTGTAGTGTAACCAATACAACCATGCCACACCCCTTCTAGCCCCAACCTTGGAGCCCTAATTAAACACTCAGTCTTCCAGAGCCTGCATATGCAGAGCAAGTGTTGAATAGTGTGGGGATAAAGAGGGGGAGATAATAGAGAATAAGAAGGGAAGGGGAGAGAAGAAGAAGATACTACCTGTCCAAACAAAGACACTGTAATTACCTGGTACTCTGAAAAGAGTAAGATGTGGTCTGCAATGGAAAGAACCCAATGCGTTACCTCCACAATTCATCCAAAGACCCTGGAAAATCCAAGTGGCAGTGATAACTGACGATGCTCTGGTAGTTACTTTCCACTCATTGGATACAGTGGCAGCAATGAGAGCTCCAACTCCACCAATGCCAAACACAAGAGCTGAAATCTGGGCCCAAAACATGTTTCTTAGAGTTCTCTATGGAACTGTGCAAGGCCAAGGAAACGTTCCAGTGGGCTCAGCATGAAGAGGTTCAACATGAGCTTAGACTTGGACAACTGTTACAGAAAGTTAATGTAAGTTTGTGACAGTGTTTCATGCTCCGATGGCCTGAAGCGCAATGGAAACTAAGGATGCAGAGGGATTTATAGATGGTATAATAAACACAGCAAAAAATGATCTCTCAGTCCCCATCCTGACATTTGCAAAAATTTGGAAGATTAGTTTTAAAGGTTTTTAATTTAATTTTTTTCTTGCTAATACTGTAGTTAATGCTTAATTTTCAGTTAGTCTGAAGTTTAACGAACCATGCAGCCAACGGATACTACAAAGTACAAACTCTATTGTAACATTTAAAATTTATATAGCCAAATATTTTAAAGAAGAAGATACAATTTAGAAGACATCAACAGGATAACAAAATTCATCCCAAATGTGAATGAAATTTGCTGTTTGGTTTTCCTGGATCTTTTACATCTCTATCACTTCCCTACATTTCATCTGCAATTCTACTTGAAAAAATGATTGCATAGTTTTTGTTTTTGGCTTTTTGCTTGCTTTCAAAAATTATCATTGGAGGACAGCATGGGACTGTAGAAAAGGTTCTGGATTTGGAGTCAGAGGAACTATGTTCAAGTCCCAGAACTGCCACCACTTTCCAGCGTGACTTTAGGCAAGTTACTTATTTTTCTGGGCCTCAGTTTCCTTATGTGTAAAAGGAAAGGGTTGAATGAATAAATGATTGATAAGGTCCCTTCCAGCTCAAATTTTTTCATCTCTCCAACATGCAATCAAATAATTTGGGAGGTCACAGATGCTATAGAATGCAATCCTTTCTCTGAAAGAAATAAGGCTTCCTCTTCATCAGATGTTCCTTAATCACATGACAAGCTAAGTTCCAAAAAAGAGACATGCTTAGTTTCTAGTCTGATCTATATAGAATCTCTCAAAATTGCTGAAAACTGGAGCAGCATTCATACTGGCCTTTTTCTAGCCCCAAATCAAAAAAAGTACAAAATGGAATTGCTTCTCCTTAAGGAGGAGTATCAGTAGTAACTAATGTTGTTGGTCAGACACATAATTATAGATATAAAAGTTCACTCAGCCCCTTACTTTGATAGGCAGCTGGAATTTTGAAGTCTTGAAATTTTCCATCCAAAAGATGAACTTTTAGTTACCTAATTGCAATTGTTAACTTAGATGAGAGAACATTTTAAAGGCTTTTTCCTGATGTAAAGGTTATGCTTTAGTATGTCAGAGAACACATTTGGTTCATGTGGGCATTCCCTCTGCTGGCAGAGCTGGCAAGGCTTTTGTGACTGGGAAGGCAGTTTGTCTGAATTGTTGCATCTGAAAAATTGTGTGATCCTGGACGAGTCCCTTTATCTCACTCAGCTTCAGTTTCTTCATATATATAAAATGGAGATAAGGGGCGACTAGGTGACACAGTGAATAGAGCACCGATCCTGGAGTCAGAAGGACCTGAGTTCAAATTTGACCTCAAACACTTAACACTTGCTAGCCGTGTGACCTTGGGCAAGTCACTTAACCCCAATTGTCCAGCCTTCCCCCCCTCCAAAAAGCAAATAAATAGATAGATAGACAGACAGATAGATAGATAGAAAGACAAACAAATAAATAAATAAATAAAATGGCAATAATAAAAGCTCCTAACTCCCAGGGTTGTTGCAAGGATCAAATGACATAGCATGTGGAAAAATTTGAGATAATGCATTTGCAAATCTTAAAGTATCATATAAATATTAGCTATTATTATTGGTGGTGATAATGATAATAATAATCCGTCTCTGCTACCAGACCTCTGGTAATGAACTCAGCCAGGCTGGTCCTAATAGTAGAACACATACTGGAAACCTTGGCAACTAGGTGGCAGAGTTGATAGAGTGCCAGGCCTGGAATCAGGGAGACTCATCTTCCTGAGTTCAAGTCTGGCCTCACACATCAGCTGTGTGACCCTTTGAAAGTCATTTAGCTCTGCCTCAGTTTCCTCATCTGTAAAAACGAGCTGGAGAAGGAAATGGCAAACCACTCTAGTATCTTTGCCAAGAAAACCCCAAATGGGGTCACAAAGACTTGGATGTAACTGAAAAATGACTTAACAACAACATCAACAACAAAGGATTTACCAGAGTTTTTGCTCCACTGGAAGAAACCCAGGATCAAATTCATTCACTCCATGGAGAATAATGAATACGTGGCTAGGTGAATGGACCAATATGCTGAACACAAAACTGCCCCCCCAACTCAGCTATGTTTGATAAATAACTAGCTTTTACAAAAATATTCAGTAAATTCATCATTTCTCATGTAAATACTAATATATATAGTATGAAAATTTTAAATTTGCTTTGAAAACTTTTATAGAGTTTGAAAGATACATGAAAGTATAAATTGTGAAGATAGCCAACAATAAAAAAGAAAAAAATTTGAAGAGGCAAAAATAATAATCTCATATGGACAATATTATGTCATCAAATAATCATCACGTGCTTTTTTTTTTTTTCTGATTCCAATCCACTTGTCTGAAGTTGAAGGTTCCAGCACTAGCAGAATCATAGAACTGAAACCAGTTGTATGGGACTCTTTCCTTATTGGTAGAGATTGATTACTGAAGGCTTGCATGAGAGGTGAGCAGAATTGATGAGAAGCACTGAGAGAGAAAATGCATGATTACAACTTCTCTTCAGGTTCATTGAAGGAATGAAGACTCTGCAAAGGAGGCAACATTGTAGAGAAGCTAGCAATCTCTATTATCTCTCTATCTCCAAAGAGATTTTAGGGAATTTCTCTGTGCAATCTCTCTCTCTCTCTCTCTCTCTCTCTCTCTCTCTCTCTCTCTTACTCTCTCTCTCTCTTTCTTTCTGTTTCTCTCTTTCTCTCTCTCTCTTTCTCTCTCTCTCTCTCCCTCTCTTTCCTTTCTCTCTCTCTTTCTCTCTCTCTCTCTCTCTCTCTCCCTCCCCCCCTCTCTGTCCCTGTCTCTGTCTGTCTCTCTGTTTCTCTCTTTCTATTGAACTGAGTAATCTTGTTCCCACTTACAAGAGTTCATTTACTTTTAGGTATTGTCTGGTATATATCCTCCTACATATATTTTCTTTGATTTCTGTTTAGGATAAAGGGCTTTATTTGCTATTTGTATGTGTTTCCATTGTGGATGCTCATTTGGCATTTGGTGGGAAGAGGGTCAAGCCTTGGCTATAGAGCTTAGGGCCCTCATTTCTTGTTAAGGAATAGTGATCAGGAGTGCAGCTTAAACTTTAAAATTACTTCCTGTAGACTAATAATATTTAAAGGAATAGATATGTCTAATTCTAGCCCAACACTTTCTTTTGCCAAAAAGAGTGGCCATAATTTGTCCCTAACCTCTTGCCTTCCTTCGTGGGAGAAATTAAAGTCTTCCTTAGAGAAAGGTGAAGGGGGGAAATGCTAGAAATATTTGTTCTTGCCTTCCTGGTAGCCACGTCTGAACAGACTCACGTGGACACACATTATCTACATGATCCAAACAAAACAACAACGCATCACCCCTTTACATAAGGAAATAACAGAGGATGCTCGATACAGTAAATATTATGAGTTTACAGAAGCCTAAGAGGAATTCAGAAGAAAAGAAAAATAGTACAATAACTTCTATCAGATATGCAAAGGAAAAAAAGTATTTTCAACAAGAACTACATGAATACCTGAAAGAAATGAAGAAAAAAATTTGTAAATGAAATAGAACTATGGAAGGAAAAATTGGGAGAAGGCATAAATAGCTTACAACAGAAGACAAAAATTTTATGAAAGTAGTGGATACTCTGAAAAATAGGATAGTAGAATCAGAACTCAATTCTATGGAACAACAAGAAATATTAGAACAAAATAAGAGGAAATATAAGATATTTATTATCAAAAACAACTGACCTGGAAAACAGGTCAAGGAAGCATAAGTCCACAAGCATTTATTAAGGGCTTACCATGTATTAAGTACTGAGTATACAGAGAAAGGCAAAAACGTGGTCCCTGTTCTCAAAGAATTCACATTCAAATAGGAAAGACAACATGCAGACCATGTACCTACATTATATATACAGTATAATTGGGAGGTAATCTCAGAAGGAAGGCACTAGCAGTAATGGGGAATTTGTAGTTGTTTAGTAATGTTTGACTCTTTATGACCCCATTTGGAGTCTTCTTTGTAAAAATACTGAGAGGTTTGCCATTTCCTTCTCCAGCTCATTTTATAGATGAGGTAAACTGGGTCAAGTGACTTACCCAGGGTCACACAGTTAGTAAGTGTCTGAGACCAGATTTGAACTCAGAATAGTCTTCTTGACTCTAGGGCTAGCACTGTACCACCTAGCTGGGAAAAAGGAAGGGCTTTTTGCAAAAGGTGATATTTGAACTGAGTCTTGAAAGAAGCCAGGGCAGTCAGGGCACAGAGTAGAGGATGCAGGGAATTCCAGGTGTTGGAGGGAGGCATTTCCATTCCAAAGGGATTTCTGTGCCATTGAAAAGGCACCTCATTGAGAGTTGGGTGTCAATATGCAAGGAAAAGTAAGAAAATTATATAGAAGGAAGTAAAATATAAGAAAACTAGAGAGATAGGAAAGGACCTGGTTGTGAAGGGTTTTAAAAGCTAATATTTGACTTTTAAAGTCATTAAAAGTTATATTTGATCCTGGAGGTCATGCGTAGCCACTGGAGTTTATAAAATACACATGCATGTGATATAACCAGACCTGCTTTTTAGGAAGATCATTTTGGCAGCTGAGTGGAGGATGGATTCAAGGCATAGAGACCAACCATAAAAATATTACAATAGTCTGAGTATGAGGAGGTAAGAGCCTACATTAGTATTATGGTTATGTAGGTAGAGAGAAGAGGACATATGCTAGAGATATTTCAGAGGTAGAAGTGATCAGACTTGGCAGCAGATTGGATATGTGGGATGAATGTGAATGGAGAGTTAAGGTTAATATTAAAGTTGTGACCCTGGGTGACTGGGAGGATGCCCAGGTGCCCTTAACAATAATAGGAAAGTTCAGGATGAGGGAGTTTTTTGGGATGGTGGGGGAGAAGACAATGAATTCATTAGATTCCCTGAAAACTACGCCAAAAAAATCTGGACACTATATTTCAGGAAATTGTAAAAGAAAGCTACTTATATCTCTTATAACTAAAGATCAAAGCGAAATTAGAATCCACCTCCAGAGGTCATCTCCTGAAAACAAAAATTAAAAACCCCTAAAATCAAGTGAAGCCCATATTTCCAGTCAAAGAAAGACAAAATATGGCAAGTGGCCACAAAGAAAGAATTCAGCTGCCCAAAAACCACAGTCAGGATGAGACTGTTGTATAACTATTATAAAAAGAGAAAAAAAATCTTGAAATATGTCATTCCAAAAGGGTAAAAAAACAAGTTAATCAGGTGACAGGACTTTAAAATGGCAATGATGATTTGGATCTTGGTTGTAGAAAATAAGATATGAGGGGTAGTAGGCATGTCATCTAGACAGTTTGAGGCACATGAGCAGTTAGCACCCACTCAAAACAGTATTCACAAGCTCCACTAATGTGTTTCCTTTACCAGCTATCTGGAATACACATTACTTCAAAGCAAAAAGACATTTAATTAAAAAGCAGTGTGGTAGGAGCAAGGTAATCTTATAAATCATAGAATTATCTAATTTAAAGCTGAAAGGAACCTTAAAGGCTGTCTAGTTTAACCTTCTTCTTATTTTCCAGATGAGGAAATTGAGACCCAGAGATTTAACACGATATCCAAAATCACATGCCCTAAATAACAAAGCAAGGAGTCAAACCCTAATCCTTTAAATTCTATTTTTTCACTATACCACACTATTAAATTCCTAATTCATATTACTAGATTACTAAGGATTTTTAATTTGCTTTACTGTGTTTCTTATCACTGAATCCTGCCCCTTCTCCCCAAATGGAGGTTAACCTAGCAAGAAAAAATGACTAGAATTCTCAGAGGACAGGGAGAACTGAGAAACTAAGGAGACCTAGGTTCTAGGTCTGTCATTAATCTGTCACTAACAAGTTATTAGGCCTTTAGGAAATCACTTGTAATTTCTCAGTTGTTTTCTCATTGTAGGGGTAAGACTATATAATGTAGTCTTTAAATTCCCTTTCATCTCTCATATCTTGCAAAATCATTATTCTTCCCTAAGCACTAATTATAAATTATTACTCAATTCCACTGCTTTTTAAACTGTGGATCGCTACTCCATATGGAGTCAAAGTGTCGAAGGGGTACCGAGTGGAAAAAATTTAAGAAGTCCTGAATTAGGCCAGTAAATGCCTCTGACATTATTACAAATGAAATGTAAGCCTTTCAAAATTCATTATTAGACTGTATTCTATTACAGGAAAATGTGAGATTTGTAAGGGTTTGGAGAGACAACACAGTATACAGAACTGGCCTTGGAATAAGAAATATCTGGGTACAAGTTCTGTTTCTGACATATACTAACTAGCCCTGTGACCTCAGGCAAATCACTTAACTTCTCAATGCCCCAGGCAACTCTCTATAACTTTAGGTTGTTGTATTGATAGAGTTTTTCTCACCTGGAAGTTCTCTATGTCTTCGAAATTGTAGACCTAGGTTAAAAAAAAATTCTCAGTCTCAAGCACCAAACCTAACAAAAAAATAAGCATCTATGTTTATTGAATACATGAAAGAATGACTAGACCTATTTGGAAAGTTCGGTCCTTTTTTATACTCTGTGGTAAAAGTAGCAAAATCTGAATAGCTAAAATGTAATCAAAGAAAGGGGTTACAGCTAGTTAATAATCCCACCCAGCAGTCTTTTTTTGGAGGGATGATGGAGAGAATAATTACTATTATTGGCAATTCCTATAACCTAATTTTGGTATAGGGATTCTTCATTTTTTTGCATGTATATTTTTATTTTTTGCATGCCATGGAGCAATCTAGTGATACCTTTGTACCTTTTCTCTTAATAATGTTTTTAGATACATAAATATAATATAATACATAATACAATAATACAAAGGAAATCAAAGATTAATGAAAATAAAGTATCATTTTTTTTACCAGCAACTTCACAGACCCCCTGTAATTTATCCATTGACTGTTTTGATCCATCCATAGACTTAAGGTTAAGAACTTTTGTTTTAGAGTGTTTCCTGAGATCCTGCGAGGTTAAATGATTTGCCTGAGGTCATAGAGCTAGGATGTTCCAGAAGCAGAACTTGAACCCAGAATTTCATGACTCCAGCCTAGCCTTCTATGCACTATAAGACACCACTTCTCAACAAGTCTTAGGGGCATGAGTTTCTCTATACAGGACTGAGAAGAACAAGTCATAGCATAGCTGCATGAAACAGAAATGTCTCGTTTAGACTAACTAAACATATATTCCATTGAATTAATTCTTTGGAGCTAAAAACAGACAGTATCATCAGTGTTCACTACAATGATGAAATCACAGTTTGGTATCTCCCTAAAATATTAGTGTCATTCTAGGTTAAGATTGTAGCTACTCTGCAAAAAATAAATTCAGAAATGTTCTGCCTTGCCAAGTAGATTTTCCACTTGACATACTTTTCTAAAAAGGTCTTTCAAAGAAAATATAAAAGGTCAACTACATACTATAAATAGAATGAATTTCTCATAAATCATTGAATCAGAATCACAGAACTTCAGAGCAGTGATCTAATCCAATCTATACCTGAGAAGGAATTCCTATCATCACCAGATTATAGAATTTGAGAGTTCTAAGGCAGCTCTATGGCCGGCTAATCCAACCTATCCATGAAGGGAATAGATACTCACTATGACACACCTGATCGGTCGTCATCTAGCCTCTGCTTGAAGTCCTGTAAAGGGAAGGGACATACCACCTCTCAAGGCAGCCCATTCCACCATTCCACTTTTGGACAACACTAATTCTTAGAAAGTATGACATCATGGCCAAGTATGACATCTTTGCAACTTCCACCTTAAAGAAAAAGTCTAATCTCTCTTCCATATGAGAGATACTTGAAGACAGTTATCAAGACCCCCATGAGTCTTCTTTGAGCCAAACATAACCAGTTCCTTCAACTAGTTCTCATGGACCTGAACTCAAGTTCCTTAACCACCCTGATTGCCTTCCTCTCAATGTCTAGCTTATCAATGTATTTCTTAAATTGTGATACTCAGAAATAAAAACGTTCACCTCTCTTTTCCTGAAAGCTGTGTGCCTCTTAATGTAGCCCAAGATCACATTAAGCTTTTTTGGCTCACATCACACTTCTTTAAGAAGCTAGATATTTTTTTGGAATTGTTGTCTGACTATGCCTCTCTCATCTTATTCTTGTAAAGTTGGATTTTTTGTACCAAAATACAAAACTTAACATTTATTTATCCATTGAATTTCATCTTATCTTCATCCCAGTGATCTAGAATGTCAACATCTTTTTGGATTTTGACTTTTTCAGCCAATTTGTTCATTTTCCCTCACAACTTTATGTCATATACAAATTTGATGAGTATACCTTCTATGGCTTTATCAAATTCATCAACTAAAATGTTCAACAGCGCAAAGCTGAGCCCAGGTTCCTAGGGTACTCCACTGGAGACCTCCTGCCACTCTGACATCAAACCATTGGTAATTCTTCTTTGAATCTATCCATCCGGTCATTTCTGAATCCACCATGTTGTATATCTATCCACTTCCCTAAGAATAATATGAAATACTTTATCAAGAATTTTACTAAATCTAGGTTAGTTATTCCTAAAGTCTCCTTATCATCTGCTAATTTAATAAAAAAAAATAAATGACAACACACCCAACAAGTAGTCATCCTGCCTTTTCTTGAAGAATTCCTTTAATGGGGAACCTACTACCTGTTGAGACAAGAGTAGATAGTAACACGAATAGTAAATACAAATTGTGATACAAATTGGTCTACAAAGAGTAGACCAATGCAGTAGCACGTGCAGCAAACGTTATTAAATTCAGTAAAACAAAATATAACCATTAATTTATTTATGGTATTAGTCAATAAATTTGCTACAGAGTCCTAAGAACATAGGTGTTTGGTATAGGATCATAGGATATTTCAGCTAGAAAGGATCTTAGCATTAAATCCCAACCCCAGGCTTAGAGGATTTAAATGATTTACCAAGTGTCGCATAATGAATTAGTACTAAAAGGAGGAACCCTTGTGTCCTGATTCAACTCTATAGTTCTGTTTCCCACAAGACTAGCTCCCCTTATTGAAATGAATGGTAGCCTATGCCCACCTACTCAGGGTTCAGTAGTGTGTGGATTTGAACTGACATTTACCCAATATGGGAAGCATCAGTCTATCACTTCCTGATCAGAACTACAGACAAATGTAAAGCACTTTTTGCATAAATAACCCTTTGAAGTAGGGGATGTAAATATTAGTAAATAAATTCATATGGTTTTCCCTTCATTCATTTTTACCATGTGGAGCAATGGAAGGGTTCTAGCCAGTTCTCATCTATTTAAGTTCAGCATCTAATGCTGCACAGATCCCTGGGATATGAACTAGGTAGCCAGTTGTGCTTTATTACTCCAACTCATCCTCAATTAATTGATGACCAGTTGTTTTTATATGCTTAAGTAATTGGTAACCAATGGCCTATAGTACTATGAGTAAACCCTAAGAGGGCATTTTAATTCTAAACCCAAAAAGCAGAGAATGGATAGAATCACTATATAACAGATAATTGAACAGAAAGAATACTTTTGTTCTTGTCAGTTTCTAATTGAATGTATTATACCAATCCAGCAACCTTATCATTTGATCAGACTGAGTGATCCATTTCCATTAAATAATAACAGACTCTCACAAGGGTAAGCCTTAATGCTTATGCAATACTCTGGCACTCATTCCCTGACTGAACTTTGGCAAGTCACATAACCTCTCTGGGTCTCAGTTTCCATGTCTGCAAAAAGAGGGAAAAGTTGGACTAGATGATCCCTAAGCTTCCTTCCAACTCAAAATTATGATCCTATATTTACTATGATAATCTTTCCTGCATTCAGTCAGATTTCCCCCTTCATTCTTAAAAGCCAATAATTTAATAAGGAATTCTGGGCCCGCAGAGGCTGCTTTCCATCTTATGGGCACCCACCACCTTCAACCCCCACCCCCAATTTCTCCCCCGGGGACATGAGACTCTGAATTTTGTGTTATAAGTCCTTGTTCCTGCAACCAACTGAGGTTACCAAGGCATAGTATAGGTTAAATAAAATGTATGTAAAGAATAGTGAATGGACTAGCCATTTTGGTGAAGGTAGCTCTCACAGTACAGGTTAGAGTCCATCATTTCAGCCTACTGAGTAATTTTGAATCTTGATACATCAGCAATCACTCCAAGAACTGCATCATCCACAAATTTGATTTCTATGTCTCCATTGAAAGCATTAATAACATTTTTTGAACAGGACATCGTTGTGGACAGAACTATGTCCCATGTCTATGGAGACTTCCCTTCAGGCTATCATTGATTAAGCAATACTCTTTGGGAACGTTTATTTAGCTACCTATGAATCTACTAGACTGGTATATTCAATCACACAAAGGTGCAACTAAACTGATAATGATGATTTTAATGTCCTTCTCTCTCATGAGGAGATTTCTGTTTTAGTGGGTAGATTGTGGTATAGTGTCTTAACTCATTGAAATTAATCTCTATTGCAAGAACTTCAGGCATCAGTAACTGGTAATCTTCCCAGTTCCATCTTGTTGACTAGCCAATTGGTTGCTCTTCAAATAATATAACAAATAAGAAGGAGTTTACTATTGAATCTATCAGCAGGAAACCACTAGACAAACATCAGATTCTTGTTACATATCAGCTAACACAAGTGACAAGAACTGAAAGCTTTGGGTCTGTTTCGACACTCTCCCTGAATAAACCTGGGAAGATATTCACAACTGTTTAACCTGAGAGATTACTCAGGCTTTTTCTTAACCTGGAGACTGTCTGTAAGATAAAATACAAACTCCTTAGCCTGGCATTTAAGACCCTCCAGAAACTGACTCCACTTACCTTTCCAGCCTTATTTCATACTTCCTCCCTTCATGAATTCTCTGTTTCTGTCAAGCTGGGCTATTGCCCATTCCCCAACTTTGACAGTCTATCTTCCCTCTCCGACATTCTTGTAAGCTGTTCCTCATATAAGGGATGTACTCTTTTTTGAATTAATAAATAAATGAATGAAAAAGCATTTATTAAGTTCTAACTATGTGAGGCACTGTCCTAAACACTAGAAACACAAATAGAAATGATATAGTTGCTATTCTTAAGGAGTTCACAGTCTAATGAGGGACCCAGCACACAAAGGAATGTTCAACTGCAGGGCGGATGGAAAAGCCTGTAGGTCCTAGTGGGGCATATCAACAAGCCAAGTGACAGAGGGTATAGAGGCAGAGCTGGAAAAATCAGCTTGCCCCAGGGTGTGAGCTGCACTGTTTTCTGCCCAGCTTCCCCATGGAATCAGAGCAGCCAATGAGGGCACGTGGGGAGCAGAAAACAAAGTCCCATGCAGATATCCGGGGATACAGCATTTGACTTTCTAGGTCTCTTTGGGATAAGAAGACACAGCCCTGACCAGAATGGCAGTAGATCAGAAGCCTAAATCTGCTGCTAGACGGCTTCCTTTATGTAATTTTTAAACTTTTTTTTGAGCATTGGTACAGCATTTACAATTTTTATCTGTTTTCTTTTACCTAAATCTGATCATGTCTCGCAGGCCACTCCTTATGTGCAAATCATGCTAGTAATGGATGTCTCCCTGTTTATCTCCCAACATCTCATTTCATAACTGACGTTTGTTGAAATGTGAAGTGTGCTTTTCACCGAAAATTATGAGCAATCCTTTTTCAAGAGTAGATGTGCACTTTGGCAATACAGCATATGTCTGGTAAAGCTTAGGCAGGCATATGCTGGTGTGGTTTTGTTTGGATACGTTTACTAAACTTAAAGGTGGTTGCTTTTACCTTGGTTTGCCTCTAGGTGGTACTTGTGCACCAACAACACCATTTTACTACTTAACAGCTAACATCACAAAATCAGAATCCCAAACTTCAGAGGTCTGAGGCTTGGAAGGGACCTCAAAATCTATCTAGCTGGGGCTGCTAGGTGGCGCAGTGAATAGAGCACTGGTCCTGGAGTCAGGAGGTCCTGAATTCAAATGCGACCTCAGATGCTTAACACAAAAACTAGCTGTGTGACCTTGGGCAAGTCACTTAACCCCAATTGCCCTACCTTCCCCCCTCCAAAAAGCAAAAAAAAAAAAAAATCTGTTTAGCTAATCTTGTGCCTATCTACTATACCTGAGAAGGAGCCAGGTAGCCTCTGTCGGAAGACTTCTGGTGAATTGCAGTTTATTCTACTTTGGTATAACTAATTACAAGGAAAATTTTCCTAACATTAAGCCCTAGAATGCCTCTTTACAAAGTCCACCCAATGCTCCTAGTTTCTGCCTTCTGGAGGCATTACAGAACAAGACTAATCCCACTTCCACTTAGCCCTTTACATACCCGAAAACTGCCAGCCTTCCTTCCTTCTTCCCCACCCTTCCCTTCTCTTGAATAAACACCTACTATTTCTGCTGCTGCTTTAACAGATCTCCGCCAACTTTTACATCCCTTCATAATCTGGCTTCAGCTTACTTTTTCAGTTTACTTCCTATTGCTGTCCCTTTTGCAGGATTATATATCATTTCAGACAAACTGGCCTACTCACAGACAATATTCTGTTTCCCATCTTTGTGTAGTCTTTGCAGAGACTATACCCCATGCCTAGGAGGCACTCCTTCCTCACCTCTGCCTCTTAAAGTCCCTAGTTTCTTTCAAGGCTCAGCTCAGATGCTACAGGAAGCCTCTTGGAATGCTCCAATTAGTGATCTAGTCCTCCTGGCATTGCTTTTTATAATTGTACATATTTGTTGTTGTTCTGTCATTTCAGTTGTGTACAACTGACCCCATTTGAGGTTTTCCTGGCAGAGATACTAAAGTGGTTTGCTATTTCCTTCTCTAGCTCATTTTACAGATGAGGAAACTGAGGCCAACAGGGTTAAGTGATTTGTCCAGGGTCACATAGCAACTAAGTGTCTGAGGACATATTTGAATTCAGGTCTTCCTTGACTGCAGGGCTGGAACTCTATCTACTGCGCCACCTAGCTGCCCCTATTTTGCATATACTTTGTGCTTAATTGTATATATGCTAGTAAAAGCATGCTTCTGGAGGGCAAGGGCTGTTGATATGAGCTTGTTTTTATAGCTCCAACATTAGCATGGTGCCTTGCACCCTAATAAATGCTATTGGAATTGCATTGACTTGTCTCTAGTCCCCCTAACCATCCTGTTAGTGCTTCAGAAATACTCTGTTTTTCCACTGTTCTCCTCAAATTAGGCAAGCAGAATAGACACAATACTCCTCAAGTGGTCTGACCCTCATTACGGTGACTCTCTATGCCAAATATAGCCAGAGATTGCTTTAGCTTATTTTGGCTGTCATATCAAAAAACTTATTTAATATCTTGTTTCTTGAGAGCCACCAACGCTGAGGTTGGTGCTAACGAGATTATCATTCACATTTTACAACTGACGCCTCAGTCACTTTTTGACCATCTACACTCTGCATTAACTTTAGCCATCGTCCTCATCTCTTTCTACTTACAATCCTCCCTGGATCACCAGCCTCTGATTGGCGAGCCTTTGCCTTATCTTGTCTGGAACCAGTCTCCATTTTACTCCCTGGCCGTGTCTACACCAGTCTACCAGGTATGTGACCTTTTCACCTCCCCTTTTTGCATTGCATTTATTGAGGGAGAGCACTATCTTACTTGCTTACATTTTTATAGTAGACATTAGGGACAGATTCAAATGCAGGTTTCTTTTGTTTCCAATATGCCGCAGTAACATCCTCAATAGTGATTGAATGTCTGCTATTGTGTTCCTCTATTGGGATATATTCAGTCTAGTCTGTTGAATAGGATTAAAGGAACCAAGCCAGATGACATAGTACATAGAGTGCTGGACTTGAAGTCAGAAAGACCTGAGTTCAAACGCTGTCTCAAACACTAATCAACTGTATGACCCTGGGTAAATCAACTGACTTCTTTCAGCCTCAGTTTCTCCACCTGTAAAATGTGGTTGATAACAACCGTATCTAGTTTAGAGGATTGTTGTAAGGATCAGATGAGACCATCCATGTAAAGCACTTGATAAACATTAAAGTGCCATAGAAATGTTACCTACCGTGATTATAGAATCATAGATCCAAAGTTGTAAAGCACCTTAGAGGTCATAGTCCAAATTCCTTCATATGGTAGATGTTAATCTACTACTGTTTCTCTGCAACATAGGTTAGGGCTATGCATCTCCCATTCCACCCTCCACACTATTCATTAGGCCCATGCCTCTTCCCTCTCTCCCTTAGCAGGGATTATTCGTTTTCCCTAAAAGGCAACAAAACTATCTCTGGGACCTGATTGGCCCTTGCCTCCTTTGATCCAGGTTCCTAATTACCTAAGTTCATAAAAACTACTTGGAGTCCAGGACTCTCAGGTTTGTTGGGTGTCTGGGACCACACGAGGTACCATACTCCTCTACTGACCAGATGCATTTCCATAAAGAGGTGAGGGAGGCCATGTCTGCTAAAGCTGGACACAAGGCAGTACACATGGCTCGGTTGACGCAGGAGTTTATGGGGAGTAACTAGCTCCACAAAATGCAGTTTATAACAGAATAATGGAACCCTGGAAACAGGCACCAGTAGCATTTGGCTGAAGAAATGAGGAATAGCAATAGTTAAATTTGTGAAGGACCACCATCAATAGGAGCAATCTACGTCTCTTTGACCACTCCCCTGATACCTTGTCTTTCTTTACCTGTGACCTGGGCAAAGAAAGTCCATATCTCTTGCTAATATTCAAACTTCCACACCAGTTCCTACTTTGTGAGACCTGTTGCCTTCAGTCCTACTCTACTGTTGGGGGCCAGTAGACAAGACCTGGTCAATGTTTTACAATATCTTATCAGAACATTTTATGGCTGGTCAACTTCCTTGCATACCATTCTCTGGAATGCTTTATCTCCCTGAAGCATCCTGT
>CM053591.1:91413543-91449047 GCA_028646515.1 Pseudochirops corinnae
GGTATATGAATGTAATGGAATACTATTGTGCTATAAGAAATGGGGAGGAGATGGACTTCGTATTTACCTGGAGAGGCTTATACAAATTGATGCTAAGTGAAAAGAGCAGAACCAGGAAAAATTTGTACACAATCACAGATACATCGTATGTGTGATGATCAACCTTGATAAACTGGACTCTTCTCAGCAATGCACAGCTATAAGACAACTCTACAAGTCTCAGGATGGAAGGAGATGTCTACTTTCAGAAAAAGATCTAGAAAGAACAGAGTTTAAATGGAGACTGGAGCAATCTTCATGCTATCGTTCTTTTCCATGTTTGGATTTGTTTCTTTTTTCACATTGTTCACTCCATCAGTTATAACCCTTCTATACAACCAGACTAATGTCCATTGTGAAAGTATTTTCAGATCCTATACTTGATTGCATGCTGCCATGGGAGGGGGAGAGGGAGGGGAGAAAATGTGAAACTCAAGGGATTGTGGAACTGAATCTTGTAAACTAAAAGTAAATAAACAAATCAGTTTAAAAAAAATAAAAAGAAAGATGCCCTTGCTGCCTCTCCTATCTTTGTAACTTCTCTTAGCACTGTCTTTTTTACTATCTCCTTAAACTCTTCTTGATCCCTTAATTGTGAGTATTTTACAAAGTTCTTCCCTTAGATTGACTTTGGTCCTCTTACTATATTTATTTCCATGACAGTCTTACTCATTCTGCTGCCTTCACTATTTCTGTACGTGTGACTCCAGCCCTGCCTCAACAACTACCTGTTTGACATCTCTACTTGTATCAGTTATAGACATCTTAATCTTGTTATGTTCAAACCAAAATCCATCATCGATCTTTCTTAATCCATCCTTGCTCCTAACTTCCTGTTATCATTGAGAGTCTTTTCATGTTCTCAGTGATTCAGATTTGTAACCTCATATTCATCTTTGTGTTTTCTGTCCTTCAAATATCTATTCTCTAAGTTTTTTCAGTTCTTCCTCTGTAAATTCCCATATCACAGTCAGTGATGGCCGTGGAGTCTGAAGGCCCTGCATTCAGGTCCCAAAGACTTGCTTTTTTTAACCTGAGGAGTTCACTTTATCACTCAATGCTCTAGGCATCTGTCTAAGACTATAAGTGGAAGAGGGGGTGTCAGTCTGTACTACTAAACAGAGGTATTTCCAGGAGTTCTCTAAATTTATGACATCACAGATCTAGTCTAAAAAAGCAACAAAATGTCCCCCCCAAACAACCTCAAAATCTCTTGCATCTGTCCCCTTTTCTTTTTTCAGATGGCCATATCCATGATCTTGGCCCTCATCCCTTCCTTGCCTGCCCTAGGAAAATAACACTTTAGTTGTTCCTCTTGCTTTTAGGCTCCCCTTGCCCTATGGTTTTCATATAACTACCAAAATAATCTTCTTGAAGCATAAGTCTGATTGCATCACTCCCTAGCTCAAAAATCTTCAGTGGCTGCCTATCAACTCTAAAATGAAATATAATACAATTTCATCAGCCTGGCATTTAAAATCCTCCACAATCTGGCTCCTACTGACTTTTCCAGACTTAATTCCATGTTAATAATTAATTAATAGAGAGCATTTATGTAGTGCTTTAAGATTTCCTTTGTGCTTTAAATGTATTACCTCAATTTAATTTACTCCCTTTGTGTGCTTCGGAATCTAAACTGAATTAAGAGTTGTTCTCTGAACTGAATGGCTTTTTCCCATCTCCTTGTATTTGCAGAGACCATCATTCCTTCCTTTCTTGTTTCCTCATATTTCTCCAAGATTCAGATCAAGGGTCACCTCTGCTGTGAAACCTTTCCTGGTATCCCAGTTGTTAATCCTTTCCCCATCTCAGATTGTTATGTATTTACTTATTTCTATAAATGTCGTATGCCCTCAGTAAAATGTAAGCTCTTTGAGGGCAGGGGGTGGTTTGTTTTTGTCTTTGTGTTTCTAGTGCTCAGTACAGTACCGTGATAGTTTGATTTTAGTTAAGTCTTAGGAATTCATTGTGGAGACAATACATACATACATACATACATACATACATACACACATACACACACACACGTACACACATACACATATATATACATATACACACACACACACATATGAAAACAGTTATAACGGCCATTTTATGATAAGCGCCAAAATCACTATGCCATAAGTGCTAAAGAACAAAGAGGCATCACTATGAGATGCTGGGATCTGGAAACCAAGCAAAAGCTTTTGCGAAGGACAGACTAGTATAAAGGAAAAGACAGGGCATATCAAGTAGGGGATGTCATAGGGAACAAAGGATAGGAGCCATAACTGGCAAGGTTCTGAAATGGCTGTGAGGTTTCCTAGAAAGGATATGTTTGTGACACACACACACACACATACACACACAGAGTCTACTTTAGGAACTGGCCTCAGGCCAATTAGACCTGGGTTCAATTTTTGTATGTAACCCATACCTCTTATATGAAGGAAAGGTGTTTTCCTGTGCTGACAGATATTGTTTATATGTATACATTGGGATGTATTATGAATAAGACCTGTACAGATATACATCAATGTGAGAAATTACATTTATAGTATTAGAGAATACTATAATTTACTATTCTATAGTAATACTGCATATACTGTATATAATACTATAATATATAATACAATATATATAAACATACTATAATATCTGTTATATATAATATATACTATACTATAATAATATTACATATAGTAATGCTATATATATATATATACTATAATAATAAAGAAGACTTGGAAAGTTAAATGACTTGTTTAGGGTCACTCAACCAGTGTATGTCAGATGCAGGAATTGAACACAGGTCTGACTGGCTCTGAGGCCAGTTCTCTATCCTCTCTGCCATGATTTCCTGGACTAAATCGGCCATGTGATTTTACTGGCATAGGGAACTCATGCTGAGGAAATTCCTACTACCACAATTGATAAATTGCTTTTGAAATTTATGGTCCTAGGGAAACAGTGAAATATAGTAGATAGAAGACTGATCTTAGACTCAGGAAATCCTGGGCTCCAGTCCTGTCTCTTGTCACATATAGACTGTGTGACTCTGGACAAGTTACGTCACTGCTCAATGCCCCAGAGAGATGCTTAAGAATATGGAAAAGGTAATAATGGATTATACGTTGGGGCCAGGTTGTGGAGGGCTATTGACTCAGTTCTTCTGCCATCATGCAAAACCCTTAGACCTTACCAGGGTTGGGGTACCTGTAGCCTCAAGGCCACATGGAGCCTTTTAGTCCTTGAGTGCAGCCTTTTGACTGAATCCAAGTTTTACAGAACAAATCCTTTTATTAAGGATTCTTATCTAAGACTTAGATCATAAGGAAGGGACCTCATTCTCCAGTGTGACTGACTAAGAACAAATTCATTACTGCCATCAGAAAAACAACTCGAATTGCCTGACCTACTGCCTGGGTCTGTAGGGTCAGTCTTGTGTCCAAAGGCAGGCACTTTAATTGCTTGATGTGATCATGCCCATCAGAAAGACTTTCCTGCCTATCTCTGGACAGACAGGGTATTTATAAAGTTCTTGAGCAACTTTAAGCTTTAATAACTTTAGATATACACTTGATAAAAGTAAGTATGTTCCAGCTCTTGTTTGCTAATCAAAACCACATTCTTTGTAGGAACTTAGGGCTGAGATCATGAATATATTTTGTAAAATTGCTCAACAGCAACTGGAGAATGGTTTCAATGACTTAGAAAATTAGATTGAACAATGTATCATAAAAGATGGTGGTTTTGTTGTCGTTCAGAAATGTTTTGTTTTAAAGATGAAACGAATTTGCTTTCACTTGTCACTAACTGCATTTACTTCTGTCACATGTCCACTTCAAGTTGTGAAAGTTTTAGCTGTATATTACTAAAGATGCTCACATTTTATCAGTTATTAATATCATTTGAAGGTATGGGGAATGAGTAGTAGTTCATATATTCCCAGAATATTTAGTTCATGTGATACCAATTCAGTTTATGCTAAATCAAAATATAAAATTTGAGTTTAAAAAGTAGAATTCCTCCCTTTCTAGAGTTCTTTTTTCCATCTTTCATTCATTCTTTTTTCCGTTCCTTTTTCTTTCCCTCTCTCTTGTCTTTCCTTCCTCCCCCAACCCCTTCACCATTTTGAAAACACTAAAGTAACACCAAGGCTGGCCATCTATTATTTCTTCTTCTTGCTGCATTAACCAGTAAGCATTCTTTTTTTTTTTAATCTTTTTGGAAGGGGGAAGGCAGGGCAATTGGGGTTAAGTAACTTGCCCAAGGTCACACATGTCTGGGGTCACGTTTGAACTCAGGTCCTCCTGACTCCAGGGCCTCTGCTGTCTTCATTGCACCACCCACCTGCCCCAATCATTAAGCATTCCTAACAAGCTACCTTGTACTGGGCACCATGCTAGTGCAGAGGATAAATGACAGACTTAAGTCTTTCTCTTGTATTCTGTAGCCTTCATTTGAATCCTTATTCACTAGTCATTTTCAACTGACTATAACAGGTATATTTTTTTCATATGACAGCTGTCATATAATTAGAAGTATTTACTATTTCTGTTGCATGAGAAGCAAAAAGTAGACATACAAGAGATTTTTTTTGAGTTAAAAATAATAAGACTTGGCAGCTGCTTGGATTTGCAGGGTGAGTGCAATGAGGAACTGAGGGTAATGATTCTGGACTTGGGTGACTAGAATGGTATTGGTACCTTTGCCAGAAATAGCAAAGTTGAGAAGAGAGTTAGTTTTAAAGGGAAAAGATAATGATTTCTATTTTGGACATCAACTGATCAACCAGTATTTACTAAATATTTACCATTTGCTGGGTACCTGGAGATGCAAAGTCAAAAAATGAAATAGTTCCTGTCCTCAAAGGAGCTTCCCTCAATGGGGGAAGACAACATATATTTAAATAAGTATACAAAACAGTTATTAAAATTTTTAAGGGGAAAGCACAAACAGCATGAGATATCAGGAAATAGGATTAACTTCGATCCTTAGACTGAGGAAACAAAGAATTCTAAGAGGTTTAAGTAAAATAGAAGGATAATTCTTGCATGGGAGACAGACAACACAGAGAAAGAACATTTGGAGGTTAGGTTGCCTACAATACATGAACTTTAAAATGCCCATTTCTGTAGACAGTCCATCATATTAAAAAGGCTTTCATGTTTAGCTGGTTGCTGATTCTCGTATCAGCTCTTCCCTACGTCATTAGAGTGTGGCTGCTTCGTTGTACTTTGCTAAATTTTGTGTTGAAATTTAAAAGGCATCTTTGTCATTTTCCTCTTATTTTGTTTTCATGGCCTGTATCTTGGACTTTTCTAGCTGTATTACCCAGACTTTGCATGAGAAGATCAGGATTTTGGTGACTCATCAGTTACAGTACATCAAGGATACGTCACAGATTCTGATATTAAAAGATGTAAGTCATTAAATTTTTTTTTATTAAATTCTTTGTTGGTTTTCTTTGTCAGTGTGTCATTAGTATTAGAGGCCTCCTGGACCTGAAGTTAGGAAGACCTTAGATCAAGTCCTGTATAGGACATTTACTAGCTTTGTGGTCAGTATGTCACCAGTTTCTCTGCCTCCGTTTCCTCATGAACCCACAAGAGGGTTATCTTAGATCAGTGGTTCTCAACCTTCCTAATGCTGTGACCCTTTAATACTTATATGTGGGCATGTCTGCATGTGGGCAGACCTGCCTGGAGATGGCTAGAGTAGCCGTGTCTCGGTTCCTAAGACCATCGGAAATATGTGTTTTCTGATGGTCTTAGGTGATCCCTGTGAAACGGTCATTTGACTCCAAAGGGGTCGCAACCCACAGGTTGAGAACCACTGTTGTAGATGTTCCCTAAGGTCATTTCTGGCTTTAAAAATTGAAAATGATATGATTCCTCCAGAGCTGAGTTGTTTACCTTAGTGCTTTAAAAGATCCATGGTTTTCCTTAGCATGGGACCTTCTTCCAGCTGAGCCAAATGCAGCTGTGCCATGAGTATTGCTTAGCTGCTGAGGTGACCTTCATGAATTGCTGTGCCTAGAATAATTCATCACCTGGTAGCCATCTTGGTACAGAGCCTCTCCAAATTTAGCTAGGTGTTTCTTTTGGTATGAGTTCCTCATTTTGTCCCAGGGCCTGCTCCCCAAGCCTTATTGAGCATGGTAGGTCCTATCAGAGCCTGTGTTCCACTGACACTGTCACCTATGTGTTACTGTGTGATAAGCGAAGGAAGACTTTGGTGAAAGGCAAATGAATTAAAGGGAAATTATTTGATGTGTTGTAGTCTTTGAATACTTAACCTATCTGTTTTTTGAAGGTATTTTGTAATAGCCATAGAGTATATCTGGCTCTTATGATGCCTGATAACATTCACAGACAATAACAGAATAAACCAAATGCATTTATTAAAACATTAAAAAATCGAATGTGGTGAGGAAAGCTGGTTATTCTTATTAAGTCCTTACCAATGATAAAGTCCTTAAAAAATCTTGACTACTATATTCAAGACTTTAACAAGTTGTGACAGTGAGTCCTATGCTGAAAGTTCCTTTTCATAAAATAGACATGTTTAATTTTTCCCCATCACAGTATAACAGCAATTTGCTGTTATATTTTATTGGTGGGTAAATTGAACTGAACACTTTCTTTCCCTCTTTTTTCCCCCATAACAAGTTGAATAGTCCCCATGCTTCAGGTTGGAACTAGAATATGTAGCCAAATGTTCCACTTTCTTAAAAAAAAAAAAAGGTTAAACTGTTACTATTTTAAAAATATAAATATTTATTGTAATGTTCAATGTATTTATTCATTATATCCAGTTTTACAGTTCTTCTGTGGTCTTAAAAAATCAAAGATTCCTCTAGAAATTGCATTATTAATGCATTGTGAGAATCCTGCCCATTCATAGGTCCTAAATCCTCTCTGCCTTCCAGGAGCCAGGAGAAGGAACAGCACCCAAAATCATGTTTTCCTGATGTCTAAAACAGCCACACAGATTTTGCACTATATTTTCTTAACTCTTTCAATATGCAGTTTCTTTTGCTATTCACTGGTAAATAATGAGTAATTGGTATGACATTTTTTTGTAGATGCTTCAACTTTACAATATTTTTGTCAGTATTATAGTTAAAGAATCTTACTGCTATAAGACTATAGAAGTAATTTATATATGTTCCTTTGGTTTTTATAGAAGAAAAGTGAGTTATAGAGTGGGTAAATGATTTGCTTTAAGTCCAAGGTCTCTTGTCTCTTAGTTTAATCATTTTCCCACAATTCCGTATCTCCCAACACTATTGATCAGAGGACACAGGGGAAGTTATAGTGAATAATCATTCTGTTCCTAAGTATAAAATTTCTAGAGGGATTATTTCATTTATTGTTTTTATATCTTCAGAACCTTGGATGGTGCCTAGCACGTAGTTAATAAATATTAATAAGCACCTGTTTACTATGTGACAGGCATTTTGCTAAGCACTGGGGATACAAAGAAAGATAAATGAAAATCCTTACTCTTATGATGTTCACATTCTAATGGAGGAACCGCCATGCAAACAGTTATATATAAACAATTTGTATACACACACACACATACACATAGATACATATACATAAAGAGGCTTTTTGCAGAAGGTAGGTCTTCAGCTGAGATTTAAAGGAAGCCAGAGAAGCTAGGAGGCAGGGATGAGAAGGAAGAGAGTTCCATTCATATGGGACGGGCAGTGGAAAAGCCCAGAGCTGGCAAGGCAGCCACTGTCGCTGGATCTAAGAGTACATAGAGGGCATGTAAAGGTGTAAAAAGACTAGAAAGGTAGAGGGAGAGGGACAGGTAATGAAAGGCTTTGAACATCAAACAGCTTTTTGTATATGATCCCGGATGTGATCAAATACCATTGGAGTTTTTTGAGTAGAGAGGTGACCTAAGCAGACCTTCACTTTAGGAAGATCATTTTCACAGTTTAAGTGGCAGATGTACTAGAATGAGGAAAGAGACCATTGTTTTTCTCTGATCAGTTGGTAAGCTGTTGTAATAGTGCAAGCGTGAAGATATCAGGCAGTCTGGGTGGTCAAAGGAGGGAAGGGGACATAATAGAAGAGATGTTATAAAGGTAAAATTGACAGGCTTTGGCGATACATTAAATAGAGGTAGGTGATAGAAAATGAAGAGTTGAGGAAGACACCTAGATTGGGAACCTGGGTGAGGGTGCTGAGAGGTAAGAGCTAAATAAGTAGATTTAATAATCATCAGCATAGAAATGCTAATTATATCCATGGAAGCTGATGAGATCACCAAGTGAAACTGTATAGAGGGAGAAGAGAAGAGAGCCTAGACTCCAGTGGTTAGTGGGCATGATCTGGATAAAATCCGACAAAGGAGGATGAGAAAGACTGGTCAGACAGGCAGGAGGAGAGCTAGGACAGGGTTAGTGGCAAGGAAAGCTAGAGAGAAGAGAATATTACAGAGAAGGGGATGATCAGCAGTCTCAAAGGCTGCACATAGGTGAAGAAGGAGGGAACCTGAGAAAGGGCCATTGGATTTGGCAATTAGGTGATTGTTAGTAACATTAGAGACTGAAGTTTTGGTTACTGATAATGTCAGAAGTCAGACTGTAGAGAGTCAAGAAAGGAATGAGAGAAAGGAAGTGGAAGGAAGCCTCTATTGTGATCAGCCTTATCGAAGAATTTAACCCACAAAAAGAAGTAAGATATGGCATGATAGCAGGTGGGGATGGATGGATCAATGAAGGTGATTAATGAATACTCATTGACGATTCCACTTGTGAGTGTTTGTAGACTAGAGAGCATATGCCTAGGTACCACATGTTTTGGTTGGCTTGTAAGAGCCAGACATATCTGTACATGGTAATCAAGTAGCACTTTTATAACAACAAGGATTTTTAAGTGCCTGTTTATTTGTCCGTTTACAAGGAGGGAATATAAAATCTGTGAATGAAACATTGAAGTGGACATTCTAATGGCAAAGACAAGTAGTAGATATGTATAGGTATCTACTGAATAAACATATTCAGTGGGTCTCTATAGATATATACTAAATAGTTATATATACAAATATGCTTACTAAATATATATTAAGAGAATTAATGCAAATAGTATAAAATATAATTTGTGAGGGAGGTCATTAACAGTAAGCAGATTTGGGAACTATTTTGCGTAAAAAGTGATACTTTGGTTATATCTTGAAAGAAGAGAGAAAGAAGTGCATTTTAGGCAGGGGAGCCTGAAGAGTACAAAGGTACGGAGATGAGAGGTGGATTGAGGAACAGAGAGAAGATTGATTTGGCAAGATCATCAAATATCGTAAGACACGAGTTGCTTAATATGCTAGTAACAGAAGAATAGGAAAATGGCCACCAGATCCATCTCAGGGATTAGTGGTAGCTACACATAGACTGAAAGTGTTATGAAGCATCCAGTACTGTCATGTTCTGTTAGCTGTGCTTTTAGGATCATAGGCTTGGAAGTGGAAGGTACCTTTAAAGAGCGCCTTGTCTAATCCATTCCTCATTGTTTAGTTGAGGAAAACTTGAGGTTTGGAGAAGTTATATGCCTTTCTCAAAAACATTTAAATACTAAGTATTCAAATCAAACTTTGAAGCCAGATCTTCTTTAAATTTAGTAACTTTTCTCTTTGTAATGAGGAAGTTTACTTGGTTCATGTTCATCTAGGGCAGCAGTTCTCAACCTGTGGGTCACAACCCCTTTGGGGTCGAACGACCCTTTCACATGGGTCACAGGGGTCGCCTAAGACCATGGGAAAACACATGTTTCTGATGGTCTTAGAAACCTCCTCTATCCATCTCCAGGTGGGTCTGCCCACATGCAGATACACCCACATTCGAGAATTAAAGGGTCGCGGCATTAGGAAGGTTGAGAACCACTGATCTAGGGCCTTTCCACATTAGTTTGGGCAAGTGGGATCATGTCAGGCAGAGGTTTTAAGATGTCATTTATCATGTACATTCTACTGTTTGGATGAAAAGTTAAATCAGCAAATATTTTTGGAGATAATGTATAAAGTACTGGTTTTGGTGCCATGGGAGTTACAGAAAAGCGTAAGTCTTGGTACCTGCCATCCAGAAGATTACAGTCTAGTTGGGGAGTTGAGACCTAAGTATGGAAAATGAAATAATGACAACAAATTCAAATAACCACCCCATCTCACCCCCACCCTACTAATAGAAGAGTTATCTATCTCAAGGCCTGTATAATTAATTGCCAAAGGAATTATTCTATTTTAATTTTCCTCCAGGTCTTCAGAGGAGGAAGACAACTCTTTAAACTGAGTATTTTAGGAATACTCATACTTTATACTTTATATATACTTTATATAATACTTTAGGAATATTTTAAGAGATAAGATGGAAGAGTTGGGATAGGTGGTCTGGAGATGGCAAGGCATTCTATGTAGGTGAAACAGCATGAATAGAACACAGTGGCAGAACCTTAAGGTGTTAGTCCAGAAGGAATAAGGAAACTGATTTGGCTGAGCTGAATTGAAGGACCCATGAAGATGCAGGTCTAGGGTGAAAAAGAAATAGTCTGGTATGCTGCAGAAGTGGCTGGATTTAGAGTCAAGAACACCTTAATTCAGATCTCTTCTGACTCTGGCTATGTGATAATGGATAACCTTCCTCAGCCTTAGTTTTCTGATCTTTAAAATGGGGATAATATGTGTAATACCCTCACAGGGTTATTATAAGGCTTAAATGAGATAGTGTTTATAAATTGATTTAGCTATGATTTCAATGCCAGTTACCCAATTATATTAATTATATTAGAAACATCAGTTCATTTAAAAGAACAAACTTTTATTATTTTACTTATAGGCTATTTTAGATCAAAATATATGTTTTCATGATTAGGAATTAGCTAGCCATTTCCCTAAAGAATCATTGAAACCAATTTGATTTGGAGTTTGCACCAACTGTGAGGTCAAATTTTGCCGTTCATGAATTGATGGCTCACTTACCATCATTGACTACAATTTTTCCCTCAGAAAAGATGCTTCATGAATGATACAGTTGATACAGTGCCCACACCATGAGGTTTCACTTTTCTATGTTGCCTTTTGAATAGGATTTCTTATCTTTAATTAGAATTGGACTCTGTTTTGTCATAGAAAGAATGCGGTCCATAGGTATAATGAGAGTTTAAGAAAAATTTTCCCATGCTTTTTCCTTGATTTTTTTTAATCCATTACATCTGTATTTCAAACATTGGTATAGTTTATGTATTACTTGCTTGAAATACTTAGCAGCAGAGATTTCGAGGTCATAGAAGCTTAGGAATCATATAATCTAACTTCATCAATTTACAGATGAGGAAACCGAATCCCTAAAAGATGAAAACTGACTGTCCCAGATCACATAAGTGGATTTGAACCCCTGTTTTCCGATGACAGATCTATCATTCCTTCCTTTATTTTCCATCAAAGTGCCAGCCCTGGGCATGGATGCTCTTCCTGTTGGGTTGCTACTTAAAAATCTCTGCAGGCTGTAGAGTAATTTATAAGTTTAAGATAGCGGAAAGAACTTGAGTTCTCTCTAAAACTTAGTAGGTCTGTTATTTGGGGAATTATGAGGGGAAACACAGATGAAAGATACTTTCTGTTTCACAGTACCTTCACTTGTAAAAATGGAACTAATAACGCTTTGCCTGTTTCATGAGGTTGTTACGAAAATTTAATGAGATAATGGTTATAAGGCCTTCGTAAACACAAAACATTTTGTAAATGTAACATGGTATTTTTGTTACTACTACTATTTCTGCCAGATAGTGACCTGCCATGGTCATCTTTTAATTCAGTGTCTAGAACAGACACCCTTAAATGTAGAAAAAATTGTGTCACAAATGACATGCTCGTTCTTCCCTTACTACCATTTTCTCTGCCTTGAGTGTCCCACTATTCATTTCCCTTTCCCTATTAATCCAACCTATCTGTCCTTTCTCTTTGAGCCCTTCCTTCTCCAGGACCGCGAGGAAACATGGGACTCTCCCTTTCCTGAATATTTATAGCACTAGATATCTTCTCTCTCCAAGGGGAATACAAGTTCCTTCCACTATTGTTGGATAGTACTTTTAAGAGCTGGAAGAAACCTTAAAGGCTAATAATTTTAATGCCCTTCACCTTACAGATGAAGAAATTTAGGTCCTGAGCTTAAATGACTTGCCAGAAGTCATGAAATTTGTAGGTGTCTGAGCCAGGATTTGAACTGAGGTCTTCCTGCCTCCAAGTTAAAATACTGTATCTACCACGCCACATTTTTGCATTTCTTTGTATATCCCTCAGTGCTTGTCAGAGTATCTTGCACATAGATATGCAAGAAGTCATTGATGCATTTAATCAGATCAGTTTATATTTTGAGCCCATTATTTTGGTATATTCATTTCAGTATTTATTCTGTATTGCCTTGGATTATCTGATTTTTTTTTTAAACCTTGGTTCTCCAATTCCTTTCTGTCTTCCACAGTGCTTGTCGTAGACCTATAATAGTTGCTATCCTATATACTTGCCTGGATTTGATATTTTAGAAGTGAAAGCCTTCTCTGTGGAGAAGATCAAAGCTGTTTTTTAGTTAGTGTCTTTTGGGAGAATAAACAAATACAGATTTACCCCCCTTAAGATCTGTTTTTTGTTGTATTTTTAGGGAAAAGTGATGGAAAAAGGTACTTACACCGAGTTCCAAAAATCTGGAATAGATTTTGGTTCCCTTTTAAAGAACGAAAATGAAGAAGCAGAACAATCTCAAGTACCAGAAACTCCCATGCTGAGGGATCGCTCTTTCTCTGCGTCTTCTGTGTGGTCTCAGCAATCTTCCAGGCACTCATTGAAAGAAGGACCAGCTGAGCAACCAGTAGTGAGTTGTCTGATAAACCTGAGCTAATCTGCACATATTTATCTGTGCCCGGAATTCTTGGATATCAAGTCATCAGTTAGACTGGCACAGCTCACTCTCTGTCTCCTTTGTCTACTCTCTGCTTGCTGACACTTCACTTTTCCCACAGTATGTTCTTTAGTTTCAAGTTTTTCTCGCTATTTATGGAGTTTTCCTTTGACAGAGCTATAGGAGTGAGAGAGGGAACAACGGTGCTGGTGTTGAGGATGTGTGGGCCTGGCTCTTTTATTATCATGGAGCACGGTAAGCTCTGTGAATCAAATTTTACCCCAAAATAGTTCAATAGAGGGCCTTGGGGATCAGGTTCAAATGGAACTTTTAGAACTCAGACTACTATTTAGTACAACTTTGATTTAAGAAATTAAAATTTTGGGTTTGTTTTTAGTTTTATTTTTCCAGATTACCCAATACTTTCTAAATCCAGGTTTGTTGCCATCTTTTTTGTTCAAAAGAAATTCTTCCAACAGTCATATTAAAAAAAATTCTGAGAGCTTTGTAGTCAAGAACAACAATGAGAAATTGGTTTTCATGTCTAATAAAGAAAAAAACCTTTTTATGTGGGGACAGACAAGAAGTTAGCCTCCTTCTTGCAGAAGATAACTTGATCCAGAGTTCTTAACTAAGAACTAATTCCATTTGTTGCCCACAATACATCAGTAGGCATACACACATTGCTTGGCACCTCATTTTTCATTGTTTCCTTGTTGCCTTTTAAGTTCAGGGGTTCTTCTGCTCTCTTGTGTGGCCAGTAGACCCATGCCATTTTACCTAGTTGCCAAAATTGTGTTTTTACATGCACATGTATCTGTATTTATCCATCTATCCTCTATTTATTTGTCAATCTATCTATCTGTCCACTACTTATATATCTGTTTATTTATCTATCCATCTATCCTGTTTGCTTATCTGTCAATCTCATCTATCTCTCTATCCATCCACCATCTATATGTCTATCTGCTATCTACCTAGCTCTCTATCCATACTTCATTTATCCATCATCCTTCCTTCATCTATGTATCTGCTATATATCTAGCTCTTTATCTTTCTTTTATATTTTTCTATCCATCCTCCATTTATTTTATATATATATTTATTATCTATGTAGTTCTCTAGCCATCATCTATCTACCAGAAAGGAAAATATATGACAGTTATAACAATAATAACAATTCACATTTCTGTCATGTTTTTTACAATTTTCAAAATGCTTTTCTCAAAAGCAACAACACAGTATGAGGTTGGTAAACATCTTTTACAACAAGGCAACTAAACTAACTTATTTGCCATGTTAATGGTCAGAGGATGTCACGTAGATAATCCAAAATGGAAGGTAAAGCATATATTATTTACACTGGACTTAGGAGCATTTGTTTGAAAAATTATTCTTTTGAATAATTATGTACTTAAATTACCTATCAGAATTTATAGTATACTTCCAACAAAACATCAAGGCCACGCTTTTTTTCTAAGAAGCCTTCTATGATTGATTATCACCAGTTATCTATTTTTGTTCATGGCTGTACTTGACACTTTCTCAGCAGTTTTGAACTCAGTTATCTGTACATTGATTTGTGGTCTGCAAAGTTTTGTTTTCTGTTTCTGATGTCTTAGCAAGTTCCTTAGTACTGTGTCCTTGATTTCCTCAGTATTCGAATACCCTACTGCTCTCTACTTAGTAGTCAATAAATGTGACTAACTTTGAAATGTTCATTCAAAAATGTATATAACTGTCCTTCCCTTTCCTTTCCCCTTCTCCAGGTTTTTGGGAAGACAGATAATTTAATCTCTCAGAGTGATATAAAGTACTAGTTGAACTACTGTCTCATTTAAAATAAAGTTTTATTTATATTTGGTTTTATACCACCTACATTTCCCACGCCCAGTCCCTTCCAGATAGCTGTGCTGTATAATAACTTGTAGAAGAAAGAAAGAAAAAGTTAATACATTAACAAGCAGTACATCAGAAAAGTTATTGCATGTGTTATTTCTTTACTTATTATAGGACCTTAATTTTTCAGAGAAGCGGGAGTAAGTTTTTTCCTCATGGCTCTTCTTTGGGAAAGCTTGGTCATTATTACTTCACAGCATTCAGTTTCTGTTGATTAGTGTTATTCATTTGCATTATTGTAGTCATTGCATCTATATTTTCCCAGTTATGCTTACTGTACCTTGTATAAGTTCACATAAATCTTTCCATGTTCTCTGTATTCTTGTTCGTTGTTTCTTATAACTCAATAATGTTCCATTACATTCACGCCACCACAGTTCATCTCCCCAATCAATGGCCATCCAGTTCTTTGCTACCACAAAAAGATGCTGCTGTGAATAATTTGGTAAACGTAGGACTTTTCATTTTGCATTCATCCTCGATGTGATATGTCAGATTTGACAAAAGATGGGAACAGTCATCATTGGAGGGTAACATTAATGCACTGTTTGTGGAGTTATGAATTGGTTCAACTGTTCTGAAAAGTTTTTAGAATTATGAGAATGGAATTTAACTGTCTGTACCATACCCTTTAACTCAAGAGATTCTACGGCTATGCCCCCAGAAGGTCAGTGCCACTACATATATCAGAATATTTATAATTGTCATTTTTATTTAGTAGCAAAGAACTTAACTACTGTCTCTTGATCAGTGATTCTCTGGCTCAGGCAGTCTCTGTAACATAAGATGTAAATGTTTCATTTTGAAAGACCTTCACTACAGATTCCATGTGAGAATAACAATAAATAAAACTGTGTATAGGAATATTATTATTCCAGTTAGTAACTTTAATCAACAAGTTTTTAAAAACAAAGTATTCCACAAAAAGTGAAAATGCAAAAAAAGAAAAAAAAAGGAAATGGACTTGATTATAAAATAAGTTTGTCTGTTAGCTTTTAGAACACATTTGAGTACCTCAGTCTAGTTTTCCATCCTCTTTGTAAATTAGCCCTCTTTACGTGATTGTATCCAACTTCATATTTCTCTGACATGGACCAGCTTGCTCTTCTTTTGGTCTGCTACCTGTCTTGCTCTTTTTTGGCTTCCAAATATTTCCCCATGTTGTTCCCAAAATCTGGAATGCTATTCTATCTCCTGTCTGCCACTATGATTCTTATTTCTTTCAAGACCTGCCTCAGAATTTTCCTCTTACACAAACTTTTCCCACCTAGGGGTGGGTAGGTTGGCACAGTGAATAGAACACTGGCCCTGGAGTCAGGAGAACCTGAGTTCAAATGCGGCCTCAGACACTTAACACTTACTAGCCATGTGACCTTGGGCAAGTCACTTAACCCGAGTTGCCCTGCCTTCCCCCCTCCAAAAAAAGCAAAAAAAACCCCAAAAAACCTATAACACAACTTTTCCCACCTAATCTGATTTTGTGCTAATTCTTCCCTCAGATTCTCTAAATTGTCTGTAACTTGCTTAGTGTCTCTAGTCCTTTGGTGTTCCATTTATTTTTTTCTCTGCAGATGTAAGCTACTCTAAGTCTTCTAAGGAAATCCATATTTTTTTCTGTATTATTTAGTACAGAGCTAGGCATGATAGAGGGCCTCGCCAAATGCTTGCTTCCTTCCTTGATTATGTGTTGAACGAATGAACAAGTGTTCTGTAGATGTTCCCTATGGTTATGTAGATATCCCACAGGGTTGTGGTTTATAGTTTTGTAAACAACAAAGTAATAGATAAATGCAAGTTAGTGTTATTACTAGCATTATTACTGTTACCTGAAAAGGAATTCGTTATTTCATTAAAGTACCCCCAAAAGTAGGGCTCGTAGAATTTAGACCTTAAATAAGATCTAAGAGAGGAGCTCTCTTCCATTTCATGAAGCTCTAGTGACTTGGCCAAGATCAACAAGTTATTTAAAATCACAGAACATCAGAGGCCATTTGTTTCCAATTATACTTTAAAAAACAGCAACCCTCTAGGGCATGGAATGGCGGTCCTCCATCTTTCTCTGACCATCTCAAATGAAGGGGTCTCCACTCCCCACGCTGTGGTAGCCCATTCCAGTTTGCAATAACTAGAATTGTTAGGAAATGTTTCCTTATGTCAAATTTCAAAGGTCCCCCAGCTTTCAGTGGACCCAGGTTGATTCTTTTTCCTTCTCATCAGAACAATAGCAGAAATCAACATGGAATTTGAAGTCAACCTCTCTGAGAGCTCAACATCCAGTGTCATCCCAAGTACATGATGCTGCCTTATCTCTGTGTTTGCTTCATTTTATGCTGCACATTACTCCCTCACTCTGATTTTATTACCTTCTGTTAATTTTTTTAGTTGAACTTTGATTTGTCCTTCATCATACTTATATATTTGTTATAAAAAAAAAAATTTTCCCCCCATAGACTGAGGATCTACCTGTTACTTTACCTGAAGAGAACCGTTCTGAAGGAACAATAGGTTTTAAGTCCTACCGGAATTATTTTGCAGCTGGAGCAAACTGCTTTGTCATTGCTTTGCTTCTACTCCTAAACATTTTGGCACAGGTCAGTAAGAAAGTTGTGTGTTATTTGGTCCTGATGGACAATTCTGTATTTTACAAATTTACCTGGGGCTTTTAAAAATGTTTTATGGTTAGAAGAATATATCTATGTCTGTGCCTCTTTTAGGCATTAAACCAAATACAGTATCTGGATTTAAAATTAACATTTTAAAATAATACAGATCATTTTCCCGTTCTTATTTGCTTAAAATATTTGTTTAACACTATGCTGGTTGGAAAGGAGGCTATTGAAACCCAACAGAAGAGATACTTTAAGGATAAGATTTTTAGAGGAGAACTAACTTCGGTGTTTGATTTTTTTGTATTCAAGGTTGCATATATCCTCCAGGATTGGTGGCTTTCTTACTGGTGAGTTACTGAAGTACTGTAAAATCCATAAATATCCTTACTGTTCAGAGGAGTTAGGGGCTGAGGTGGGGTTTGTTCAACCTTCTCATCTAATCCTTACTTAGTTTACCTGTGGAAAAATTAAAGTTGTTGCTGGTGGAGTGTGACCCATAATAGACTCTATCCATCTGTGATCCATAGCACTATGAATACAAGACTATTTTTAGAATTGAAAATCATGATTTAAATTGAAATTATAAAATGTATGTACCTCTGAATATATATAATTAAAGGAGAATGAGTCAACATTAAATATTTAAACCTCAGTTTTGCGTTAATTTCCTTCTTTCCCTATGATTCACAAATATCTCCTTATTTATACAGTTTATAACACAGTTTTATTATTCTTTTTTCTCTTTCATTCCTATAGGGCAAATCAGCAGAGTAAATTGAATGTCACTGTAAACGGAATCAAAAGAAATGAAACCAAGGAGCTAGATCTTAACTGGTATTTAGGAATTTATGCAGGTAAAATTTTAATCATTTGCTCTATTACATGAAAGTCTGAGGTGCACACAATGAGTCAGTTGGAGTAAATAGGTTTTTTCGGGAGTAATCCAGCAATGTCTTAACAGATTAGCAGCCTGAGTCTCATTTACTGACTGAATTAATTGGAATAATTATTTTAAAAACCTACTAGAAGAAAGAGGTTGAATGAAGACTCTTAATTTGCTCTGTACTGGATTTTGGAAGGTAAACCAGGATTGAGCATTCAGAAAGTCAGCCACCGTAAATTTGTGGCTATTGTCTCTCCTAATAGGTTGCTTTAGCTAAATCTTATATCATTATATGGATGGGCAAGTGGGATTAGAAACGGATCCCCACCCTGTCATTTAGATTGTTCCAATTCTGTTTAAGTAAACCCTGGCTTTTATTTAACTTGGATGCAGTCCTCTGGAAGCAAAGTAACCAAAATAAAAAAGCATTATTTCCTCACAGGTATGCAAAGCTTATAGCTCCATACTGCTCATCTCTTGGGCTTCAATAATTACTTAAGAGGGAAGCAAAATGGGAGGAACAATCCTATTTCTAGGAATACTGGCTTCCTTCTCTTTCTTACCAACAGATCAATGTTATCACCTTCCAAACTGTTTGATTAATTTAAAATTTGCCTAACTCTATTAACATACATTCTGTTTTGGTGAAGGCATATACCTTAGCACGTGTGTATATAACACAGGTTTTACAAGCTCCCAATTTTTCACTGTTTTTCCAGAAAAGACCAGTTTTTGGCAAAGGTTTATCTAGATATGTTTAAAAGAGCACCTTATTTTAACTTTGCATTTTTTTTGGTCACTTGCCAAGAAATCCACATCCTTTATCTCTTTTCTTGCTGAATTTGTAAATAAATGAATACATTTATTTAGAATGAAAAAATGGAGATATCTATTGATGGAGGTCCAAAGAGTAGAGCTGATTATGCAGAGAAAAAATGTCACATAATGGCGTGAAATAAAAATTATGTTTTATAGTATTTAATTTTGTTGGTCTTCTATTTAGCTATGGGAATTCGCAATATAAAAGAAAAGAGAAAGGTATTTTAATTTATGAGTGCAACATAGGCATATAAATCACAAATATAATTGTTTAAATTTCATAAATAAGTGAATTGCAATGTAATTTTTGTACATTGTTATTAATCCTTATTTGTACAAAAGCTCTTAGACACTGCAAAATATTTAGCTAATATTAGCCTAAAACATCAAATTAAATTGTAATTTAACTAATATTTGGCAATAGGTTTTCTTGCAATATGACTATTTATAAGGTATTCTACTTGCACTTTAAATGATAAAAACAAATTATTTAATCTAGTTCTTTTTCTCTGTTGTTATTTATCATGCCACCAAAATACTTATTTGTTTGACCTTCAGGAAGAGAGGCGATGGTGAAATATTTCCTTTGGAAAAAATTAGTGTTATTTTATGAATTAGATACATGATGAATATCATAAAATAAAGAAATTCTGATTTCAACATAACTGTAATCTGAGACTGCTTTGTATGGTCCTTTAGTATAACACAGTGATTAGTATGTGAGTTATCATTTAAGTGACCCTTGTTTCTGTAGAACACTGTTTCTAGGCCCTAAAATATCACAGAATAAATTGAATAATGATGTTTTGCTCAATTAACCACAGGTATTTTTTAGAAATGTTTGGAAAAGTACACAAATGTTCCCTAAGTATATTTATGTCCTTAATTTTAGGATTAACAGGAGCCACAGTTCTCTTTGGAATAGCGAGATGTCTCCTGGCATTCTATGTTCTTGTGAATGCTTCGAAAAATTTGCATAATAAAATGTTTGAGTCCATTTTGAAAGCACCAATATTATTCTTTGATAGAAATCCAATTGGTAAGTCAAACAATGTTCTCCAGTTGTTATGAATGACAACAAATGTATAACTTGATTTTAAATGAATACTCAGTAGTGAAGAAGCTTGGTGGGAGAAAATATTTATATTTTCATTATGGTGTTCTTGTCAGAAGGTTTCATTGATTAAGTCTTGATCCTTCCAGAGGAAGGATTGTCTTTTATTCCAACTTTTCTTGTTGATTTTACATTGAGCGGACAGATGAAACATCCAACACTGGGTACTCGTATAATAAGATAGCTTTTATACAGTACTGTAGTATTTACAGAGTGTTTGATATGTGTTAAGTCATTTGATCCTCAGAACAGCCCTGTGAGACAGGTACTGTTATACCTATTTTACTGATAAGGATACTGAAGCACAGACCTTTTAAGTAAGTTCCCCTAGCTAGAAAGTTTGTGAGGGAGCATTTGAACTCCGGATTTTTCTCACTATTAGCTCCGTGCTCTATCCATTGTACCCCCTAGCTGCCTATATGATTTAAGTGTGGTCTGATAATTTCTAAGACATTCGCTAGAATCATTCCACCTTCTAGATAGTATACAAGGCAGGCAAGATAACAACAGGGTTTACTGTCTTACTGGGATGAAAAAACTAGTTCTCAGCTCTGCCCGACAGCATGAGATGTGATGATGTTTTCAAAGTAAAAAATAAACTGTTCCTAGAACCCCATAATATTTTGGTATCTGGTTTTGCCCAAAATCCATATATGTTTGATAATTTCAATTTGAAGAGTATCCCTTTTTAATCGAAAGACAGAGTATAAGCCATAATTGAGTATTAGAAAATGATTGGAGAATCTTTGTTCAAACTTTTGTTTTAAATTAGCATTGTCATTTCAAAGCTACATACTCAAATTCATTTCAGCTTCTTTACTCTCTTTGATTACATACTCTCTGATTCATCTAAACTTAATTAGGCATCTATTTTTCCAAAACTATAGAACTTTCCTTAGGCCCTGATCTATGAACAAGTCTTAATTTTTGAAGCCTGTCACTTCTTACTTAACTTCCCAATAGACTAGAGGAATTTTAGCTCTGCTGCAGCATTCATACCCAGATAAAATAGGACATGTACCTAATTTGACTTTGTACAGCTGGCCTAGCCTTGGAGAATAAAGAGATTATGGAATGTGTGGGCAATGTACATGGCCAGTGAATATGGTATTTAGAAGCTATGCGTGCATAAAGGGAAGTTTGGTGCAACTTCTACCCCCTAATACTGATTTTTCTCTTCTTCCTTCATCCCTGAATCAGAGAAAACTCAGTGTGAATCTTCTTTTTTAGTGAAGTCAGTAGATTTAAGCATTAATGAGAGGGCCGATCACTATTTTTCATTAAACAACCTTAGGAAACGTCATTTGAGAAAGACCCAGTGGTCTAACTTTAACAATTCCTGTGGGCTTGATTCTTGGTTTTGGTTTTCCTTTTTACATAATTTTGCATATTTATTGGTAGCTTGAATGTTCACAAAATCTGCATCCACTTTTATAGTTATTGGTGTCTTCATTCTTAGTTTATGAACAATTACATTTCCCCAATTCCTTTGTTTGCTTTGTGAGCTTTCATAACATAACATAATGTAACAAAATAATAACAAGCTTTTTGGGGTGAAATTAAGCTCAAATCAGCTAGTGAACTCACAGTTGCAAATGTATTTTCCCTGTAATTTCTTTCATAAGTTTCTTATTAATATCCATTACTACAACGCTTCTTGCATCTTAAGAAATGTCACAAACAAAATTTATGTAACCAGCAAAAGCACTCACCCACCATTTTTATAGTTCACTAGTCACTTCATACCTAAACCAAGTTCTAGCTTGAGCTGAATAATAGAAATGATGGCACATTGTTTTTATTGAGGCTGAAAAGTATTTCGTACGAGTCAATATTTGAATCGCGGTCTTCTAAAATAAATCTTTTCATTCCACCATGTTGCTTTCACTGGGCAATGTGGCATACTTACAAATAAACTTTTTTTTCCTACTCAGCAAACTGAGTGACTCCTAATAAATCAGGTAGTCTAATCCTTAATTTAACAGATAAACAGGCTGGTCCTAAAAGGCCAAAAGTTTTGGCCAAGATCACATAGCCAAGACTAGAACACAGATGTCTTGACTCCCTTCTGCATCACCCTTCTTCTCATTCATTATCTTTCTATTGAATTCTTTTAGAATTTTAATAAGTAGGTAGCATGCATGTCAGGCCATCAACAAGTCATCCAGAAATTAAGGGCATTTTGTGTTTCATATGTAATTTTTTTTACTTGTATGAGTAGAATCCTTTTTGTTTTTTCTATCTGGCACAAGAGGGCAGCATGATCTATTTTTTTTTTCCTCACAGATTCATTTTTACTGCACTATAATGCCCAAATTCATTTTGAGTGTTTTCAAGCTAACTTTAAAGTTAAATTTTCTTACTGTGCTTTAGCACATTTATTGGTGAATTTTCTCAGCATTGTTGTATTTTCCCAATTAAAAAATTAAATTGTTAGATAACTTTTATTGTGCTATTCCTATTATCTAGGAATTTATTTTATTAAATCAAGAGGATATATAATTGTAATTTTCTTGACTGTATTTTCTTTTGTATTTGTGTCCGCTCTTGGTTTATGTTTAAATGTGTATGTTACATACTATTTTAAATATCTGTTTCTGTGTGGTCACAAGGAAATTGATATCCTTCCCTCATTTAGATTTTCATGATATCTTATATTGGATTTTGTTTGTGGATTAGGGTATTGAATTAGAATGACAAATTTTAGACTTTTATGAGACATAGAAATGTCACTTAATTAGTTAGCAACAGAAGTCCCAACTGCTATTCCCCTAAGGTTTCTATTCTAGATTTTCTAATGGTGAAATTTTATCTCTAGATTTCCTAAAAATTCTAAATTGAATTTTATGTATTTTGAATCCTTGAAGGCTTAAACTTGATGGAAGGAAATAATCATTAGATTCTATTGTTAGTTCCCAAATCAAGTGATGGGAAAGTTAAAAGCATAATGGAGACATAAGATGAGATCACCCTTTTAAAGGAAATAGCATAAAAAATGAGATGTTGACATAGAATCATAGATAGGTTCATAGATTTAGAGGTGAAAGGAACCTTATATATCATCTAATCCAAACCCATCATTTTACTATTTGAGGAAATCGAGTCCTTGAGAGGTTAGGTAATTTGTACAAGATCACAAGATTGCTAAATGCCAGTGCTGTGTTTTATACTGAGGTTTCCTGGGTGCAAATCCAGTGCTCTTTCTACATGTTACGTTACATTAGCATGGAAATAATTTTAATGATCCCTAACTATTTTTTGTCTTATCTAAATGACCACTAGGATTAGTATTAAATATGTGTATTTTTAACACATAATATTTCCGTACTGTCAAAATTAATTTAATGATAATAGGGCTGTTAAATTATAGCTCTGTCATTTGGCTGGTAAGACTGCTCTCCTTAGTGTACATTAATCTATTCCTGTTCACACTGGTGATTCTGCTGAACAGGTAGCATGTTGAAACAAGAAATACTGGTCTTAAAAATCTTTGATTTATGTAAGGTGTTGTTTTGACACAGCATCATTTAGTCGATTTACAAGGAAAGGCTTCGTGGTAGAATATTTTACTTGTGTCCTCATTCGTCATCAACATAAATATTCAGTAGTAATATTGGAAAAGTGTTAAGATACCCATTCGTGCCAAATCCCTTGTATGTTTCCTTTACCGTCAGAACAAGAGGATATATCTGCGGGGAAGAGTGTGTGCCTTTTCTTCCTTTTGAGAAAATAAGGTATGAATAAATCAAGAATAAGGGGCTTAACAAATTTTGGCAGTTTTTTTAATATACTTATCTTGACTTGATTGTTTCTAATACTGGCTTAAGAACTAGAGGCTTTGTTTTTGTGGAGTCCGCATTTTCACAAACTTATTCATACGTCCATAAGTTTGTTTAAGAACCTTTTTGTGTTCAAAGGAAGAAATTAGTCATCATAGGAAAAGGCTTTGTTGCAAAATAAAAACACACATTCCCTTTTCATTTTTCCTTGTTATTAATAACAGATGCAAGTGACTGTAAAGACAATCACACAAAAGATTGCATCAATCATCAAGATTTTGAACAACCACATAAATATTATGTTTGTAGATTTGAATGGAACAGCTAATAGCTCAAGTAGGTGTGGTAATTAAAACCTGTTTGGTTGACACATAAAAAAACCTTAATGTTTTTTCACATAACAATGATCGTATGTACTTAAACCCTTATCAGGGTGTGATATGAAATGATATTTTATGGGAGTTGCTCATTTACTGCTGTTAATATGATAAAAACCTTTGTCATTAGTTTAAATAGTCATAGAGTCGAATATGTTTGAATACTATTGTTATTTTATCAGTCACCTTTATAAAGCTGATTATTTTAGGAACAATTCATAGCTGGTAAATATTACACCCTTTCTGGGGCATACTTTTTAATCTATTATCATATGCTAATCTTTTCTTCCTATTTAATAATATTGAACCAGCAGGTGATAATGAAGAAAGGCACTATATTTGTAGTTGACAAAAATGCTCACTACCCATGTCTATAACATGCTGACTGAAAGGTAGAAATTTACGTTTAGTGAAGTCTGTCCATAGTTAGAAGTAGTAATAATTTTAAAACTAATGAGCTAACATTAGGATTTTTTTCTTTGCATTTTGTTGTCTCCAAGTGGCAGAAAAAATAGGCATGATTTATTTGCTCATAAAACATGCTTAAAGTATAGAAAAAATAGAAAAGGATTACACTTCAAAGTTTAACCACCAATTTAATTTATACTGATATGTTACCCAATTTATTACCACCTGATGAAATGTATTTATCACTATTTGATGACCTACTTTTGAAAATTAGTTTGTTTTTAGGTTGACTAATCATGATACAGTACAGAATACCAGCTATCTCAGTTAACTTGAAACTTTTACTTTTGTCTTTTTGATATCAGACTCAGTAATTTTGATATTACTTCCCATTTTGGTGAATATAGTAATTCATCACTTAGCCATTTTTATAGTTTGAAAAGTTAGTTAGAAGATTAGGGTTTCAGACTCAAAAAAGTTTGGAGGTATAATATACATATCTTGCTTTCACTTAAGCATTTAACATCTAATTTTAAAAGACTACAAAAACTCAAAGGAGAAGAGTCTGTTAAGGAACAGATTTCTGAGTATTTGGGCATTAACTAGATTTATTAGTATACAGGAAGTTGTTAGGTTTAAATGCCATGTAATTCTTGGTGGGTAGTTACAGTAAAAATATTTTCATTTTTCAAGAATTTAGTTATTTTGAAAGTAGAGCTTGATTATATCAATAAAACTACTGGTTATGATCCTATAATTTAAAAATCTGCATAGTTTATTGCAATTGTTCACTTAAAAGAAAACTTTCACAAACATGATTATTTTTTAGTCTGCATAGCATTGTGCATGTTATTTAGTAAAAAGATTGGCATATATGTAGATTTTTATGTTTGCTGTAGATTTGTTGCTTTCTCCTTTGTGTCTTTTGCAATATTCATCAAGAATTATGGGAGTAAGGTTGGTCACATATATTAAATATTTGGTGATATTTCTCTAATGTAAAGGTGTTTGTAACACCAAAACACTATCTGAAAGTAAACTTTCCAGTGAAAATATATACCTTTATTTAATATATAATGATTTTCAAAAGCATAAATATAAAACATTTATTTCTTATGGACTTTTGTTTCTTGCATATTACTGAAGCGTTAGGTACAGCAATTGACTGGAAGTTTTACAACTTTTCAGGGGAATCTTTCTTTCCCGACTGTCTTCTCTCGATTACAGGGACAGGGGGCGCCTCAGAGCCATACTCTCATATAAAATCTTACTTTTAAACTCTAATACTTAATGGCCTCCCTATTTCATCTCCTCAATTTGAGACAGGATGGTCCTGGTGGATATTCCTCTGGTTTATCGGCTTGAACTTGATTTAGTTGATAGTGCCTTGGGCACAGTAGGCATTTAATAAATCTGTTGATTTGAGTGGGTGTAGCCTGGTGTTGTCTCTCTTTGGTACTCATCACTCTTAACAGTCTCAGACCAATCCCTTGCTACCCACAGACAAACACAGACTCACTAGGATACTACCCAGTGAACCGCATTGTCTCAGAAATACAAAGGCAGGATACATTGTGCCTCTGAACTAACCTAGAGGGAAATGTACATACTTAGATAAGTTGTGAAGAGGGGAATTTTCTGATTCACATGGCCCTTTATAAGAGGATTGGGTGTGACTGGCCCCTGTTAGGTTACCTTAAGATGCTGAAAGAGGGGAATTCTCTGGTTCAGATGGGTACTGTACAGATTTCCTCAATGTAAATCACTTGGCTTGCCAGGTGGATCACATCCTATCATGGCTCTCCTAGGTTGTTCCATGACTTCCAGCAGTGGCCGTGGCCAGCCTCTGATGAGAATAGTCTCTACTGGCTGAAAGTTGGGGTTTATATCTCTCAGCTATGAAAATGTGACCTCAAGTTGTCATACTCTCTCCTTACTGAAAATTGTCTCTAATCAAATGTGACTATGTCATAGCCTTTGTTTCCTGTTGCATACATACACAAAATCATTAGGGCATTTTCCTTTTGTCTGTACTGAGGACATTTAAGATAAGTAATCTTGTGATTAAGATAACTAGAATACTTCCAGTTCCCTACCCTCACTCCCAGCACACTTGTTTTCTGAAATTAAATAGTAAAAAAAGAAAATTTAAAACTTTAAACTAATTTTCTAGAAAACAATATGTACAGCCTGGTGTGATGTAAAGAATCACAAAAACCAGGATTTAAATTTTGTATTAAGACAACTGGCAAAGTCACTTAATTTAGTAACTTCTCTGGTCCTCTGTTTAATGGGAGGCTTGGAGCTCAAAGGCCTCTTCTACCTTTCAATCCATGATCTTAAGCCACTGATTGGAATTTTTGACTTAGTAAACCTGTGTAGGAGCTACAAAGTCAGAAGCAACCTGTGTGAAGACACTAATGAAAAAGCACTACTCTTGAAATCAGAAGACCTGAGTTTCTAGTCTTCCTTCTACCAAGAGATACCTGTGCATTGGGCAAGTCATGAGGCTCCTTCAGATCAAAGTTGTTTTTATATATAAAGTAAATTTTAAAGCCCTAGCTGGCTCCATAATTATATAATTCTACATGTCAAAAGATACATACTTGACAAGCTAATACAACTAGAATATAGGGGTTTCCTTCTGATTTTTTAAAACTATTGCATTAATTAAGCATGTTGGATAGACTCTCAGTGGAGAATTTTTTAGAAAAGTTGGATAAGAATTAGATGGGAAAGCTTTTAGGGTTTATCCCTAACCCCTAAAAGCTTATCTATATAGAGGTAGTACCTACAGCCAAATATGAAACTTCAGAGTACCAAAGTAAAATGTTTGGCTTTCATATAGGAAGCTTTCTGACAATTTTTCAGCACCAGACCTTCAGGTCATCTTGTCCTAAAAATGAAGTCGCAGCCTTGAGGTGTGGTAGGAATTTAGGTCACTGGCTCCTTTTTCTTAGCTCTCAGAACTCAACCCTCCTTTTGGGAAACCAGCCTCCAACTCCACCTACATATTTAACTTACTCATTGGTATACCTCTGTACCCAAGAGCTCATTACCCCCGAACACACCAGGGAATACTATGCTCTATCACCCATGAGTTTTTAAATTTTTATCACACTTCATAGAATTTATAATAACCACCCTACTCTTTTTGTGTGCTGTAGAAAGATTGTGTAATGAAAAATGCTGGCAACTTAAATTCAGTTTCTTTTCTGTAATGCAATATATAAGCTTAAATATCTTGCAACTGTATATTCATGTCATTTTTAGTCTTAAGATGGAAACATTTATACCAAACATTTATCTTTGATTATGAAGTTCTCTCTTATGTGTGACTATATGTATATATGCATATATGTGAATGAGTATATGTATACACATAACTACATACTTATATACATACACATATATTTATATATACATACACATACATGCATGCATACATACATTCATACACTTTAAGAGATAATTTCTTGGAGGAGAGACTTTATGGCAATTTTGTTCTACTGAATAAATGCCATTTTGAAGTCAGCAAACAAGCAGAGAAGAATCTCTGATTTACTTGTGTGATGGTAGAGATTTGGCTTACTGTGAAATATACTTTGTGAAAAACTACCTATTTCTTTCTAATAACCTTATCAAATTTCACATTGGTGCATGAGAATTGGCCATGGATTAATAGAGATGTAATTTGTTTCAAAGGTCTTTCATTTTTTATGCATTTGGTATCTTTTCCTCTTCAAGGTACCTTGAGAATTGATCCCCTCAAAATTGTATAACCTTAAACTTGGACTTCCTTTGAATACTTGCTGTAGCCCATCTGTTTTTCTTATCTTTGTTTTCTTCATTGTAATTTGTACTTTTCTCAGCACTATCTGGCACCATCATTTTAGAGTACAAATAAAAAAACAAACTAAAACTAACCTTTTTTGGGGGGGGAAGGAAGCTCTATTCATGTGATTTTTAGGTTTGGAAATGTGGTTCCATCCTTAAATATCATGAAGAGTCCAGTAATAACTGAAAGTATGTAGGTCATAAGGCTATAATTTTCGGATAGTGGTGTCCCTATCTTCTCTTAGAAGTGAATTTTACTGAATTGTCACAGAATTTCAATCAGGACCGAAAAATTCCTTCTTCTATAATCCTATCTCGATGGGGTTTATCTTACTATGAAACAAAGTCTTTCCAATTAAATACGGTTAAGAAAGCTTTTTTGTGTCTAGTAGTTCCACCAGGGGCCAACCTTTCCATACTCTGCTGCTTTGGCAGATTTTTTATCATTAACAGGGAGGGCTGACATGTAGGCATGAGTCCAGAAAATAGTCAAATCTAACAATGCGTGTAGGAAAAGGCGAGTGAATGAGGAATATCAGTTGTCCACAGAGTCCAGGGGTGGGGAACCTAAAGGGATTTATTCTGGGAAATTTGGATTCAGCCAAAGGGCCACATTTGAGAACCTAGGGGGCTGCATGTGACCTCGAAGCCACAGGTTCCCCACCCCTGGTCCAGACTATGCTACTCGGTTTGTAATATATCCTGTAGAGCTTATTCTTATAATATATGTCTTGGACAAACATCTGCAGCAGACAGTGAGTAGAGCCCAAATTGTAATGGAAGGACAGTGAGAAAATCGCGTTTGAAAATCTGCAAAATTCTACCAATGAACCCAAGCTTCTTATTAAAAAGAGGGCTATATTTTTAATACTAGCAGTCTATTGGTATGTTATTTGGTGGGGAAGTGTTCTAAAAGTCTCTAAAAGATTGAAGTTGAAGATTGAGCATATGGAAATATGGAAACATAGAGTAATGGAAAGGTGCAGGTAGGTTGTAGCACATTCCAAACAAGGGAGTTTCCAAAAGCAGTTTAAAAGCTATCTCCAAAGACATGTATAGTCAGACCAAAAAAAACAAACAGTGGGGGGTTGTGAAGTTGGGGGGCTGTCAACATACAGAGTGCACAGGATAACCAATGGACAGTGATAGCCTATGCTTTGTCTTAATATTATCCATATCTCAGCATTGTGTTGTAAGTGACCTTTTTTGCAGTAATGCAATTTAGTGTACTGGTGTCAAACTCACTTAGAAATGGGAGAAACAAAACCATACATAAGGAACCCCTTTGGGCCTCATGTTAACTTAGAAAACTACATAGTAACATTATCTCTGTTTTATTGTATTTTTGTTTATTTTATTACATATTTCCCAATTACATTTTAATCTGATTCAGGCTGCACCTGAGAGTCCCCACAACCCATGTGCTACTTGACATCTCTGATTTAGAGTATATTCAACCCATTACTCTGTTTTGGGTTATTTTACAAATTAGATCTCAGTGTTCATTTTAGCCTAAAGAGGTTGGGTGAAGATAGATCACTCAACAAAACCACCCTTTGGATTATAGGTGACTGGCACAGACTTCCACAGAGTATTGCTTTAGGGTATGACAGCTGGTTGTTAGAGACAAATAATTCTAAGGATTACTTTGTGCAGGCCTGATGGTGAAGTAGCATTTGAAACTGAGCAAGTGAGTTTGCATTTTCTCACACACATATGTAGTCCACAGATAGATCTTGTTGCTTTGTTTGGAAAGTATTCCGAGCTGTTGATTCAGTATCTCTTTTGTCTGCTTTAAGTTCACGGAGATGAAAAAATATGAGAAGGAAATGTTTATTCTCATAAGTGGTCTCAACTGGTATAAAACTTCTTATTGTCTTACTTTGGGAAGGGGGTGGGATTTCTTTAGGAAGAGAAAGTTAAAGTCTTAAATTATTAAAGTAAGCTAAGAATGGGCTCAGGAATTGTACTGACCTCATGAAATCTGTTTCCTGTGAGAGACTCAATAATTTCTTACGATTGTCCTGCAGGGCATCTTGCCACTACTTTCTGTAGACATTTCAAGGAAGTCTAATTTGGTTGACTGAGCTCCACCAATCTTTGTTAACTGTAAACGTAGACATAATTATGTAGCAATGGTGCCAAATTTTAGTGGAAACTCTGGACATAGTCCCACAAAGAAAGGGAAACCAGTAATATATTCCTGAGTGATAAATCTGATATTGCTGCTACTAAATTAAATTATAAATGTTTAGTAAATCTTCAAGTACTGTATAAATGTGAGCTGTTATGATTATTATGTACATAAAGCACTTTGTAGTAATAAAACATTATAAAATGTAAGCTTTTGTTGGCACAGATATAATAATTGGGACTATTATTCCAATTGGTGACATAAATGAGATACAATACTAGCAAAATTAAGTCAGGAAAATCAGCAGAGCTGGGTTCATACAAAAGCATTATATTTTTAGACCAGGTGTTTATTTTTTTTTTTTATTGAACTGCAATCTCACTGGGGTAGGGAAATTCCCAGGAAGAAACTTTCTCTGCTAATACAGATCAGCATTTGTTTTAGAGTAGGTAAATAGAAATAACCCATACATCAGGGAATTTGTCAAGTGAGAAATTCACCTTCCTTAGTAATAAAGGGTTTCCAGGTACTTTTATAATATTTAAACCCCTGTTGATATATGAACTACTACTACTACTACTACTAATACTACTATTACTACTACTACTACTACTACTACTACTACTACTACTACTACTACTATTATTATTACTTAGTTGGTTGGGTTTTTTTTTAATCACGGAGAAACTAGCATTTCTAAATTTTATTGACATTTTCTTAGGAGAAATCTTCTTTTAGTTATATGTCACATATTTTTGAGAGTACATACTCATTGGTCCTGAGTTTGAGTGTAATATCTACCAATCACTCTCAGCCTCAGTTGCTTATATATAAAAGGAGAATAAGTATACTTTCACCACTTATAGTTTTTATCAGGTAAAAACACCATTAATCATTATCAGAGGGATTGTTTGAAGTTTTCTAGCTGAATGTCAAAGATAATATATTTTAAAGTAAATTTGTACTTTTCTATTTTGTTCTTACATCACTTATTTGCCTCCTTCTCCCTCCCAGGAAGATATATCTTACAACAATGAATAAAAAAGGAGAAAATTAAGCAATTGTGCCAAACTGTCTAATTCTTTGAAATAAGAACATTATATCTAGTGTTCCACACCTATGGCTCCCCACCTCTATACAGGAGTTGGAGAAGGTGACTTCTCATATTTCTTTGGGGCCAAATATGATCATTATGATTTTGTAGCATTCAGTTTCAATTGCATTATTGTTGCTTTTTCCTTTACATTGCTGTAGTCATTGTGTATATTGTTTCTTAGTTCTCTGTCTACTTTTTCCCCCTTAAATAGTACTTTATTTTTTCTACCAATTACACATCAGAAAAAATTTTAGCATTCATTTTTACAAGATTTTGAGTTCCAATTTTTTCTCCCTCCTTTCCCTTTCTCCCTTCCTCTTTTCTGAAAATGTGTTGCTGGGAAAAACCAAGTGATTTATAGTTGCTCAGATACTGTGTGCAGTGTTTTCCTGGTTCTGCTCATTTCACTTTGCCTTAATTTGTACAAGTCTTTCCAGGTTTTTCTAAAATCTGCCTGTTCATCATGTCTTATTGCACAGTAGCATTCCATTATATTCATATGTCACCTCTTGTTCGGTCATTCCCCAATTGATAGGTATCCCCTCAATTTCCCATATTTTGCCACAACAAATAAGGTTGCTGTGAATATTTTTGCACATGTAGGTCCTTTTCCCCTTTTTATGATCTCTTTGGGATATAGTAGTGGTATTGCTGGATCAAAGGGTATGCTCAGTTTGATTGCACTTTGGACATAGTTTCAAATTGTTCTCCAAAGTAGTTGGATCAGTTTACAGCTCCACTAATGGTCATTTGTGTCCCAATTTTCTCAAACCCTCTCCAACATTTATCATTTTCCTTTTTTGTCATATTAGCTAATCTGATTGGTGTGAGGTGATATTTCAGAGTTGTTTTAATTGGCTTTTCTGTAATCAAAAGTGATTTAGAGCACTTCATATGCTTATAGATAGCTTTGATTTCTTCACCTGAAAACTGCTTGTTCATATCCTTTGACCATTTGTCAGTTGGGTAATGGCTTGTGTTCTCATGAATTTGACTCAGTTTTCTATATATTTGAGAAATGAGACTTTTATCAGAGATACTTGCTATAAAGATTGTTTCCCGTCTTTCTGTTTCCCTTCTAATCTTGGTTGTATTGGTTTTGTTGGTACAAAAATGTTTCAATTTAATATGATCAAAAATATCTATTCCACATTTTGTAATGCTCTCTATCTCTTGTTTGGTCAGGAATTCTTCCCCTTTCTATAGATCTGATAGGTAGACTATTCCTTACTCTGCTAATTCAGTTGCTACATTGTCTGTAGTACCTTTTAGCAAGATGTAGTTTACTTCCTTATCTCATTTAATTAGGTCTGTTTTTGCTTTTACTTTGTCTAAGATCAGTATTGCTACCCCTGCTGTTTTTACTTCAGCTGAAACTAAATGGATTCTGCTCCAGTCCCTTACTTTTATTCTGTGTGTGTCTCTCTGCTTGAAGTGTGTTTCTTGTAAGCAAAATATTGTAGAATTCTGGTTTTTGATCTACTCTGCTGTCTGCTTCTGTTTTTATGGGACAATTCATCCCATTCACATTCACAGTTATGATTACTAACTTCATATTGCCCTCCATCCTATTCTTCCTCCTGTTTATCCTCTTTCTCCTTTCACCCTTTTTATGCCTCACCGTATTTTGCTTCTATCACCACCCCCAATCTGCCCTCCTTTCTGTCAGTCCCCACAGCCCCTTTACTTAGTCTCCTCTCCTACTTCCCTGTTGGGTACAATAGATTTCTATATTCAACTGATTGTGTATATGATTCCCACTTTGAGCCAATACTGAGGAGAGAAAGGTTCAAGCAGTGTCCATTGCCAACCTTCCCATGTTCCCCTCCACTGTCTTTCTTGCTTCTTCATGTGAGATAGTTTACCCCATTCTACCTCGCCCTTCCTTTTGCATCCATTGTACTCCTCTTTTCTCTGTTTACTTCACTTTGCTTCATTTCATATAAATCTTCTCATACTTCTCCATATTGCTGTATTATCTTTTGCCACACAGTAACATTCTATTACATCCATCCACTTCTTGTTTAGCTATTTCCCAGTTGATGAGCATCCACTTTGTTCCTAATTTTTTGCTACTATAAAAAGTTCAACTATAAATATTTTAGTATTGATAGAGTGCTGGGCTTGAAGTCAGGATGACCTGAGTTCAAATCCAGCCTCAGATACTCACCAGCTGTATGACAGTGGCACGTCACTTAATCCCATTTGCTCCAGTTTTCTCATCTGTAAAAATGATCTGGAAAAGGGAATGACCAACTGCTCTAACACCCTTTCCAAGAAAACCCCATGGACAACAGGGTACACAGGGTCATGAAGAGTTGGACATGTGTGATCATTGAACAAAAAAAGGACTTTTCTTTAGTTATTGGTGTTCTTGTGCTCTATAACTAGCAGTGGACGATTATGGGTCAAACATTAATGGGTGTTTGAGCCACTTTTTTTGCATGATTCTTGATTGCTTTCCAGAGTAGCTGGGACAATTCACAGCTTCGACAGTACTTTAACATTTCTATCTTTTCACTGTAATATTGTCTGTCCTTATCTTTGCCAGTTGGCTGGGTGTGAGGTGGAAACTTCGAAGTTGTTTTTGATTTGTATTCCCCTTTTTATTAGTGATTTAAAACATTCTTAGAAACTAGATAGCTAGATTGTTTAGTAGATAGAGCACAGGATGTAGATCCAGGAAGACCTGAGTTCAGATGTGTCCTAGACACTTAATAACTCTGTATGTAGCCTTGGGGAAGTCACTTAACCTCTTAATCTCAGTCTCCTCATCTTTACAATGGAGATAATAATCTCACAGGATTGGCGTGAATCGGGGAAGACCCATAATGCTCTTTGCAAACCAGAAAGCACTAGATAAATGCCAGTTATTATTAGCTATCACTTTTCTGTCATATAGTTTTAATGGTTTGTAATTCTTTTGAGAATAATCTGTTCATATCTTTTGACCACTTCCCTTTCAGGGAATGGACTTCTGATCATGTGTGTGTGTGTGTGTGTGTGTGTGTGTGTGTGTGTGTATGTATTCCTTCTAGTTCCCAATGTATCTTGACCGTGAGGCCTTTAGCAATTAAAGACAACTGTTTTTCCCCAACTGACTTCTTCCCCTTCTCATCCTTGTTCCATCAGCTTTGTTCACATGAAAGCTTTTAAATTTCTTATACTCTAAATAATCAATTTTATCTTTTATTATTGCCTCTGGGTAATTTACATTTTCAGGTTTATCAAGCATTGTGTTAGTTCATTCACTTCTGATTCGTCCTCATAGGGACTGTCCCATTGATCAACTATTCCGTTTCCTTAACCAGTTGTATCAGCAATGCAGTATTCACAATACCTACAGTAACTATAAATATGCTGATATAGTTATTAATCACAAAATGGAACAGGCTCTCTACATAAGAAATATAGATAGTGCATTCATTTAAATACCAGAAGACTGAGTCCCAAAACCAGAAAGTCAAAGCCAACCCAGTCGTGATGAAGTTGGCACATGTGGTCAAAGCAGTAGATACCCACATGCTCAAGCCTTCAAACAGGACAGGCTACCTCAGGCAAAGATCCTCCTCTCCTCACGCACGCAACTGCTCAGCGTCCAGGCAGCTTGGTCCCAGCAGCTCC
>CM053591.1:91449547-91479533 GCA_028646515.1 Pseudochirops corinnae
TCTGGCCCGCTCAAAGCAAAAGGAGTTCGCAGCTGCAGCCACTGCCTCTGACGCTGCTTTCAGTCCTCACCGCACGGAGACTAGCTTGGTTCCGGCGTTCTCTTGCTCCACCCCTTCCTGCTACGTCAGCAAGCTCAAGGGGCATGGAAGATCTTCAAATCCCAGTATTGTTACACCAGTATCAAATAGTTTTGATGATTACTTCTTTATAATTTAGTTTGAGGTGTAGGAGTGCAATTTCCCCTCAATTCCTACCCTTTTAAAATTATTTCTTTAAATAATCTTGATCTTTTGTTCTTTCAAATGAATTTTTGTTTCTATTTTATCTACTACTAGTATTCACTTGGTTGGTTGGTTAGTGTACTACTTAATCTGTAAATTAATTTTGATAGTAATGGTACAGTCCAGCCATGAACATTGAATATTTAAATTCTTTATTTCTTTAAACTACATTTTTCCATGGAATATTTAAATATATATATTATGCTTTGGTGAACTCCTAGATATTTTTAAATTTTATAGGTAATTTAAATAGGACTTCACTTTCCATGATGCTTTCTAGATTTTGTTATTGCTATTGTAGAAATACTTTTTTGTGAGTGTGTATATTTTGTTACCTACTACTTAACTGAAGGTACTTCTAGAAGACTCTAGATGTTTTTCTGATTCCCTGGGATTTTCTAAGTAAATCATCATGTTAAAAGCAAATAGGTATACACTTATTTCTTCTTTTTCTGTCTTTGTATTTTTAATTTCTTTCTCTTGTATTAGCATTTCTCCAGTTGTGCCAGATAATAGTAGGGATAACAGGCATCCCTGTTTTGCTCCTGTATTTATTGGAGAAGCTTCTAGTATCTCCTTTTTTGCATATAATGATAGCTTTTTTGTTTAGTTTTTTAAAAATTATATTAATATCCATCTGTACTCATTCTTTGCAGTTTTTAATGACATAAATGGACATTATTCTTTGTTAGAGACTTTTTTTTAGCATCTATTGATTAAGCATATATTAATATGTTAACTAATTATTTTTTATTTTGTTTTGGCTAGACCATGTGATTTACTAAGTTTAGGAAATTTCCCAATGCAAACTTCCTGTAACAATGCAGATAAATAGCAGTTCTGCAGTTTGGACTTTTAGACCATTAACTGCCTGTACCACATGATAGATTCTTGCTCAAGGTAACACAGCCAAGATTTGAACAAGGCTACTACTCATGTTCAAATTAATATGTCCTGATTATTTTCCTGTGATTATGTAAATACATTATAAAATTATGTGTGTGTGTATATATATATATATATATCCCTTTTGCTCTCCATTCCTTGCCTGGTCCCTCACTCTAACCCCCCCCCAAAAAAAAATACCTCCAAGGAGAGAATTGCTTACTAGTACCTATTTATATTATGTACTAGAAGTGCATGAAGGTTAATGTGTTCCTTTTTTGCAGAATTATTAAAACTAGGTTATGAACAAATGTCACCTCTTTTAAGAGAAGTGTTTTAATGTTTTTTTTTTTAAAGAAGATTTAAAATTTTTACCCAAAATAGGATGACAAATCATTCATTTGGCTTTTTGCCACTAGGAAAACAATTTACTTTCCTTTTTTACTCTCTGAGCTCTTTTGAACTTGCATTTGACTTTAAGCCACATTATGGAATTTAAATATTCTTTTAACTCTACATTTTCAAATATTTCCAAATTTGTTATATCCCACTATACATTAAAATGGGCTTGATTTTTTTTTCTCCTGCTTGCTGTAAAGAATAGAAGAATTGCCAGGACTAACAAACAATGGAAGATACTATATGTTTTTGCAGTGCTTAAAAAGTATTCTGGGCTCATTTTAAATTTAATTTGGTTTTACAATAAGATCACAATTTTTCACATAAGCACCAAACATCTGGTTCATATTTTGTTTGTAAATGATATGGCTGATGTATATTACAGAAGTCTGTTGTGCAATTAAGAAAAGACACTTTGAAATTTTCAAAATGAGTTGTGTTCAAATGGAGCTTGGGATTTATCTCAGGGAAGAAGGAGCAGTAGGAACTTCTAAAAATTAAATAAATAAATGGTCAAAATGTAAAACTTCTATGTATTCACCCCTTTCAAAAGCATGAAAAATGGAAAATTTCACAAGTGAAAGTTAAAGTTGACCTAAGGCAGTTTTAGATTGTGGAGCCTTCAAATTTTATTCATGGGATGTTTTTAGAGACATTTTGTGGTTTGTTCACTCCAGTTAATTCCAGGCAATCCTTCTGCATTTCTATCAGATGGACATTTTGATACTTCAAAACTTCATTTGGCACAAAATACACTTAGAGCAGCAAGGAAGGAAAATGAGATTTTTGGTTAGTTCTTATAATCTGTAAATTTTATTTTAAAGCATTTTGGGAATGGTAAATCAGACAGAATAAATACAGCTGTTGAAGCTAGACAGTACTATTGAAGCTTAATATGCTTACTAAATATTTAAAATTGATAAACCACTAACTTCGTATCACCTGCTTTGTTAAAATATTTCAAGGTCAAAGGTTTTCTTTTGCAGGGGAAATCCAAATGCAGGACAGAGGCTTAATAATTTACTACTTGGTCACTGAGCAACTCTGGGTAGTCCTAGTTCAATCACATAATCTTTCTCTGCCACATTCTTCCTCTGTAAGGCTTGATTGTTATACTGTGGAAAGAGCACTGTTTTTGGAGTCAGGGGACATGGTTTAACTTCCCTGTCCATTGCCTACTGTTACTGTGACCTCTTTGTAAAATGAAGGTGTTTGCCCTAGATGGCCTCTGAGGTTTTTTCCAGCTTCATATCTGTGATCCTAGAAGAGCTATCAATTTCTGATCTTTTTTCCATCCTAATAGTCTACATTTCTATGGTGCTAGGATCTTAAAACTGTAGTTGGAAGGGATTCCAGAATATCAAGGTCAACTCCTGTATTTAAAGAAGAGGAAATCAGGCCCCGGAGGCATTAAATGATTTACCTCTGGTCCTGCTGGTGAAAGTAAATTCCTGTACTCAAAACCTTGTAGAATTGTTATAAATCAGAATATCAATAACAATTTGATTTTTATTAGACCTTATGTTAGAACTTGGAAGCCTTAAACACCACCTCCAAGAACCCAGGATAACTCTTACACGTGATGCATGATTTAGTGGTGATTTTTAAAAAAGAAGTATATTTAATGAAAATCATATTCTTATAGACCAGAGCACAACAAAAGTAGCTAATATACACCTTGCTTTTCTTTTAAAGATAATGTATCCTGATTTCCCAAAAATGAAAGAATAGTTGTTGGTCAGTATAAACTATTGTTAGGTATCAAATGTAAAAACCAAAATTTACTAAACAAACATTAACACGCTTGAATGTTACCACATTTAGAGAATATTAGAAAAGAGAATTATATATGAAATTGTGAATTTCTGTTACAGGTAGTTTGTAAGTGTATATCAAATTTGATATTTAAACATAAAATTGTGGCCAAACAAATATTTCTTATTAAATATTAATAATATTAACATGTAAAGTTTTGACCAAATTGCCCTGCATATTTGCTTCCCTCCTTTTCTCTTTGGTGTTATCTTTTCAATTTTTTTTTCTTTTGTTGTTTTACATCACTATCACTGCCCACCGATTCCCTTCCTGACCCAATAGGAGCTCTCCCTAAATAAATCAACACTTTGGCAGTCCCTGAAAATGTATGGCTCATTTATCACCTCTTGTCTTCCTCCTCTCAGCCAAATAGTGAGAAGTGTACTTCATTATTAGAGTCATGATTGGTCACTTCATTGATCACCTTTACATTTGTAGACAGGTGTTACAGTGGATAGAGTGCTGGACCTGGATTCAGGAAGATGCATCTTCCCAAATTCAGATACAGCACAGACATTTACTAGCTGTGTGACCCTGGCCAGGTCCCTTAACCTTATTTCCCTCAGTTCTCTCATCTGTAAAATGAGCTGGAGAAAGGAATGGCAAGCTGTTCTAGTATTTTTGCCAAGGTAACCCCAAATGGGGGTCACAGAGTCATACATGACTGAAAACAACTGAATACATACATTGTAGTCATAATACAAATGGTCCTCCTGTCTCTGCTTACTTTTACTCTGTGCTCACTTCTTCCTTGTTTTCTCTGAATCCATTATAGTCATTCTATCTTATGGTCCAATTATATTGCATTCATCTACCATAATTAGTTCAATGAATTCTCAATTGATGTTCCAAAGTCACAAACTTACAAAGTTTATGGAAGTGATCACAGACATCTTTGGTATCTTGAGATCATCTTTCTATGCAAGTTAACACTCATTATTAATAAGAGTACTTACCATTTTAAGGACTTACAGTTTAGCCATATATTATCTCATTCTATTTATAGCATCATTTGAGTCAGAGTCAGCAGTTTTGCAGTTGAGAAGACTCCAAGGGACAAAATTAAGGACTTTTTTACTTAGGGGCCAAGCATCTGTTCCATACACTCTCTTGCTTGGTCATTTTAAAATTAAAATATGACTGAAGGGGGTGGCTAGGTGGCTGAATGAATAGAGCACTGGCCCTGGAGTCAGGAGGACCAGAGATTAAATCCAGCCTCAGATACTTAACACTCACTAGCCCTGTGACCTTGGGCAAGTCACTTAAACCCAATTACCCTGCCTTCCCCACTCCAGAAAGCAAAAAATAAAATAAAATAAAATAAAATAAAATATGACCAAAAGACATTCTCGAATACATTTGTATATGCAATGATAAGAATGTAGTAATGCATTTGTGTCCAAGAGTAAGAGAAATGGGCCATAAACATTTAGCTTTGTATGCCTACATTTCCTTTAGAGAGAGAGAGAGAAGATGAAAAACAAAACCCAGTGTCACTCTACATATTTTCTGGCACATCCCTTGGAAACTGCATCTGTAAGCCACGGAACCATTAATGTTGCACCAATGTAATGCGTTGATCATCCTGTTTAGCTTGGCGCTGCCTTGAAACCACTCATTCTCTGAATCAGACGCTTGCCAGTTCCTCATGTTTGATTCATTCACACTTCAACCAAATAAAATACTGTCCTGAAAGAACCATTTGATGTTCACTTCTTAGGATACTATTTGACAGAGGTATATTTGACTTCAGCTTGGCAATGCCGTATCAAATCATTTACAGACTGTGATTTTTAAAAGGCTGTAGAAATTATTAGTGTAGGCGTTATTTATCTAAAGTAGATATATTGTAACTACCTTGCCAAGCATGTTTTTTTAAGGTATAAGCTATTGTTTTTTTTTTTTTTTTCCTTTTTTCTTCATCCAACTGCTACTGTACAGATTTGGCAGACATTTATGTTGTTGTTTCACCCTGGATTTATTTTATTTTGTTAATTTAATAAAATTGTTAATTAATTTCTTTAAGCATTTTGAGAGGTAGGAAAGGTTGTACTAAATATAGCTTTCAAGGGGTTAAACTAGTTCACATCACATTTTCTATCCTTAAACTCAAAGATTGAGGCAGGATGTAAACTGCTCGGCTGGCATAAAGCTTGAATGATTTGGACGGTGTCAGCACTGTTGTCAGTTAAAGAATAATACAGGCAGGTCTCACTCAGCCTTGGCAAAGCAGTCCTCCCTTTGTCCATTGGTTGCATAGGTCTGAAAGAATCTGAAATTTCTCAAGAATAATAGTATAATTCTGCTTTTAAGGGGGGGGGTTACATTTCTGTATGCTTTACAATAGAGGAAGGCTAAAGAAATTTGTTAAGAGAGGCTCCCAGGTGTCTATTTTCCTCATATAGGTGGACGGACCACCCTTCACACCTCAGTCATTCCAAGGACTGACCAGCCTGCAGCTGGTCAGACCTGATACGCGGTAGTAACTTTCAAAGAATAGAAATAATGCTTCTGAAGATTTGTGTGCTATAGTGATATAAGACGCCAAATCTCTTATGCAGTGAATCTTGTTTCATCCTTTGCAGGTAGGAATCCATAGTTATCTGTAGGTGTAAGTAGATAAGTCCTAGGATGGAGTAAAAGGGTTTAGAGTTATAAAGGACCACGATGGTCTTTTGATATAATCCCTTTATCGTTACTTATCTGCAGGCACTTTTCTTTATGCTATCTCATTTATTCCTGAGTTAGGAGCAATTATCCCCATTTTGAAGGTGGGGAAACCAAGGTAGATGTTTTAGTGCCTTGGTTCATGGTTACACAGTTAGTACTTGCCTGGGGCAGGGTTTGAACCTAGGTCTTCCTGACTCTAGACACTGGAACACCTAGCTTTTTGACTAACTGTTACTACATCACCAGGCAGCTCTCTACTGGTAAGCTGTAGAGCACAGGCTGGTCTGTATTTCATTGTAACATCCTTGTTACAATGAAATCACAGACTGGTCCACCAAGAAGAAATTGTGGGGTTTGCACATTTTAGACATACCAGTGTCAGCTATGGTATTTATTTGAATTTATTTGAATTTCGGTCAAAATAAATAGGAAAGTCACTTCTATGGAGTATAAACTCATTGAATTCATGGACTGTTGAATTTTTTGTCATTTGTATCACTTTATAACACTTTATAAATGTTTGTCGACTGATGGCAAGTTCCTAGAGTTTCTATAAGCAAGTGGTCTATAGGTAGAGTTTCTACATGCAGCAGGTCATTGCTGTTCATTTTCCTTTATCAGTCTCATCTCTTGGAATCTTTGGTTTCCTTCAAGATTTAAGCTTAAGCTTGTCCTTCTTCATTAAACCTCTCATGGTTTCATTCCCATTCCCTCACTTACTAAACCCTCTTCCAGGGCTCTTCTTCCAGTGTAATTTTGAGTATATTCTTACATGTTCTATTTCCCAATTAAATATAAGCTTTTTGAGGGCAGAGATTGTCAGGCCTTTCCTTATTTCCCCATTAAATGTAAGCTTTTTGAGGGCAGAGACTGTCAAGCCTTTCCTTATGTTCTCAGTATTTAGTACATAAATACTTAATAAGTGATCGTTAATGGATTAGTTCCCCCTCTCTGGGAAACTATAGATTAGCTCTAAGACTACTCTGTAGTAGAGCTCAGAGAGACAATCTATTAAATATATTAAAGTAACATGGATTGCTCTTTTTTTTTAACACATCTATAAAATTTTAGAATTGCAGAGTACCTGAGAGCTTATCAGATCCAAACTCCTCTAGTATAAACCTCAAATTAATAGATGAAGAAAATGATATCCAGAAGTGTCAAATGAATTTTTCTAGATTATAAATAATTCAGCATTCCAGTCTTTAGGACCCAAAATGAAACAAGCGGGGTAGTAGAGGGCCAAGGTGAAATGTGCAGTCTTACTTGCTTAACAAAAATTCATCCTGCTCTTTTAAAGTGTTGGGGGTGGGGGGTTGGGGTGTGTGTGAGAATAAACTTTTTATAGTGCTTACTATGTGCCAGCACTGTGCTGAAGCACTTTAAAAAAAAATACTATCATATTTAATTCTTAGAACAATCTTGCGAGGTAGGTTCTATTGTTACCCCCATTTTACGGTTGAATAAACCTGAGGCACATACTAAGTGACTTGTCCAGGGTCATGCAGCTAGTAAGTGTCTGATGCTGAATCTCATTTCCTTCTTTATCAGTCAAAAGAGAGGATAATGTTCCTGAGAGGCATATAAACAACTGGGAAGAAGGCCACATCAGTCTTCGTTCAAAATCATTGAACCAAGCAGTATACTGCGTAGAACCTTTTAGCACCGCATAAAACATGCTTTAAAATTTGGAGACTCTCTTCTAGGGAAGGAACCTACTGATGTACCTCAGATAGGGCTAGACTTTTCAGCATTCATGCCTAGTCAGGAAGTGCTAGTAATCTTTCATTGGAATGATATATGTCATTTATTCTTTCTTCTGAATCTTATATTGTAGCAAGATTCTTATATGTACATGCACATACACTTCTGTAACTAACTTTTCTGTGTGTGTGTGTGCGCGTGTGTGTGCGTGCATGTGTGTGTGTGTGTGTGTGTGTGTGTGTGTGTGTGTGTGTGTTTAAGAGAAAAACTACATTTTGGCTGTACTGGGAGCTTCCCACACAGATGAAATCAAAGTTCCAGACTAAAACAAATAGTCTATCTAGTAAAAAAAAAAAAGTGGCTATTAGACTTATTTCTGTTAAAAGGGAATTGAAAAAAATATTATCGACTAGATTGATTACTGGAAATTCGGTAATATACCATCTGTCTCATTACCCATTCATCCATAACTTGGAAATTACTGTGTGTGTGTGTATATGTATATATATATATATATATGGAGGCAGAGGAGAGCCAAGAAATAATCAGGCAGGGAGACAGCTTATCATAATAACATGAGCAAGAGATTTGGGGAGCAGAAGAGCTGAGTTTGAATCCTGTCTCAGAAAGGGATTAGCTTTGTCATTGTGATTATATGATTTATCTCAGCCTTAGTGTTCTTATCATTAATATGGTCATAATAGATAGCACCTACCTTGTAGGGTTGTTGTGAGGAGCTAATTAAATTTTGAATCAGAATGTTATATTTTTCTAATTATTGCTTTAGCCACATAAAAATATTGATTTTTTTTTTTAACCAATGAAGCCATGACAGTTACTGAAAAATACTATCTATGGAAAGTGAACCCTTTCCCTTACATAGGATTTCTTCCTTGTGTATACATTTTAAATTAGTGTAGTTACAAATGTCAGATTTCGATCAAATACTTAGCATGTAATCAATTGATTTTTGCCCCCACTTCCTCTTCCTGTTTCTTTCATTAGAGCTTTTCCCCACCAATTTTTAAATTTTTAGTTGATTTCTCAATTGAGAATTAACATTTAAAAAGAAGAAAATAGTTTGTTACGACTCAATTCGGGAGAAATGGGTGAGGCTCCTTGTTTCAGCATCTCAGTCAACAGGTGAGGAAGTTGTTCTCCCAGACAAGGGGGAGTTCTGTGGGGTTTGGATTGTATGGGCAGGGAAAGGAAAGCATTAGTGAGGGGTCCTTCTGAAGGAGCAGAGATGGGGAATTCCCAAATCCATGCCCCGGTCCTTTGTGTTGAATTTAGTCTGTGGTAGGGGAAGGAGAACCAGATAGGATGGAAATGCTAGCCAAGTTAATCAAAACTGATTTTGATTAACAGATAGGTTCAGGGAAACACTGGAATGACAATGGGAGGGAGTCTGACATGGCAGCCCCGAAAAAAAGCCAAAACAACAGACATTTATGCAACGATATTTGGGAATCATTGGCTTTTAAATTCTCATACATGCATGGCTAAGAGGCCTAGGCTGACATTTTATAGGCTCTCTAGACCCACAGAAAAAGATATTGCTGCTAAAACCTTGAGTAATACTTTGATGGTACCAGAAAATTCAGTGACTTCTCTCTGGCACATTGATTTGATAAATACAAAATCTCACAGGCAGAAGGATATTTGGAAAATAAATGTAAGAATCATCAAGGTAATTAGTGTCAAAGAGGTAATGTTTGCTCACGTCAGCCAATTCTTCCTTAGTGGTTAAATGTATTTTTTTGATCATTTTGTGTTATTATTTTCACTTTACCTGAACTTCATAAAATAGTTTCTTTATAACATAACTTTGAGGTATTTATAAGTATTATTATCACCACTTTGCCAATGAGGAAATTGAAGTAGCATCTGGAAAGGCATTGAATAAAGGTGCAGAGTCATGAGTAGGAAAATGTGAAAGATGGTGTTGAATGATTTGGGGTAACTGGAGTAAAGGGCAGGGAAATGTTTATGATGAGATCAGATAAAAAGGGTGTAGGTAGGGGTGGGCTGGCAAAGAGCCTTGAAACCCAGAACGAGGAGGCTAAACTTTCCACAGAGGAGTAAGTGGGGTCATTGCAAAGCTTTGACTCAAGTAGTGACAAGGTCAGAGTTCTTTGCCAAGGAAGATAATTTTGGGTATAGCTAGAGGGGAGAGAGGGTGGAAATAGGTTGTTGACTGGTAAGGAAAATCTTGTGGTTCCTGCCTTGGTAGTCGAAGGACTGAAAAACAAAGGGTTTAAACAATGAGGCTGTTCATTTTTGTCATGTGGGAAGTCCATCCTACCATTGACATAATTTCATTCAGAAAACATGGGGAATTGTGAATATACATGTCTGTTTTTCTAGGAAAGGTAAAACTGAATTGTTGGATGCTACTTTTACATACTAATGACTTGTTGATGGTAATGATGGGTTAACTTCACAAGTCCTAGCCAAAAATCCACTAGAAAAGAGATTTCTTTGGTTTTTGTTTTTTAAATGCTCAGTTAACTTTAATTTGTAATATTAGCAAAGTGGTCAGAAGGAAAATGGAAAAAAAATATTTCCAGTTTCTAGTTTGATGACACTGCTCTCGACATACCTTGGGATGCCATATGATGGCTTCCAACAGTTCAGATTTGGTTATAGCTTTAGAAATGATACTGTCTCACACATTTAAAAGCTTTTTTCTCAAAACCCAGGTGAGATATCTTCACTTCCATAAATATATATATATGTATATATATATATATATATAATTTATATACACACACAAAATATTTTTTAATCTTTTTTTTTGAAGAGGGGAAAGGCAGGGCAATTGGAGTTGAGTGACTTGCCCAAGGTCACACACATAGTAAGTGTGTCAAGTGTCTGAGGTAGGATTTGAACTCAGGTCCTCCTGACTCCAGGGCTGGTGCTCTAGTCACTGTGCCACCTAGCTGCCCCCACATATATTTTTTTAACTTTACCTCTGATTTCATTGTAATAGTAAACTTCTGCTGATGCTACTCTGCATGGATTTCTTTATAATTTATATCATCCATTGAGAGGTTAGTTGACTTGTCCTGGGTTATAGTGCTAGTATGGGTTAGAAGTGGAATTTGAACTGAAGTTTCTTTGATGCCAAGGCCAAGTCTTTATCCATTAAACATGATGTGTGCACTTCCTCACTTCATATATGTATATGCGTGTATATATGTGTGTGTGTATATATATATATATATATATATACGTGCTTTTGTATGATATGTCATTATCATACTTGTGAATTAATTATAAGTAGTCAGGATGTCAATCATAACTTATTACATTACATGTTACTATGGTTATGATAGAAAAAGAACAAAGAGCATTAGTTTTCACTTCAGAAAGTCAACCGAATGTGAAGTTTCAAATTTGGTTTTGGGTCCTGATACTTGTTAATTATGTGATCTTGATTTCATTTAACCTTTAATGCCCAGAGCTGATAAATGTGATCTCTCCTCTTTCCGCTCTTGTTCCTCTTCGCCCCAACTTACATGGGCAGGGACTTAGATCAGTTCCTTACAGATATGCAGCTTAGGCCTATATATGAGTTACTCTGTCTTCACAGAATGCTCTTTCCCCCTCCTTCAGGACAGTACCAAATATAGTCACAGTAGAAGAGGAATATAGATAGAAGATGAAGGTAGACATCTAGATAAGGGACCCATACACATCCCAGATGTATTTCCCACTTCTCCTTTCCTGATTCCTCCCTATTGAGTCAGTTTTCTGGCAGAATCCATAGAAATGCCCACACAAAGGAAGACTCCATGAGATAGTGACATAATGAATGCTGCTGTGCCCTTCCCAGGAACCCAGAGGTTTACTTGGGCCATTTATTCTTTGCTAGACTAAATCACTTATGCTCACAAGCTACAGGGTTGTAGTACCAACAGTTAACCCAACCAACCCTTAAACAACATATTGGGGGAAAAAAGCAATATATCATCGTGCATTTGCCAGCTCTTAGTGGCTTCACTGGGCTTAACCTAGTTACAATTCTGATATAACCTTTCTGAGCCTCAGTTTCCAGATAATGCTATCTGTCCTACCTGCTACATGGGAGAGTTATAAGGAATTGACAAGAAAATGCATGTGAAAGCCCTTGATAAATTATAAAACACTCAAAGGCACTGTGATACCAATAAATTGCTCACTAGAGTTGGTTAAGAAAGGGATTGACCACTTGCTACCTACGTGCACCTGGGCAAATTATTTACAATATCTGCTTCTCTATTTCTTCCTCTGGAATAATATAGAGATAGACTAGATGACCACTGTGGTCACTTGCAGCTCTTAATCTGTGACCCTTTGTTCTTCCTCCACTGTCTAGAGTTGTGAAGGATTACTATAATTTAGATCTGTCATTTTTTCTGGCTTTGATATATTTTTAGTCACCTTGGTACAGTAGAGATAGACTTACCTTTGCCAGGTGCTGTCAGGGGGAAGATGAGTCTGTGAACTGAACAACAAAGAGTTTGAGTGGATGGGTGGGAATTGCCATCGGTTTCTCTCCAGTGTCCCATTAGAGGTTATTAAATTATGTTTTAAGTGTGTTTATAAGATGCAGGCATCTAGGTGGCACGAGGGAGAGCATGCCAGGCCTGGAGTCAGGAAGACTCATCTATCTGAGTTCAAATCCAGCCTCAGACACTAACTGTGTGACCCCAGCAAGTCACTTAACCCTGTTTACCTCAGTTTCTTTATCTGTAAAATGAGCTGGGGAAGGAAATAGCAAACGACTCCAGGATCTTTGCTAAGAAAACCCCAAATGGGATCACGAAGATTTGGACACAACTGGAGCAACTGAACTAAAATAATAGAAGATGCAGAAGGCTCAAATTAAGAGACTTTCCATGAGATATAACACCTACAACACACAGTCCAAGGTCTATATTAGCCTCCTCAGCATCCTTATATTGTACTATAGCTGATTATTTGTGCGGATTCTAAGATTCCTTTTCCTTTCACTATTTGATAATCACCTGTTAGAAAAGTGGAATTTCACAATAAGAAAAAACAACTGGGGAAAAAGTAGATGGTAGAGAAACAAAAGTGACACGTGAAAAATGGATTAGGAAAAGGGCTGGAGAATAATGCCTATTTTAAGTGGAGAGAAGTAAAGCATCAATAACTCTTTTTTCCCTTCACCTTTCCATTATGTCTCACAGCTTTTGTCTTCTTGTTCCTAGCTCCTCTACTCACTAGCCTCGCCTCCAAGAAGCAATGTCTTGGTGAATTAAAACTCTCTTACTTCCTCCCTATGAAAGTATTAGCAATTTCTGTTTCATAACTTGTGGATCTATTCAGCTCTAAGGAAGCCTTTCAGGGATGAGCAACAGTACTTTTAATCTGTAGGATAAAAAGTCCATGACTGCCTCAGAGATTGGGATTCTGTAGTGATTTTATTTCATTATGAACCTACACCAGCATTATTTAATGCAACCAAGTTTTGAATGCTAGTAGAGAACACACTTAAGGTCATGGTCTAAAAGGACTTTGATGTCCTGCATAAGGCTGATTTTCCCATAATATGCATGAAAAGCTTGTGCAGTATAGCTCTTAGGAAATGAATATTTGTTCGTGTAGGTTACAATAGGAGACATAACCTGTGAGTGATGGGAGATGTCGGGCAGAATATGGATTTGGAGGAAAAAGGGGGAGAACCGGCATGAAAAAATTAGCCATGGAAATCCATGAATGCAAAGCTGAGAATATTCCTGGAAATGTGGCAGCTATATTTTACCAGAAATGACAGGCATCTTTTTTTTTCATATCCTGCTAGTAAAGTGTTTCTGATTTTTTTTTTTAACAAACTAAATAATTTCCCCACAGATTTCATGCCCCTTTTCTCCTGCTTAGAAAACTCCACATGTTTCTTCTCTCTTCCCAGTCCCTAGTCTTTGGTGTTGGGGGGTGGAGGAGTAACATATGAAAAGTATCATTCTCTGGATTTTTCTTTACTTGTCCATAAAGAAATACATTTTGGTAGTTAAGGCCACTATCCTGGCTTTTTCTTTGACCAAATAAAATTGATTCTTCGTGTTTTTAAATGTTCATGTTTGGAGACAAATGTCTTGGGTTGAAATATGACTGCCACAATGTATTGGACTTTGGGCAGGTCACCACCCTCCCCTGGAATCTCAGTGTCCTCATCTTTAAAATGAGGGAATTGGACTACATGACCTCTCAGCTCCATTTTGGCTCTAAATCATTGATCCTATTGGCAAATTTTTAATAAAAAGTATGTTCCTTATTTCAAAGCTACCTTTGTTGATTTTAATGTTGATAACAAATACTTGTTAAGCACCAGATGGGGTCTTCATTCTAATCCCACCCCCCAAAAACACAGGAAGTATAGATATTGTATTTATCATACTGACAAGTGAGAGAAGATGAAAGATCATAAACATTTTAAGGAAATAGAGGGAATAGGCTGGGTATATTGACAGTTTATGGGACTCTGGTGAATTCCAAGGAATAAAAGGAAAAGGAGAAAAGGAATCTCTTCTTGGTGTGAAGACACTAAACAAAAACTCTGAGATAGAAGAGGGAGCAACACCAAGTCAAAGGTGTATTATTTTATTTGGAACGAAAGAAGATGAAAGCATGTAGTAGCATAGGATCTGAACATAAAGGATCTTGAATCTTAGGGGTTTGATATGGAAAGGATGGAGTCAAGTTTTATATATAATGGAATGACTTAGAGCACTAATGTCAATTAATTGAAGCAGAGAAACGGGATAGATTGGAAAAAGGAGATGCAAGAGGTGAGAGGTTGGGTAAGGAACTGAGAAAGTCATTGGTTTTTTTAAACAAATTTTTCTTTTTGGCTTTTTGAAGGGGGAAGGGAAGAACAATTGGGGTTAAGTGACTTGCCCAAGGTCACACAGCTATTATGTGTTAAGTGTCTGAGGGCAGATTTGAACTCAGATCCTCCTGATTCCAGGGCCAGTACTCTATTTCCTGCGCCACCTAGCCACCCCATGAGAAAGTCATCATTGCCACTTGTGTCTTGATACTTGGATGGGTTAAAGTTTTAAGAGAACTAGGGAATTTTCATCCACATATTGAGTACTGACTTTTTTTAAATAGAAAAATCAGTCATTTGGATTAGTGGTTGTCTGAGTGTAAAAATGAAGGGTAGAGAGGAATGGAAGGGGATGTTTAGGATGGAGAGGAATAGATGGCAATGGGAAAGCTAGGATGGTTTGGGGAAAAAAAACGAGAGTAGCAGCTCGCTTCTCATTGAACTTTTCCCAGTGATCAGTTTTTCTTATTGTTTTGGTAGGCCCCATTAGGCAGTGAGTTCTCTGCATAAACTATAATCATTTTTCCACATCATTTTTCCCTGTTTCTATATTGATTCTAGTTGAGTGCAACATTGCTTCTCCTTCCCATAATGAAGATTAGTGTTAGGGAAATGGCCAAGATGCCAATTTCTAAATCTTGTCTATAATAATAGCTCATTTTGCTTTTAAGGTATGTTCATAAATTGTGGATCTTCTAAAGGATAAAGGCATGAGATTAAGTGTATTTATGTTTTTATTAAACACGTGCAAAGTTGGATTTTGTGGGAGTTTTTGGTTTTTGTTTCCCACTCCAAATACATATAGAGTATGAAAACTAAGTGATCTCCTGATTGTAATTTCTTTGTCATTAATTTTCACCCTCATTCAATTTTGGTTCAATTTCACCAGGTATGGCCTTATCTCACTCCATGTTCCCTGTGATACTTTTTAAATTTTTGGTGCACAAAGAATAATAAGTGAACTTAAATTCTATATTATAACTTTTTCTGAGTAAATTAGTGCTTAATTAATTTGAATTGATATCCATGTTTCATTTAACTTGAAACTAATGACATATAAGTCAAAACAGAGATTGAGTTTATTTTTGTAGTTATCAGCTAGTTTCTTACCCCACCCCCTTACTAATTCTAATGTCACAGGATATTTCTTAAAAAATGAATTAGAGATAGTGTTTTCTGTCGTGTGTACAGTCATTTAAACCTTGGCAGCATCATGTCACAAGCCCCGCCTTTTCCATGTGAGTTGCAGGCCTGAGCTTTCTCAAAGCTTTATTAGTATCAGAAGGGGTTTATCATAAGGAAAGAATAGGGAATTTTTCTGTAAAAATAAAAATGCTACTCAGTGATTTCCCCCTTTAGTTCTTAATCAAGGTTCCAGATGTTTGTATGTATTTATTTATTTAGATATTTATAGTGTTCTCTGACAGGCAATATGCCTCCCTGGGTGCATTCCAGAAATTTTAAAAACATACATGGTAAAGCCACAGAGATCAAAGACCTTTTGCGCTCATGTGCTCTTTGCAGTCCTGCATCCCTAAAATGCTCCATATTAAAAATCCAAGAAGTGCAGAGAAATCAACCTTGCAACCAGTGGGGGTGGGAGGGAGGAGAGGGCTTCTGTTGATGTTCCAAGGGATCTAGTGAATAGTGAGTCAAGAAGCCAAAGGGTCATCTTAAGTGAAACATTTCAGAAATGGAGAGAGATACTTTAGTTGACTAGTATTCAACTGAAGTGGACACAACTGGAATTTTCTGAAAGAATGAAAAAAGTATTAAGTGCTGACTGTGTGCAAAGCACTCTGTTAATCTGGGGATATAAAGAGAAAAGAAACGCTCTCGGATTTTACTTGAAAAAGTTTGTTAGAGGGTAGTTCTCAATCTCAGAATCTTCAGAAGTCATTGAAAGGCTTGAATTGTGACTAATACAGTGAAAAATAACCCTAATTCCAGAGGACTGAAACATGTCTCCTGAAAGGTGATAAACTCAAAAAGCACAGTGGAACTTACATTTTGGGACATGACCAGTGTGGGAATTTGTTACGGCAGTTGTTTTGTTTTGTTTTTTCCCAGTTGGAACATGGGATGGAAAGAAAATAAACTCTTGTTAACTGAGAAGATAAAATTTTAAAAGTTTAGTTATGAAGCCTTAGTTCTTCATTCATAAATCAAGGAAGTTAAATTTGATTATCTGAAAGGGTCCTTACAGCTCCAAATAAATAATCCTTTATTTTTCAAATGTTTATTATGTTCAATTGAAAACTTGATTTTTATTCTTGTTAAAATACCGAAAAGAATATTGCATTTACCCTGTGTATTTTTGAAAGATATAAAATAGCTACATCAGGTATTAGCTTTTGTACCCATTCCCACATATCAAGAAATAATTGCAGTTATAACTGTTATCTGTATCATCTGAGAAAGTGCCTCCAGTCTTGAAGATCTCTTCTAGGACTGATCAAAGGCAGAACAACACTAGAGCATTTATTTTCTTTGGAATCCCTTTGCCTTTCTGCATTTGTTAGCACCCTTTTCTGAGAATCTTTATGATAAATGAAAGACCCATTTCTTAAGTTAGATTCTTTCCATCAGCATCTGTCTAAGAAATCCTCTTATCAGTTATGCTTTTCTCTTGGGGACCTTCCCATATTTGAACTTCACCACTGTTCCACATCCCCAGGTTTGTGAACAAGGAGCTCTCAGTGGAAGTAGTCTTTAGTGACACTCTGTCTCCCATCCCTGGGGTCTTGGCATTGGCTGTCCCCATCCTTGCAATGTTGTCTCTCTTCAACTCTGCCTTATAGAATCCCTCTGTTCCTTCAAGATGCTGCTCAAGTTGAATTTTCTTAGTGAAACCTTTTTTTTTAATCACCTCAACTATTAGCACCTTCTTTCTTGAGCTACCTTGTATTTCATTATTTTGTGTGTAAACTTATATTTCTTTTCCATGCAATTATACATACATTTATGAAAGCATATGCATATATGTTTGTGTCTGAATGTACATACAGGAGTATTTATTTCCTCTCACTAGGACTTAGAAGTGGAGTCAGAAATGAACCTCCATAAGTGTATTCTGGAATTACGTGCCCTTGTCAAGAGCCCTACCTGCCATGCCCTTTGTGCCATACCTACAAGAAATTCTGTGTGTGTGTGTGTGTGTGTGTGTGTGTGTGTGTGTGTGTGTGTGTGAAACTAAACTCTTTCAGAATAATGAGTCTTGCAATGTGTGGTGATGTGTGGTGATGGATAGAATGAGAATTTGGACAAGTAATAACCAGAACATTTGATTCCTTTATTTTCTTGAAGCAACAGATAGCAAATAGATCTTGTCAGCCAATTAGAATAGGAGAAGTATGGAAATAACAGTCACACTGCATCTGGAGTAGTTAGGCAGCACTTTCCTGAAAACAACCAGTCAATCCTACAAGTGAAGTAGAGGTTTCTTTGTTGCTAGTCTCCTCTTGTCGCCTTTCCTTGGCATGCTTCCTCTCTAATCCTACTCTTGAAAATTAGATCCAGTGCAAACTGTGTTCAGACTGACTTACAGTTTCTTAACTCCTTTCCTGTTTTCCTTTTGACAGTCTTGGCATAAGAAGTCTTTTTCAAGTAGTAAATTAATTTGGGTAGTAAGCACCCCACCTGAATTTTGTTACATGCTGGTAGTTTAGATAAATGGATATTATAATCTCAGCCCATTTCTACCCAACACTGCTGTGCTGGTGTGCAAGAGTCTGAAAAAGTGATAATATTCTGTCAGTTTCGGGCATGGGAGGAAAAATGGGGGCAGATTTTCTTACTTGCATTTATAGGATGCCTGTGGGGAAGCTAGAAATGCTGTATGGCAGTTTACATGGCTAAATACACATAAAGAAAGATAAGAGACCCATAGACATATCTTTGTAGAGGCATGGAAGAAAAGACAGAATAGATCAGTAATTGTCAGCTGTGTTGGAGATACACTTTCAGACATAACCGAAGAATTTCTTTCCCTTAAACTCACCATTTCCTTGAAGAATGCCGTCTATTTTTAATGACTCTATTGATTTGATGATTGTGTTATGATGCATTTTATTTACTGCTGTAATGTTTGCTTCCTGTCAGCACTTAATGTGGATAAATCTACTTTTTGGCACAGCTTTGATATACTGTAAAACTGCTTATATTTGCAGTAAAATTTGTTTTGCTACGGTATGTTTGTGCACAGACTCAGTGGGAATTTTTTTTCCACCCAATCGTTCCATGTTCATTTTAGTAGAAAAATAGACATATGTGGTGCTGTTATCAATTTATACTATTAGCAGAGTGGCATGAAGAAGACATAGTTTTGGGTCTGAAAAATCATAACTAGATACAACATTCATACTTTTAGTCAGCTCTTTAGTTCTTTCTTATTTTTACCAAAACATATGCTTCTGTGAAATTTCTAATCCGTAGTTTATATGTTTCAGAACAAAAAAAAGTAACTCATCACAAAAGATGATTTCTTGCAGTCTTTTATGTGTATAGTCTTCATGTTAAATACAAGTATGTTTTTAATGTCATTCTAACATTTATTTGCTATGCAGCCTTGGGGAGGTCACATTCTCTGGGCCTCAGTTTTCCTGCTCTATAAAATGAATGGGCTAAATTCATTCCCCTCTCACTCTAACGTTCCCCAATTGTTTATTATTACTCTTTGGATAGATTTCTCCTTTTTTTAATAGCATAATTTATATGAAGAAAACAGTTGAGAAAAATTCACCAACTTATTGAATAAACACATCGGATAGCAAACGCAATATTTCCCTGCCTAGAGTCCCCCACCCGTAATGGCTTTATTTTAGAGAAAAGGCAATTAAATCCCAGAAAATTTAAAGTGATTGGTTCAGATTTACTTTTGTTGTTGTTGTTAGTCGTTTAATCATGTCTGACTTTTTGTGATCTTGATGGATTTTCTTGGCAAAGATACTGGAGTGGTTAGTCATTTCCTGCTCCACTAGATTAAGGCAAACAGAGTTTAAGTGACTTGCCCAGGGTCACATAGCTAGTAAGTGTCTGAGGCTGGATTTGAACTCAGATTTTTCTGACTCCAGTCTCAGTGCTCTATCCATGGAGCCACCTAGCTGCTTCAAATTCATGTAGATGAACTTAAATTAAGCTGAATTTTGAACTCAGATCATTGGAGGTTTCCACTACATCATATTCTCAGTTTGATTTACCGACTCCCTATAAAACAGTTCTGCAAACAGGCTATAAACCAGGTTGAGGATAACCAACAGGTCTCAACCCTGTTGGTGAAATAGGAAGATGATTCCCTCCAGCATGTGAAGACCTCCCCCTCCCCCAGAAGAATGGATAGATGAGAACCGTTTGTTCTAACAGCCCTGAAGGTGACTGAAGTAGGTGCTGTGGAACACTTAGAGTTTATTAAACATCAGAAATGTATCCTGGGACATTGCCATTTGTTGTGCCTTTTGTCTTGCCCCTGGACTTTTGATGAGTGTATGTATGTGTGTGTGTTTGAGACAGAGAGAGAGATGACTTTGTGTAGCTCTGTCTCACTTAAATTCAGTTCACTCCCAAGTCAAGACATGGCTCCATGATGTTATTGGTCCTCTTTGAAAATGAAGGACAGCTGACTATTCGGATTGCAGTCAGCTCTTCTCTACTGACGTCATGAATTTAACTACCCGCTCCACCCCGTTCTCCACCTGGGCTCAGTCCAGGCGCCCAGCCACCAGGTTCTGCCCAGCCAGCCAGCAGCATTGCCAGCATCTCCTGAATCTCTATGGCTCACTCCACCAGCTTCCGTTGGGGATAGGGGCTCCAGGGGCCTGATGGGGGGGGGGGGAGCTGGTTGGGATTGGGGTGGATCCAGGGGGAGAAGGAGACCATGCATGACCTCAACAACTGCCTTGCCCCCTATTTGGAGCACATGTGGAGCCTAGACACAGTGATTCGCAAACTGGAAGGGAAAATAAGGGAGCGTATGAACAAGAAGAGACTCAGACCAGAGAATGGGGACACTATTTCAAGACAATTGAGGATCTGCAGGTGCAGATCTATACAAGCTCATTGGATAATGCCAAAATCGTCCTACAGATTGATAATGCCTGTCTGGTGGCTGATGACTTCAGAGTCAAGTATGAAGCAAAGTTGGCCATGAGACAGTTTGTAGAAAGTGACATTTATAACCTCTGGAATTCACAGCCAGATGACCAGGCTGCAACTGAAGACAGAGATTGATGCCCTGAAGGAAGAGCTGCTCTTCATGAAGAATCATGAGGAGGAGGTGAATTCTCTACAGGTCCAAATCACAGGCTCTGGACTGACCGTGGAGGTGGGCTGTCCCAAATCTCAGTACTTGAACAAGGTCATGGCTGATATCAGAGCCCAGTATGACACTCTGGCTTAGAAGAACAGAGAGGAGCTTGATGAATACTGGTCCTAGCAGATTGAGGAGAGCACTATGGCAGCCAGCACAAAATGTGAGGAACTGTCACTGAGCTGAAACGTACAGTCTAGTCTCTAGAGCAGTGGTTCTCAACTTGTGGGTCGCGACCCCTTTGGGGTTGAACGACCCTTTCATAGGGGTGACAGGGGTCCCCTAAGACCATCCATCGGAAAACACATATTTCCAATGATCTTAGGAACCTCCTCTATCCTTCTCCAGGCAGGTCCGCCCACATGCAGACACACCCACATACAACTTATTAAAGGTTCGTGGCATTAGGAAGGTTGAGAACCACTAGTGTAGAATTGACCTGGATTCCCCTTGAAATCTAAAAATCAGCTTGGAAGACAGCCTGAGGAAGGTAGAGACCTGCTGTGCTATCCAGATGGAGCAGATCAGTACAGCCCTGCTACACCTGGAGGCAGAGCTTGGGGGGGTGGGGCAGGAGGGGCAACAGGAATGCAAGGCCCCTATTCAACATTGAGGTCAGACTGGAAGCAGGAGAGCAACACCTATTGAAACCAGCTGGAGAATGGGGAAAATAATCTCTGCATGCTTTGGACAGCAATGGCAGTTCCTTAGGTAAGACCAACACTCGGGGGGCTGGAGACAGCAAAGTGGTGGCAGAAACCAGTGACACCAAAGTCCTGTGGCGTTAGGGCCCTAAACTGAAGACCTGCGCTGAGTCAGGAAGTTAATAAAGACTCTGATCACCTAAAAAAAAGAAAAGAAAAAGACAATGAAGGACAAAAAAACAGCAGTAGATGGAGCACTGGACTTGGAGTGAGGAAGGCCCAAGTTTGAATCCTGCCTCAGACACTTAGCTGTGTGACCCAAAAGAGGTCACCTAGCCTTTTGGCCTCAGTTTCCCCATCTGTAAAATAACAATAAACAGCACCTACCTCACAAGGATTTTGTGAATATGAAATCAAAGGAAATAATGTATGTAAAGGATGTTGCAAACTTTAATTTGTTTTAACACCACAGTTTCATAGATATGTCTGTCCCCCCCATTAACACTCCCATATAAAGCAAAATTAGTTGACACAACCATGTCTGATGCTATATGCTACATTGCACCCCTCTAGTTCTCTGCCTATCAAAAAGGATGGTTGTTGTCCCTCATGTCCAAAGTCAAGCTTGGTTGTCATTATTTCTCATTGCGCAGCTTCATTTTTGTGACTTTTCCAGTTACATTATTGTAGTCATTGTGTCTATGTTGTAATCCTGGTTCTGTTCATTTTACTTTGTATCACTTCCTACCTGAATTCTCATATGTTTCTGGATTCGATATATCTATAATTTATTCCAGTAAAACAACATTGCATTACATTTATATAGCTTGATTTGGTCAGCCATACCCAAATCTATGGATATCCATTTTATTTTTCCTTTTTTTTTTTTTTTTTTACTACCACAAAAGAGCCGCAGTGAATATTCTGGTATATAGTGGACCTTTCTTTATATATTTTACTTCCTTGGGGCTTTATGCCAAGTAGTAGAATTTTCTATAAAGTTTAGTGACTTCCATATAGTTCTAAATTATTTTCAGAATGGTTGGACCAATTAACCATTCCACAAACAATGTATTCGTATCCCTGCCATCTTCCTGCCATCCCAGCAAAATGTTGATGTTGGAGAGTCAAGTTCAGAAGCTAGGGAGGATTTAATAAATGTTTCTAGAGAAATGTTTCAGTGCCTTTAATTTCTTGGGTGTTTCAGAATCACTTAGTACTCAACTGCTTCAGTCGACTATTTAGACTGAACAACTGTGTCAAGTATATATGGTATATTAGAAAGAAAAGTCTGAGTATAGATCCAGCAGGCATCTACAAAAGGAAATGTGGAGACTGGGCACCTGAACACATTCTGATCCATACAACTGAGAAGTCTGCCTAGTTAGAAAGAAAAGAATATCACCCAAGGAGGTTGGATGTCTTTTTATTTGAGAACAAAAGAGTTTCGATTCTTTTGCTTCAAGGTTAGCCTTTGCATTGTGTGGTAGGGGTGGTTTAATGAATCATTGTTTAACTTAGATACTGCTGAGTATTTGACCATTAAATAGTCTCAAATGTGTACATAGTACTCTTGACAAATCCTTATTTAGCTGTGATTAATTGTCATTGAATTGTTGTTTAATTGCCCCGAGAAGAAATCTAAGAACAGTTTGCATTCTGATTAAGTTATTTAATGTAATAACATGTGAAGGAGTTGAAGTGATCTCTGGGTTTTATTATAGCTTGCACTGGTGGAATTCTGTGATAGTACAAAATACATAATGTCACTAGGGATCCACAATGCATTCAGCAATCCTGAGGTTTTTTTTCCTTCCAAGTTTGAGTACTCCTTTTAAATGAGATATTATGGCCCCATATTCAAATTTTACCATTTATTTTATATTTTAACTGACATCATATGGGCCCGTATTTGTTGCCGTATTTTTATTGGCAACATCATAGAATTTTAAAAGTGAAAGAAGCTGTATCAGTCTTCTTATGAAATCCCTTCATTTTGGGATTCAGAAAACTGAGGCCCTAAGGGGTTAAGTGATATATCCAAGATCATCCCATTACTTTGTTGTAGTTCCAAGATTAGTCCAGGTTTCCACACTCCCACTGTATTTCTGTTTTTTCTCCAATGTATAGTAACAATTTTCTTTTTTCTTTTTTTAATCTTTTCGACTTGACTGTTTATTGACCAAAAGGGATGCAGTTATTTCCCAAATATTCCTTTAAATTTGAGATTAGAGACCTATTCCAAGGAGCTGATTAACTCCTAGATATGACCCCTCCCCATGTAAGTAAAATCACTTAACCCTCTTGGGTCTCATTTTCTTCATGTGTAAAATGAGACTCAAATTACATAATTTCTAAGATCCCTTTTAGTATGAAATCTGATTATTATAGTATAGTACTGAATGTTCCAGAAAGTTCGAAAATGATTAATAGCAATAAATTACATTCGTGTAACAGTTTAACATTTATGAAGTCCCAAAAATAGTTCTTTGACTTAGGTAGTGTCCCTTTGTCCCCATTTTGCCAATTGATTGATTAATACATCAGTTCAACCATTATTAATAAAAACAACTAGCATCATAACCATAAGATTATTGATTTGAAGCCAAAAGGGACCTCAGATATATCTCCTCTCTGGGGATTCAAAGGCAAAAATGAAACATTTCTTGCCTTTAAAGTACTACAGGGGCTACACAGATAATTCAGTATAAATATACAAATGATACATGAAAAAAAAAAAGTAGTAATTTCCAGATGCAGGGCAGTAACAATGATCAAGATCAGGACTGGCTTCCTATAGGATGTAGCATATACTCTGACCCTTGGAGGAAGCAAGGAATTTTAAGAGGGAGTGGTAACAACGAAGCACATTTTAGACATCAGGAACAAAACCATGAGAAATCTTGGACAAAGGAGACAGAATATCACGAGTGAGGAATAACTGCCATGTTGGGCTTGAAACATAGAGTGTGACAACAGTAATGTCAGAACTATATGTTATGTATTTACATGCCAAACAGGATTTCACATTAATGTTGTTTATCAGTTACGTCTGACTCTTCATGACCCCATTAGGGTTTTCTTGGCAGAGATACTAGAGTGATTGGCCATTTCCATTTCTAGGTCTTTTTTCAGATGAGGAAGTTGAGGCAAATAGGGTTAAGTGATTTGCCCAGGGTCATACAGCTAGTAATTGTCTGAGGCTGAATTTGAACTCAGGAAGATGAATCTTTCTGACTCCAAGCCTGGCACTCTATGCACGGAGCCACCTCGCTGGCTCCAGAAGAAATAGGAATCATTTGAAATTTATTGAGCTTCAGAATAAAGCTTCTTGTCTGAGAAACATGCGGTCAGTTAGACCTTTGTCTAAGATATATCAAGTTGGTAGCTGTGTGGAAGATGTATTAGAGAAAAAAATAATTGGAGATGGGGAAACCAATTAGCAGGTCATCACAGTAGCCTGGCTGAGAGGTATTAAGAACTTGTTTATGTGAATTGAGAGAAGTGGATGGATGAAAGATAGATTGTGGGTATGTGCTTGACAAAATGTGGCAGCTTATTGGGCATGACGAATAGGAGAGAGGGAAGAGTTGTAGTTGATGCTGAAGAGTTATAGCTGAATGACTGGGAAGGATGAAGGTGCTCTTGAGAAAAAATTAAATGATGGGTGATGCTCAGATGACACATCTAGGAAATGGCAAGTGTGATTTGAATTCATCTTTTTCTCTCTAGTGCTCTTTCTTTAGTTGTTTTTCAGTCGTGTCCAACTCTTTGTGACCCCATTTGGGGTTTCCTTGGCAAAGATACTGGTGTGGTTGCCTGTATCCTCCCCAGGTCATTTTACAGATGAGGAAACTGAGGCAAGCAGGGTTAAGTGAGTTGCCCGGGGTTAAACAGGTAGTAAATGTCTGAGCCTGGATTTGAACTCAGGAGGCTAAATCTCTTAGTGCTTTTTACAATATACTAAACTACTATAGTCTTTATATATGCCAGCATTTATTGCTGATGTGCTTGATCATCTGGTACCATTGATAGGTTTCCTGTTAATGAAACTAAAGTCAGAAGCTATGATAGTCTTCTTACATACACTACCAAAAATTTCAGACTTTGGTACATCTAAAATCCACCTTTTGGGGGGTGGTCCTCAGTTATTTGGATTCCAGATCAATAAAGAGGAAAGAGCTCTATAGCTATCTTGGATCAAAGCTTGATGGGGACATAAAATGTAGACTGAGTCAAGTTCCTTGCAAAAATGTATATGATGTAGCTATATTGATTGACAGTGTATATATACTTTATGCTTCCTAAACTTGGAAAGGAAGGAAATAAGCACTTTTATAGCATTTACTGTTTTCCAGGTACTGTGCTAAGCACTTTTTATAAATATTATCTTATTTGATCGTAATAACAACCTTGCAAGGTAGTTGCTATTATTATCTCCAGTTGAGGAAACTGAGGCAGATGGCAGTTAAGTGACTTTCCCAGGGTCATACAGCTACTAAATGCCTGATCAGGAACTGAATACAGTCCTCTGATATGTAGCTTACCTTGTCTGCGGTGCTTTCCAAAAAGGAGAACATGCATTTATATTGAACATAGTTGAGCCAGCTTTGTGTAACATCTGTTTGGTTCTAAGGTGTTAAAATCATGCATTGTAGATAGACCCGACTATCAGATTTGGGTGTTGGTCTATCCTTTTCCAGAACACTTTAAGCTACTTTACATAAGGGAGGGCCCATTGTTTTCAAGTTCAGTCACGTCTGCACACCGAGTGTTTTTCTGTCCTGTTTTAGGGCATTACAGACACTCGCATGTTAATTAGCTATGCTGAACCATTTAAAGGATGGTCTTTTCAAAGGAAGATAATTTGAATTATTCATTCTAAGAATTGTTTCTCTTCATGGATGAATGAATTATTTCCAGAGGATGAGTATGGGAAGCACTCATTCTTAAGTAGTTCCTACTGACCATTTGCAGGCCTTAACCTTCGTGGTAGACAGTCAGCAGGCATTTTCTAAGCTCTTAATAAGTCTCAGGTACTATGTTAGGAGCGGGAGATAAAAATGGAAATAATCTTTGCTCTGAAAGAGTTTGTCTTTTATCTCAAAGTATCCATTCTTCTGGGCTTATGGAACCTGGACCAGCTCCTGCTAGGACTAAGAAAGGGCAATCAGTATTGTATGGAAAGGAAAATTAGTGCCTTGGTTTGGAAAAGGAGGTCAGTGTTATCACCTGTCTGTTTTCTTAGAAGGATAAACTTTTGCTGCCCATCATTTTTTCTTTCGTCAGTCTCTGGGGCAAGTCTAATTCTGCCATAACTCCATTCTGAGAGCTGTGGGCAAATGGAATTTGCCAGTCTCTGTTCTGGTTATCTCTTCTTTTAGTTTTGATGGTTGAGAATCATCCTTCCACTAGCAGCCAAATCATTCTTGGGAAGGAAAGTGGTTTCCTGGGGGCAGCTGTGAGATCAACCAAATATTTAAGGGTGTATCACCTAGATTACTTTTTGGCATAGGTATGAACAGATGTGATGAAATATTTTTTAAAAGTTTCCTCCTGGCTTGTTTTTGTTACTGTGCTTTATTTATTTAGAAATATGAGTGAAGATACTGTATTAGCCATAGATTTTAATATTTTATTTATGAATTTAGACTTTAGATTTTTACTTCAATTTAATACATAAAGAATCTGTGATTGCACTGATGTGGAAATCACCTCATACATCCCTATTGCAACAATTTGGAGTTTTTATAGTTATTACCTTGTGTCAGACCTGGTGGTGAGCCTATCCCAAACAAAGTAATTGATATTGCTCATATGGGCTCAGTTCTAGGCTCATATGCAGCGCCTTTATATCTTGTTGTAAGACCCTCTAGCACAGCGGTTCTCAACCTGTGGGTCGTGACCCCTTTGGGGGTCGAATGGGGTCACCTAAGACCATCGGAAAACAAATATTTCACTGCTCCTCTATCCGTCTCCAGGCTGGTCAGCCCACATGCAGATATGCCCACATATGACTATTAAAGGGTTGTGGCATTAGGAGGATTGAGAACCACTGCTCTAGCACCTCATGTCCAGTACAGTAGCCTTTAAGTACCCAGAGATACAACTTGAGAGCAGAAATTGCCTAAGCTTTATTTCATAAGTGCTGAAGGGAAATTTGGAAAAAGTCTGGTAGAAATTAGGCTTAGACCGATGTCTCATACCATATTCCTCAGTAAATTCAAAGTGAAGTCATGACCAGAATATTAAAGACCATACCATTAAAGATTAAATGAGAAATAAACCAATATACCTTTGGCAACTGTTGTTAAGGGGTAAATTCTTTGCCAAACAAGGATTAGAAACAACTTAAACTAGATTTAATTACAGAAAATTGAAAAACTTTTGCAGAAACACCATTACATCATCTACAATGAGAAAGGGTCCATTGGAATAAAATTTTTTGTCAGTGACCTCTTATAAGGGTTTAACATCTAGTACAGATAGACAAATAATATAAATCTTTTAAAACCAGTAGTCATTCCCCAACAGAAAAGTAGTCAAAGGATAAACAAACAGTTGTCAGGAAAAAAATTATTATAAACTATTAATGACCACATCAAAGAAGACTGCAAATTAGTAATACAGACTGAAACAACTTGGCCTATACCCAGTGCCTATTGCCTCATAAACTGGCAGAGATGACAATTTGGAATTATTCAAAGAATGTATATAAAATGTCCACATCCTTTGACCTGGAAGGACAGGATTGACAAAAGAAAAACTCTCTATACACCAGAATAATTATAGCAGCACTTTTAATGGTTTTAAAGCGCTAAAAAAAAAGTAGAAGCTCATCCTATAGGCATTTCCTTTAATATCTGTCCTGGAATAGGGGAATGGCTAAACAAATCATGATACATGAATACAATGGAATTGTTATTAGAAACAGTAAATATGATGAACACAGAGAATGGAAAGACTTATACAAACTGATACAAAGTAAGGGAAGCAGAGCCAGGAAAAGAGTGTACATGTATAATGTCTACAAAAATGTAAATGGAAAGAATAATTCCATAACAACGGAAAACAAAATATCACAAAATTGCAAATAATAAGCCTGGTCCCAAAGAAGAGAAAAGAACGTACCTCTCTGCACTTTTTGCAGAGATGGAACATTGCATTGTCAGATTTTTTAAAATGTGTTCATTAGTTTTGCTAATGTTCCTCTTATAAAAATAATTCTATGTAAATAAGGATGGCTTTCTGGGAATGGGAGGGGAAAGAATACAAGGGGAAGGGTAGGTGATACAGCAACAAAAGATTTAGATTATGCTTCAGTGAGGCATCAGAGCAGTACCTTAGTGAACATCATTTATCTCATGTCTTTTATAAATACTATTCTCTTAGAGGGGAGAGAGTGAGAAGAAAAAATAATTTATTAAGCACCTACCATCATGTGCCAGGAATCGTTCAAAGTGCTTTATAAATATGTTAGTCGATAATCAATGAGATAATATTTGGGTGGTTAAATAAATCATAGTTGCATAAAATGTTAACATTGAGAAGAATCATTTTTGTTTTTTAAATTTTTATTATTTTGTTTTCATGTCACCATCATTTACAATTACAAAAAAAGGAAGAGAAGAATTCAGAAAACTAACCAAAATATTAACCAATTCTGATAACATATGCAATGTTCTATAGGCATGGGAAGAGGAGGAAGTATCTTTTCATAGCTCTTCTCTCAGACCTGACATGTTTTCTCATATTGTCTTTAACATCATTATAATTATTGTAATTTTAAAAATTCATTTTTATTTTTGTTGGTGCTTTTGTTGCTACTGATCTTAACATTTCATTGTTGTAGAGTGTGACCCATGGGCTGCATTTCCTGGATTAAAATGTAATTAACGAGATAAATAAAAGCACAATAAAATAGGTGGTGTTGATAGGTATTTTCCTAAGTCAGTATGCACCCACAGGATACTTGTATATGGTTGAGTGGCCCCTGAGTTTCCATTTGAGTTTGACACCACCTTTTAGACCATGCAGAGTGTTTTTCTAGTCTTTCTTCACTCTCCATCAGTTCATGTAAATTTGAGTTTTACAGCAACAGTAATATTCCATGACAGAAACATCCCACGATTTGTTTAGTCATTCCCCAATTGTGGGGTATTTATTTTGTCTTCTATCTGGTGCTACCATAAGTCTGGTGTATATTAGGTTTCCGATTCTGTAGTTAAAGTCATTGAGGGTATAAACCTATCGATGGATCTTCAGGTCAAATGATATGGGCATAATGTTTATTTTTAGCATAATTTCAGATCGCTTCCTAGAATAGTTAGGAATCATTCATAGATTGATCAAAAAAGAAAAGTAAAGAGTATTAGAGCATCTGTCTTTCTAAAGAGTTTCCAGCTTCTCCAGTGTTGACTATTTCCATCGTTTGTCATATTTATC
>CM053591.1:91480033-91495220 GCA_028646515.1 Pseudochirops corinnae
CCAGTCTGTTGATAAATGTTATGTACAATTATCACTTTTATATATATATATATATATATATATATATATATATATATGTATGTATGTATATATATATATATATATATATATGTATATTTTGCTCTCCAGCCCTCATCACCTGTCATTTACATTAATGCAAATCTAATTGGTCTTCATGTTCTTTCAAGACTCCTTTCTCAATCTTCCCATCCACTCAAGCAGCTCCCTTTAGGGTCAATTTCTGCTTTGTGTGTATCTTTTTTTGTCGTTGTTGTTTCTACCATTAGAACGTAAGTTTTTTGAGGATAAAAATCATTTTTTTGCCTGTCATGGAAGAACTCAGTAAACGGTTGATTGATTGATTGGTTGATTTGTAGTAATTGGTTGATTTGGAGTAATCTTCTTTATGAGTTTTTAAAAGTTTAGAATTCTTTTGAGGGATTTTCATTCATATCCTTTGATCATTTATCCACTGATGAGTCAGAGGAGGTCTTAATGTTAGTTCCACCAAACTCTTTTGCGTTAACTCTTTGGAAACTGAGGCCTAGAGTGTTTGGTTAATGACAGAGGAGGTCCATAGTGCAGATCAGCTAGCTCCCAGTTCAATGTTCTTTGCATGACCCTATTCCTTCTTTTTTAAGTAGTGAGAAATATTTCATTGTCCCAATTTGATTATATTATTTAATGTCTCCTTTTTGTATACAATTTGCTAATAAGTAATAAATTGCTTGTATCTTTTAATGTGCAGAGTTTTTTACCTTGGGGGGAGAAAATGGGGCATGGAAGCAGCTCTCAGCTAGTAGATATTTATCAGTAATGAAATTGCTGTTACCTTATAGAAGCCATACATGTTGATGGCAAAACAGCAAGTTTTGAAACTTAAAAAAAAAAAATTAATAGTTGAATACCAGTACAACCAAGCAACATTACATGAGAATTTCATGGACTCAGAATTCTGGAGATGTAATGATTTGTGGGAATGATCTGCTCTGACTTCTTTATTTTCAGAAAGGGAGATGGTGTTCCACAGAATTTAAGCAGTTTGCCAAAGGTCACATAGCAAGTTCATCACAGAATAAGAGCTAAAAGTCAGATGTATAGTCTAGCAATCCTGTCACTATACATTTCAAGTCTTTTTTTTTTGTAGGGCAATATCAATACAGATCTATTTAATTCAAACTTATTCTGGTTAAAAATGAATTTAAATTTTAAAGTTTAAACAGTTTATTATTGTTTTTTTGTCTTTACATTATGATAATTTCAAACCTCAACACCCTCCCTCCCCTGACCCCTCTCCTTGACCAAAAGGACACACTTAACCTAATACAATGACCCCCATCTACCAATAAATACAGCATTTTGTCTTTCTTGTCTCTTCTCTGGGAAGGAACTTCATTTTTTTTTCTTTCTTTTTTTAGTAATTTAAAATGAATTTTTGGATTATCCATTTTTTTTTAAATTTATTTCCTTCATGGTCCCATTACTTTACTTGTTAAACTTTCTTCATCACTCAGTACACATCAGAGCGGGCTATCTGCATCAGCTGGGCAAATATTTGTTATCCCTTTCACACTCTTTGCCCTTTTACACCTCCCCACCCCTCATTTATGTCATTTTTCTCACCTGGACAAACGTCACTTTCCCCACCCTGTCAGTTTTCCATCCTGCATTGAAAATTCTCAAGTCTTACTTCCTCCAGGAAAACTTTTCAGAGGGGAAAAAGCACCAAAAACATATAATTCTTCCTGTTCCATTATCTGCTGCTACCTTCCAGGGCCTTGTCCATGCCATCATTAGAGTTATCTCTATCCTAATTACTTTGAGTTTCAATGTATTTATTTGTGCAGCAATAGGCAATTCTGTGTGTTTCTATATTTTTTGCCATTTTATGTTCTGTCACTGGGGATTTGTCTTGTGTGTGTGAGCTGTGTAGACACACACACTTTATGTATATATGTATTTTTTTTCTCTTCCATTATGTTCAGAAACAACAGTTCTCGGTAGTGTAGTACGTAGACCCCTGGAGGTCACTGAGACCCATTCAAGAGGTCTACAAGGTCAAAACTTTTTAAAAAAAAAATTTTTTTTTATTTATCTTTTTATTTTTCATAATATTTGCAGTAGGAAAATGCTTGAATAAAAAAGATGGATTTTTACTTGAGGGCATGTTTAGTGTTTTTAATCATGACATGATACTTAGGGCTGGACTTTAGATTGGATATCATATTTAAACAACACACACCATTAGGCTACATTGAGCTGAGAATTCATATGATGAAAGTCATGTTTAAGGATGACTAATTCACCAGGCAAGTATAGGGATTCATTGTTAGAAAGAAGCCTTATGATCCAGGAGGCCACCTAGAAGCCTATTGAAGTATAGATGATAAGGCTGTATACTAGAGTGGTGCCAGGAGAAAGAAGGGATAAAGGAAATCAGAGAAATTTAATAGGCAAACAAACAAAAATACGGCTTTTGCCATTTGACAAGACCTAGCAGATAAAGGAAAAACGTAAATTAAAGATTTTGAGCCTAGGTGACTGAGAATGGTGATTCAAGTAAACAAGTTTGAAGGGCAAAACAAAATTTTCAGGGAAAATGTTGACCTTGGTTCCTAGACATACTGAGTTTTAGGCAACAGTAGAATTTCTATTATGAAAATGTTCAGTGAGTGGACAGGACTTTAGATAGAAATTGTAATCATTTATTTAGTAGACACATATTAAGCACTGTCTGTGTGTAAGCCAGGAGTTCTGCCAAGAAAAGACAGCAAGGATAGAAGTTGGGATGACAAACCCAGGGTCTGGCAGCGAGGAAGAGACCAGCAAAGGCAACTGTGACTTCCTAGTTATTGTCGTGTATTTCGTCCTTATTACCACATATTAAAATGTGGAGGTCCCCATCAGTGTGTGCCCTCTGGCAAGTTGGCTGTCTTACCTTTTTCAGTGTCAGAAAAATAACTCTGCCATATGAAATAGCCGTGTCACTTGGGCACATTACTTAACCTCTCTTTGAGTCTTAACTTTCAAATGAGTGAGTTGGCCAAGATAATTTTTCATGTCTCTTCTGTAGTAGCTTGTTTCCCAGTTATTTGTGAAATCAGAATCATAGTATTAGAAGAATCTTAGAAATCATCTGATTCAACTCTTGTCCTAAGCTTAAATCTTCTTGGTGCTATCTCCTGCCTCTCATGATTCAGCCTCAGCCTGGCCACCTTAAGTAACTGGGAATTTACCCGCACTAGCACATGAGAGAATCTGCACAATTTTCAGAAAGATCAGTTTGGTAGAAATTCTGCCTTATTTTGCACCAAGTTCAGTCTTCTTCCAACACTTCTCTTCCTTTTCCCTCCATTGTGTTCGTTTAAAGCACTGAAGAGGGCTTGAGATAAAGTGGAAAGATGACTGGTTCAGGTATCAAATAACCTGCCTGTTGTTTACTAGCTGTGTGACTTTGGGCAAGTCATTCATCCCTCTGGCCTTTCGACCAAAATGTCTCTTAGATCCTCTTCAGCTCTAAACCTATCGTCCTCTCATATCCTGAATGGGATCTCTCTGTTTTAAGCCCTTCTGCAAGCATCCACCTTACAATGGTGTGAGTCTGTCTATCAAAGCATTTCTAAAAAAGAGAGTAGTTTTTTTTCATGGATACTATTAGTACAAATAATTGGTGCCTCAGAGCTACACCCTCCCTCACACAAAGAGGCCAACAAGCCTAGTCTGGGATTGATACTCATTGTCAATTTTACCTCCTAATCTGACAGAATGAGGCCAACTCCCCATTTCCCTCCAGATGCTCAGAGATGCAAGCAGGATCCCAACCGAGAAATCAAATGCTGAACCCTAGACCCAGAACCTAATGGACAGGCTACTCAGGAACTGAACTGATGTGCAGATCACATCAGGAACCTTAGGAGGAGGGTTCTCTACCTGGAAATAGAATAGTTCTTTTTTTCCTGCGGTTCTGAAAATGATTACCTTGCCCCCCACCAACATGCACACAGATGACTACCATTTTTATCATTCATAACTGCCTTCTGGTAGTGGAGACAATGTCTTCTATCCAGATCAGAGCCTTTTTCTACTATATGACTTCCACTCTTTGTTTTCCCTTATCCTAATCTATATGCTTTCTCTCTTTCTTCCAACTCTTTCTCCTCGTTCCTCTCCTTTCTAAAAGGTATCATTTCCACTAAATGTATTTTCTTGTCAACCACAGATATGTATCTCTACATCATGGTAGATGGTAACATCGTTAATAGGAAATTTTCCAACAAACTTACCACCTCTGCTCCTTGGTCAATAAAGCTTGAAGCAAACAAATTTGATTTCTATAGAAAGGGGTTGGGGGAAAAACAACTCTGTTGACAGCTTTGACCACTTAAATTTATTTTAGAGTCTTTTGCAAACTTTATTTCAGAACTCGTCTGAGCACAGAACCTTAATTTCATTTGTTTGTGTATATGAAAGCCAAACTTCCCTTAACATCCCTTGAAGTAATTTAGTCTAGTGAAAGTTCTTCCACAAAATGTGGGCACTTCAGGTATATAGCCAAAGGCAGATTCTAGATGCAGAAGAGTGTTAGATGTACACCATGAGCATCAAAGCTGTCCCCTAATCCCTTTGTAGCATTCCAAAGACAGAAGGGACCTGATGTGTATCCTTTTATGCCTAAAGACAATGAGACCCAGGGAGCTTCCAGTGACTTGCTCCACATTGCCCAGATGGTTGTGTGTGATTAATGGTAGATAGAGGACAAAAGAAGTCAGGGTCCCAGTCTCTTCACCAGTGCTCACTCATTGCTGAGTTGGAATTGGATGCAGAAGGCTTCTCCAGGTATCCTTTCAAAGTTGCCACAACAAAACTGTTGCTGGGGAGGAGAGAGAGAGTCTGTCAGAAGCTATTGCAATCGTAGAAGTTTTTCTGTAGCGTTGTGATTGCTGTGGCCTATTGACTGTTCTTCCAATTTGGGCTAAGCAGGCCTTGTATCAGCTTCTATAAAGGAGGCTACACCTCCTTTAAAAAGCCTTTCATTCTGAGGTTAGTTGCCCCAGAATTGTTGGGAAGGGGCCCCTTCTCATGCTTCTTTTAAAGCCAAAAAGAGCTGTTAACGGTTGTGAAACATACATTAAAAGGCTAGCAAACTGAACAGACGTGTTACTTTCAGGTGTTCAGTGAATGAATACATTTTTGTCTGTATAGCTTAGTTTTTAATTCCAGAGTGAGGAAGAACAGATACTTATGAAAAAGCAGTTGTAGTCTGGCATCACTGAAGCATTTATGAGATCCCATTTTCTTGGGTTCTACTTGAATGAAAAAATCAGTGATAAGTAGTGATCCTAAATTATTAAGTAATTCCTGTGCACGCATTTCTATTTTCCTTCATCCCACCTTAATTGATTTAAGAATAAGTTTTGTTTGTGTCAGTGAAAAATTAGTAAATAGGGGCTGGTAAACCAACATCATGTGAGTGACATCATGTTACATTTCCCCAAATGTGGGGCACATTGACTTGGAAATACCATAATCAACTTTCAGAGAAAAACCGTAACTGTATGTATAAAGGATTTGTTTAATAATATTTCCATATTTAATACTTGGCCAAAAGCCCCAGCTTTATCAGTTTTTTAAAAGTCATCTATAACCATCTATAAAAATTCATCATATTTCTCTTTTTTAGTGACAAAACTCTTATTCCCTCCCTTCTTGATGTCCCTCCCCCTTCCTCCATTTACTCTTTTTAACAGTCACCTATTTTCTTTTTTTATTGCAATTGCTGTTGAACAATACCCTGTATCCCATTTAGAATCATAACTATAAATCCACTTTTTTTCTTCTTTACAGTTGGCATTAGATTATTGCATATGAATGCATAATATATTAAATGCATATGCATTTAAAGTATTGTTTTGATTTGTTTCTGAATTATTTCTCTTAAGGGCCTGTATCTAGGGAAATAAACAATTTCTCTCATATCCTGTTTTTATAGGAAGAATTTTAAATCGCTTCTCCAAAGACATCGGCCATCTGGACGACTTACTGCCACTGACATTTGTGGACTTCCTACAGGTAATATGGTACTGAGTTTGGGTTCCTAAACAGAGACCAAATGAGTCGTTAATTCTGTAAATCCTGTTCATTAAGAGAAAATCATCTTATAATATGTAGTTTTAGCTTAATAAAAGGCCTTGTTTGTAAGAGAAAGGTGTGGCTGTAATTCCAAGTGTAAGTTAACATGAGTAATAACTGGCCTGTAGGCGTGGCTACACTATCGTGTCAGGGTTTCAATTCATAACAGCTACATGCTTGGTAAGTTGCTCCTGATTTGCCTCTGGGGTATCTGGCATGAGTTTTGCTTTACTGTGAACACATTTCATAATACAGAAACAATCAACTCTCACGGAAAGATAGCCTAGATTAACTAAATTATGCATTGTATTACCACAAAGACCAAATATTTACTGCACCATTTTTGGATGAAAACAGGTGTGGTTCCTTACAAAGAAGAGATTAGTAATAATAAGATGAAAATAATACTGTGTTAACAGGAACAATAGAAAGTAGTTATTGCAGGTACCAAGCCTTGAATGGCCAAGTTTATTTGATCCAGTAATTGAGTACAGGATGAAAGCTACATCAGGAAATGTCTTTTTTGTTTTTCTAGGCAGTACTTTTCACACATTAATAGCTGAAATATCTTTAAGAAAACAAACAAACCCACAAAGAATTTTCCCTCTCTAAAACTTTTGTTTCATCTGTGAATTTGAGGCTTCAAAAATAATCTGTAGCCCATCCATCCAGTTTCTTGTACCTAAGTACCAATGTTTCCTGTCCACGATAGCCTTTCTGATGTTTTATGCCATCTTCTTTTCAATTATTCCAATCACCACATTTTCATCTGCATTTGCAACTATTTTTCATGGAAATGAAATACCTCGTTAATAGTTTCAGAGATTTTAGTCTGCTTTAATTTAGTTACCTTCTATAAATGTTTGGTCAATATGAGCCACTTCTCTTCTTCCAAAATGCTAATGGAATGCTAGTAGTTAATGTCAAGACAAAGAAGTCGTACTTGGGCCCTGAAGTAAGGTTATCATTGCTCCATGTGATAGTCTGGCTGTTTGTTTTTGTTGTTGTTACATTCAAAAGTTGTTCCATAATATAATTTCTCTGGGGGATATTAGAAGCTGTTCTAGAATTATTGTTCAGAAAAGTATAAATCACTTATCTTGTATTTTGGGGGAACAAAACCTGTCTTGTGATTACATTGATATAGAGAATATCGAGATTGGAAACAACCTGAGCCAATTCAGGTTAGCAACTCAACTGTAAATAATCATCTTAAAATTTTGCTTTGGGTTCCCAGAGGTCAGATGTCTTGTCCATGGACTCCTATTTATCATGTGCCAAGAGGTTGATGGACTCAGTTCTTCTGATGCCGTAACTAGCCCTCTATCCACTAGTTCACTCTGATTCTTTTTGGGGAAATAAGTTGAATCTAAATTGTTTGCCTGAAAACCATAGGCCTAGATTCCTGTTTGTCCTGTAGAAACATAGCAATAGATATCTGACTTGAAATAGTTATGGAGGTGAGTCCTTTCATTTCATAGTTTACCAAAACTAAATAAATCCGGACTCTGCAGACTTTTAGGAGACACGAGCCTCTAACTGCTTTCTTCTGGATGTGGGTATTTCTTATTGGATGGGGGTATTTATTTTACCCTTTAGAAGCACAAGTCTCACACCAGACAGACCCTTGGAAGCAGATGTACTTTGCCACTTAACAGAGGTGAAAAGACAGTTTTCTTCTGTATTCGTGATTCATTTGAATAAAAACAAAAGGGTTTGAGAGGCAGTCTCTGTGTCTGCAACTCTAAAATGGGGCGGCTGTTCACTTTTTAAAATAGGGCCATAATTGCCATATTTAACATTAGGTTTCCCCCATATAATCTTCCTTATAAAATATTCCAAAAACAGTGAGGAAATAATGTACCTATTTTTGCTTTGGGCTATTAAATGAACTACAAAGAGCTAGGTCTCCTCTCATCTGTCAACTTAATCTTGGTTAAACTTATCATTGGTGAATATCACCAATGTCGATTTCTTGATCTCATATTTAATAGCAAGGGCCTATCCCAGGCATTGTCTTTGAGAAAGCAGTTTTGTACTGAGGATAACTCAGTTATCAGTTATGATAAAGATCTTTTGTCACCTGTTTTGTTCGCAGGTGTCTTTAATAAGGCTTCCCATAATCCCTTCAGGAAGAAATATTTTCTCCTTTTTAAAACAGTATTAGCTAAATATAAAAGCTCTGATCCCTCCCATTGTTGTTGATTCTTTGAGGGACATTTCCCAACATTCATTGTTTAAATGGTTGTCAGGAGGAATCAAGTGAAACTTAATAAACAATGCAGCAACTGGTTCGTCTTACTTTGTGTGCAGAAGCTTTTCTTCAGAGGATTTGCATTCAGTAAGTGGTCCTTTTACCATTATCCTGGGTTCTAGAAGCAATCATTTTGAAGTTTTCTGCTCTGTTACTGTATTATCAAGTGAATATTCTGTAGCCGTAAAATTATTTTCAGATAAAAGTTCACTCTATTTAAATTGTTAATTGACCCAAGAAGAAATCTGACATAGTCAGGAAGGCCCCAAAGAAGCAAACGGCTTTCTAGAGACCTTAGTCAAATGAAACAATCCACCAGAAATCATGATTGCAACAAGCAGTTAGAGAATAAAAAACTCATTTTCTAAGTTAGACATATTGTATTCTATTTGCATTTTTCCCCCCTTCAACAAAATATTTCAAACCTGTTAGTCATGTCAGAAATGTCCTGGAAATCACAATTATGTTAACTGACCTCAAGAGAGTGCTACTTTATTTGGTGCTGCTGACTAAGTTGCAAATCAGTATATAAATGGCGACCCTACCTCCCTCCACATGGGGTTGCTCCTTCCGGTTTTGGCCTTTAGTTTTGTTAAAGGCAAGTTGGGCTCACATTAGCTTAATCCTAGGGGTTATGGAATGATGGTGATCAGGAGTAAAAAATGGTGGCAAGAACCTGGCTCTGGAGTTAAGAGTAGCTGCGTTCGACTCCTACCCATGACATCTTTGTGACCTTGGACAAATCACTTACCTTCCCTGATTCTTAGATTCCTCAGCTGTGTAAAAAGGTATTAGGCTATATCCCTCGAGAGCCCTTTCTGCTCAAAATATATGATCTGATCCACTAACTAAAAAATGAAAGCAAGTTACTTATTATTTATAACACTTTCACAATCACATAGAAAGTAGAAATAGATAGCTTATTCATTTATCTCATTTATCATTCATCTATCCCCGTCAGGCATTCAAGGGATGATAATATACATTCTGATGTGGGAAGTAGAGATTTTCATAGCTAGCTCTTAATAACACCTTCTGTTTAAATCCGGAGGCCCTTTGTTGTTCTATCCTAATCAAATTCTTTAAGGAGGTATGAATCTATAGCTGCTTTTGTCTGGATAAGTACGCCCAAGGTGGAGATCTCCAAACTGATGAATGAAGATCATGAAACAATGATGGGTAGAAGGAGAAGTATGAATTTCCTTGATAAAAACAAGTTGGACATGTGGTTGTTCTTTAGGGCACTTGAATATTACTAATTTATTTTAAAGCCACATTATTACCTTGTATGGGATTTCTGGAGGTTCATAAGGGCAAAATAGGAAACAACACTTAATTCTAAACTAACTTTATAAACTGACATTATTCACTGTCATAAAAGGGATTAGGTTTGTCCATTTGGCACAAAATTTAGGATAAAACTGTGTTATGATAATTTTTTTTACTGATTATAAATAATGGATAGTATTCTGTTTTGTATATACCTCAGTATCTCAAGGATTCCTAACTTTCTACCAGTACAAAGCTCTGGCAAACCAATTTAATATTCCCATTCCTCAGTTTCCCTGTTTGTAAAATGAGGGTGGACTAGATTGTTCCTTCTCTGAAGATTATAGATCTATAGCTAGAAGAGACTTCTGAGGCCTTATTTTATAGATATGTAAACTAAGTCCAAGGAAGTTGTGACTTAACACACACTGAATTCTTCCCAAGTATCAGAGGTCAAATTTGAATTCAGAGTTTAGCTGATGTCTTTTTTAATTTAACAGATCTTTTAACTTGTGGTCCTCAAGAGCATATTAGGAGACAATTTCATGAGTTATTCTGGCTGAGATATTTCATCACCTGGTGAGCAACCTTTTGATAACAAGCCTTTCCAAACATAGGTAGGCTGGTCTTTGGATAACTGCTTTGTCACAGGGCCCATGTTCAAAGCCTTGCCAATTTCATGAGTCCTGCCAATGCCTGCATTCCATCAGAGCCTTGGAGAACCCAGGGCACAAGGATAGGATTGTAGGAGAATTCATGTTTTGTAGGAATTGAAAATTCCCCTTTATCATGAATTACTGACGTTGAAGTGAATGGCAAATAAAACTATTACAAATATGTAATTTTATACAATGATCTAAGACCATTCCAAAAGACTCATGACGGAAAATGCTATCCATATCCCGAGAAAGAACTATGGAGTCTGATTGCAGATCAAAGCATACTATTTTCACTTTTTTTCTTCCTCATGGTTTTTCCCTTTTGTTCTGATTCATCTTTCACAACATGACTAAATGTGGAAATATGTTTAGTATGATGATTGTACAAGTATAGCCTGTATCAGATTGCTTACCGTTTTGAGGAGGAGGGAAGGATAGAGAAAAAATTTTGGAACTCAAAATCTTATAAAATTAAATGTTGAAAACTAAAATAAAATTTTTTAAAGTAATTTTAAACCCAGCACAAATGTTTGATTACTTCATTCTAATGAGTTGATGACAGAGTGTTTTTTGGTTTGGCCTGGTATTTACAAATTGTTAACAAATTTTGAATGGAAAGATCTTAGATCTCAGGTTAAGATCCAGAGAGTATTTGGCTCTTAAGTTGTCATCATCACCATCATCATTATCTTCATCCTCATCACCACCACGCAGAAGTGTTTCTTTTGCTCCCACTTGAGCATGGGACTATGCCCAGGGCTGAACAAAGGAAGCCAGAGAGACAATTTCTTCTTTCTATTTTACCAAGTGATTTGACCAGGAGTTAGGCAACAAGTATTTATTCAGTGCCACTGTGCTAAGTGCTAGTGTCCAAAAATTTCTGTGCTAATAATATTTTCCCCTTCAAAAGGTTAAATATAAAATTGTATATGTGTAAATGTTAAATATAAAATTGTATGCATACATACACACTCACATATATATTTAATATACACACACTATATATATATATATATATAAAATGTGCCCCCCCCCCCAAAATGTTCCATATGAGAAACAACTTAATTTCCTTTTTGTACTCCTTTATCCTGAGCGAACTTGAAATTTCCAGTCACCACTTATCATCCTATAGGTGCTTTCAATATACCTCAGCCCCGCAAAGTGACTAAATTATTTTGGGAAATATTGCTATAGAAGATGAGTGGCTAAAATAGCAAGACCAAATGGGTGTGGTATATTTCTGTAAGAAATCAGGAAAAAAAAAAAAGATCTCATTATTCCTCTGCTCAGTGACTCTGAGATAATGAGTCTGTTACTAATGTCAGAGCACAGATTAATATATACAGAATTTCCTGACTAGATGCAGTTTATCGAAGTAACTTTGACCTAGAGATGAACATTTTTCCCTCTTTTTCATAGTTCAAGATTGATTATCTACGCTAAACTGGAATTTACAGTTTTTAAAAACTGTAAAGCTTAATGCTGTCTTCCACTAAAGTGAGAAAGAGAAAATGAGTTGTTCTATTATGTCTTTGAAATATCTAAATGTGTCTGTGCTCAAAGAGTATGTGTACACACACACACACACACACACACACACACACACACACATATACACACAGTATAAAAAGTACTAGATTTGATTCCAGAGGACCTGAATCTAAATCCTACTACCTATAAGACCTTGGGCAAGTCATTGAACTCCTGGACCTCAGTTCTCTAATTCAAGAAATAAAACGAGGAGGTTGCATTAGCCTATCTCTAAGGGCCATTCTGCCTCTAAATATTATGATACTGTGATCTAGTGTACAGATAATCACAAAGCTGACAGTGTAATTTACAGGCCAAAGAAAAAGTCACAGAAGGATATGTGTTTCTTGGCTTTTGGTGAACACCTCAGGCTCGCTTTACACTTACCAGAGAAGTTAGCCAGTGGCTGGCAGTACATATCCACATTTCATGTTATTGTTCAAACATGTATTTTGTTATTGTTTTCTTAAGTTAACACAGTTTTGGAAATTAATAGTATTTTTCATAAATCAGGTGGTCAGCCAGTCTAGGAAATAGCTATTCACAGATAAGAAAAAATTTATTAATAGAGTTATTACCATGACAGTTGGGAGAAAGTTAATAAAACAATTAGATATGATAGGTCTACTGTTCACCTTAACTAAAAAATGAGATAGTGAACTAGAAACCAGTTGAATCGTGGAACAGAAATTTGGTCCTAGGAACAGGCCTAGGACCTCTTTGAGTATGGGAAAAGCAGAAAGAAGTTGCATAGAATTTATAAAATTCACATTAATATCTGAAATATTTAACAATCAGTACTTAAATCAATAAACATTTATTAAGTACCAGCTGTGTGCTAGATATTGTGCTAAACACTAAGGATACAAAAAGAGGCAAAAGATAGTCCCTGCCCTCCAGGAGCTTACAGTCTAATAGACCAGAGTGGCACAGTAGTAGAAATCCTCATAAGAATCGTTTCATCTTTATTTCTTTCCAGTCAGGTACCAGGAAAATGAGAGCTTGGAGCACAAGTTTTATACCCTTTGATAGATGTGAGGATACCTATATCTTTCCTACTTAGTGTTTCGTAGATGATGTTGACTGATGCAAAGGGACAAAACCATTTTTTGTGGCTTGTTTTAGAAGATTGGATTGGTTTAGACCTATGATTTCATCTGTGGTAAGGAAGCAGCCCCATAGAAACTATTTCCAGGCATGCAAATCAGCAACTGATTGATGATTTATATATGGTCTTAGAGAATTGCTTGGAGCTCCATAAGGTTAAGAATTTGACCCTGGGTTAGAGGTTAGAGGCAAGAATTGAACCCACATCTGTCTGAATCCAGGAAGACTACTTTTCCACCTACTGTCGCACATTTCTCTCTAAAAGCTCTGATGAGGGGCGGCTAGGTGGTGCAGTGAATAGAGCACTGGCTCTGGAGTCAGGAGAACCTGAGTTCAAATCCAGCCTCAAACACTGAACACAAAACTAGCTGTGTGACCTTGGGCAAGTCACTTAACCCCAATTGCCTTACCTTCCCTCTCCAAAAAGTCAAAAAAAAAAAAAAAGCTCTGATCTAACCACAATAGCACCCTCATTACTGCACAATTAATCTCTACTCATCTCTTACTGACTTTTTCACAGCCCCTGAAGCAAGTGTTCCAAATTATATCTTTTCCACTCAGATCCCCAATTCTACCCTGTTTCCCCTCATTTTCTGCCAATGATTTTGCCTTTGAGACTATTTAGAGCACCTAATACCATCCTGGTACTTTTCCAATCCTTGAATTCTGGAGGAATGTTCCATTTTTTTCCTTGCATAAAACCAACACCTTCACATGGTTCCTCATTCTGATCCCCTACCATTTCCTCTACATTCTTACTCCATCCATCATCTCTTCTCATATATTGTACTAATTTTACAGAGGAGTGAGACGTAGATTAATTGATGGACCTGGGTCTCATGGCAAGGACTTGGACTCATTTCTTCCCATTCTCTATTCACTCTACCACATTTTTTACTGCCTCACTTAATGCACTCATTCTTAAACCACTGTTAACATGGTGTCTGTCTTCAGATTTTTTCAGTTCCTCTTAATAACTTATTTGTTCAAGGCCACTAATAATCTTGATGCCAGATTCCATGGCCTCTTAAAAAATACCTTATTCATCTTCTTGTACAAAATGACTAACATGGAAATGTTTTACATGATTGTACATGTGTAATTGATATCTGATTGCTTGCTGTTTCAGGGACGGGGGAGGGAAGGGAAGAAAGGAAGGATAGAATTTGGAACTCAAAACTAAAAAAAAAAACAAATGTTAAAATTTTTTAATATATAACTGAGGGGGAAAGTGTGTGTGTGTGTGTGTGTGTGTGTGTGTGTGTGTGTGTGTGTGTGTGTGTAGAAAGAGAGATAAATTCTCATCTTTCCTATAGCATCTGACACTAGGAACCACTTACTTTGTCTGATACCTTTTCTCCCCCTTGGAACTGTGTGATATTGAACTTCTACTGAATCTTCTCCCAGCCTGACCGTTGATCATCTTTCTGCTCCTTAATTATAATTTTTCCTCTAGGTCCTGTTCTCTCTATATGCTTTCTCCTTTCAAGATGTCATCTACTCCCTGGCTTCAATTATCATCACTATGCAAATCACCATGCCTAACTTTGCCCCAGGGCTCCCCCCTGAATTTCTAATTTCTTAGTTAGATGTCTCTGTCCCATATATCTAAACTGAATTCATTCATTGTGTCCAGATTTGGGAGGAGTCTTTTTAGGAAGGCCATTCTTGAGTATGTCCAGAAGAATGTGACCAGGATGGTGCAAGACTTGAAACTATACCAAAAGACGTTTGACTTAACCAGACGAGTAAGTGGAGATAATAAATTTGTAAAGGACTGTCATTAGGATGAGAAATTTGATTTATTCTTTGTAAACCCAGAGAGTAGAACTTAAACATAACAGTGACAGAAAGATAACTTTTGACTCAGTATTGTTAGGAAGAACATTTTCAGGAAGTTCTTCCTTATATAACAATTTGAGTTGCTTATTATTGACATGAGCTACCTTGTGGGCAAGCAAGTGTCTTATCCCTGGATGTACTCAAATAGAGAATGGATCAGAAGAAAGAATAATTATGAAGCTCTTAGTATGGTGTCTGGCACATTATAAGCCGTATGTAAATGCTTGTTAGCAGTCATCATCATTATTATTAATCATCGTTATTCTGATATGTTATAGAGGAGGTACACTTATGGGGTAGACAGTTTGACTTCATGACCTAAGGTTCCTTTTCCCCCTGGGGTTTTATCATTCTGTGAATGCAGAGGCCTAATAATTGCTACTACTCCTACTTTTAT
>CM053591.1:91495720-91511586 GCA_028646515.1 Pseudochirops corinnae
TGAATGTGTTTACCTATTTCAATACCAAAATACATTTTGTTCCCTGAACTAAAGACTTTAATTCTGAACAGAATCAATAAGGGACACATCAAGATACATGATTATAAAGTAATCAGATTTTGCTTCATAGGCAAATTAACAGTGATACCCTTTAAATCTAGGGCATTATAGCCATATTCTTGCACTAAAGATAAAGCATCATTTTAATAAATATAGATTTGTTTCAACATGTGAATTTTGAGCATGTAACTTTCCCCTGAATCTGAAGAATTAATCAGTTTGAGGAGTAGTGAGCAGATTTAGGGGATTTTTTAAAACTCCTCTGGTGGTTTTTTTGAGATTGGAAGCATAAGGTCTTATGCTTCAGTCTTATGTGGAAACCAAAAGCAGTGGTATACTTGAGCTTCTTTAAAAGATGCAAGGTGTCCAAGGCTATTTGTGTTGATGACATAACCATCCTTTCAGCAACCCAGATTTGCAACCTTTCTTACTCAATCCCTTGTATCTAATCAATTACTGAATCTGGTTGATTTATTCTACTTGCTGACCCTTTCTTTCCATCCAAATGGCTATTGCCTTAATTCAGAAGTTCATTAACTTTATCATGAACTATTGCAATAGCCTCCTAATTGGGCTCCTGCCTCTAGTCTCTGCCCACTCTAGTCCATCTTCCATAAAGCTCAGTGATAACCCTGATGCATCAGGCTGTACAAATCATTCCCCTGCACAGTTGGTTTGTTTTTCTTGAGTATAAATCTCAGTAGACCTAGATATCTAAGTAAATGTCACAGAATTATAAAATCTGTTGTAGAACAGACCTTGAAGATTTCCTTGTATATATTTTTGAGCTATTGATTTTATAACTATGCAAAATAATACTTAGAAGGAGCATAGTGTAGTTTATACTCTACTATAAAATATCAGAATATAAGTGAAGCAGAACTGTGCAAAGTCATCAACCTCACCCTCTCCTCCAGTCACTGAAGTCCAATGGCGAGACATGAGGGTTGTTGTGAGGATGAAAGGAGATAATATTTGTGAAGTGCTTAGCACAGTGCTAGGCCCATAGTGCAATATAAATATTATTGTTGTTATTATTACTGCAAACACATTACAGTTTTTGTTGGTTCATGGAGTTGCCACAGCAGGAGTTCCTTGTGCAAATAAAATCATAGGTCCATACCCTTCCCCCACCCCAAACCCTCCACCCACCCCCAACTATATGCTATGTGTAAATTGTGGAGTAAACAACAAATTTCTTGAATTTGTGTTTAAAATTGGAAGCTCAACTTTACATTAGAATTTTATGAAATACATATGCTAAGGCTCCATGCATTCTTTGCAGATTTCACACCAGACAAGTTCTTAGAAGATAGAGAGGTACGACAACATAAAGTTCATAGAGGCGATCTGGCAGGGTGGATAGAGAGCTGGCTTTGAATCTAGGAAGACCTGAATTCATAGTGTGTCTGACACAGAATAGCCTATTGAACCTGGGCATGTCGCTAACCCCTCAGTGTTCCACATACTTCTCCAAGAGTAGGAGTTACAGACGAGGTTCTGACTTTAATTGGTAGAGAAATTCTTTATATTAGTGAAATCACAGGGCCAGACTCTATTTCTATGTACAATAATTTAAATTTCCCCTAAATTTTATAAAAATTGCCTTTAAGTGACAAATGTCCCAAGTTTTTATAGCTAAATTTTTTCTAGGTTTTCTCCCTTTATTTTACAAAGAGAGTTACCTAAATTATCCCATCTAATTCCCACAATAACACTATAACATATTCTACTGGTTTGATCCCATTTTACAGATGAAGAAATGCAGGTTCCCAGAGATATGAAATCATCAGAGTTAGAATTTGAACCCAGATTTCTATTGAAACCAAAACCAGAATTCCTTCTACTATATTGCACTCTTTTCTTCAAACAGATGTTTATTAAGCAAATTTAATTATTTTGTTATATGACTTAAACAGATTTTTAAAGATTGAGGCTTTTATTTTAAATGAGCTGCCATAGTCACATTTTTAAAAATACCAGCAATTCCCAGTGCCTTGGTCCCTAAAATTACATTTTACATTTCTCAAGTACGTTCTAAGCTGGCCAAATTTGACTATGAATGACAATTAGTGGCAGCTTGAAATGAACGTGTATATTCTGATTTAGCACATAATCGTCTAGTCACTGAGTTGAGCAAATCTCTTCCAAAGTAGTTACTTTTAATTTAGCACTATAAAAATCACTCTTTTCTTCTACATCACTTGGATTTTCCTAAAATGTAAAACATGTAACATATTTTAGAAACAGACATGTTAAATCCTTTTTAGAGAACTGAGAAAACATCTGTAGAGGCAATAGCGTATTTTGATTGCAGAATAAAATCTCATTATTTAAGTTACAAGTAGAGAGAATGCTGAATTGAAGTAAGAAAGGACTAATTTCTGACATGACTAGCTAAGTAACCAGGGGGCAATTCACCTCAGATTTAGGCAGCTCTCTAAGGCTTACCTATTGTTGTTATTGAAATTAAGGTAAACTGAAGCACAACGTTCCAAGCAAGCTCAAAGTAAGGTTATTGTTCTTTAGTTGTTCAGTTATGTTTGACTCTTTCTGACACCAAATGGAGTTTTCTTGGCAAACATACCGGAGTGTTTTGCCATTTCCTTTGCCAGTATATTAGGCAAACAGAGGTTAAGTGATTTGTTCAGGGTCATCCAGCTAGGTAGTGTTTTGAGGCTGGGTTTGAACTCACATCTTCTTGACACCAGGCCCAATGCTCTATCCATTGAACCACCTAGCTGCCTCCCAGCCTTAACAAGGCTAACAATTACCAAAAGAGGGGTCTTTAGCTCCTCCTCAGCTAGCCAAAAGACCCCAGATGAGGGTAGACAGATTGTTTTGTCAGATAAAAGGAAGAATGTCCAAAAACTAGAATGGGAATAACATAGATGGGGAAAACAGTATGATTAGTTAGAAAGTCAGAAGCATTATAGATGTGGGGGACAGTATGTTCAGCTGGAAATTTGGAATGTGGGATTAGCACCACCCCTCCTTCCATCTTGTTGCAATGGAAAGCTCGTTGGTGGTATCCACCTACGTGGTTAGTGAGTGTCACAGTGATAACAAACCAGACTCCCTGACATCCACCTTCAATAACAGATTGCCTTGACACAAGAATAGAAGAGTTATTAGCAAGAAAACTGAACTTGTAAATTTTAACACAGAGACAATGAGTGATTTAGATAGTTATACAAAATGTCGGTAGCAATACAAAATGAAATCAGTTGCAGGATAGAATCAATTTTATTTTATCCATTTTCCCTACTAATTTATAAGCAGTCACTATCAGCATAGGTGAAGGAGAGTCCTATTAAACTGAAATCACTGATTCTTGATGTATGTTCTATGCCTATGAACTTATGAGATTCATTTTCTTATATTATTTTTAGAAGTAAACAATTTTGACTTTTAAGCTTTAATGTTAGAAAGGACCTCAGAAGTCATATAGTTCAGTTGTATAGAACTCAGAAAGAAAAATGGATCCCTGTGGCTGCATATTGACTTTAAAAATCATAAATTAATATTATTTATCTGAAAGGTAGCTAGGTGGTACAGTGGATAGAATGCCGGGCCTGGAGTCAGGAAGACTCATTTTCCTAAATTCAAATCTGGTCTGAGACACTTAATAGTTGTGAGACCCTGGACAAGTCACTTAATCCAGTTTTGCCTCAGTTTCCTCATCTATGAAATGAGTTGGAGAAGGAAATGGCAAACTATTCCAGTATCTTTGCCAAGAAAACCCCCAATAGGGTCATGAAGAGCTGGATATGACTGAACAACAACAAATATTGTATTTTTATTTTGTTAAACACTTCCCAATTACAATTTAATGTGGTTGTAATTTAAGGAGTTTTGCAGAGGCCACAAGTTTGACAACCTCTGATCTAGTTGAATTATTGCAATCAGCCTTTGAGTGGTTGAGTGGTTCTAATGTTGAATTGACAGATTTGGACTAGCATATTTGTTGAATAAAAATGTTTGGCGCATAGCCAAGATGGTGAAGAAAAGGCAGTGGCTTGCCTGAGCTCTCCTCAAAACCCCTCCAAACACCTTTGAATAATGCCATAAAACAATTTCTGGGTCAACAGAACCCATAAAAAGATTGGGTGAAATAATTTTACAACCAAAGACAACAGAAAAGGTGCATTGCACCTGGGTGAGAGTTGAACACAGGTCATGCCAGCACAGACCCAGCCCTAGGAAACCAGGAACAGGCCTTGAGAGCCACTGAATTAGCAGCAGAAATGGCTGCTTCTGGAGCTCTCAGCCTACAGATGATAAGGGGGTTGAACAACTGGTGAGAAGGAGATTATTGGGGTCTCTTTGCTAGCACCAACGCAGAACTCTGTTGCTTTGCCTATACTTGGATCCAGGTCACAGTCTTGGGGGGCAGTCCCAGGGCTAGAACAAGCACTGGCACACCAGAACTGCAGTGGAGTAGGGACCTTTGCCACAGTTCCAGGATAAGAAAAAGTGCTTGTGGTAGCTCACAGATTAGAACACAGGCCAGGAGAGTAGTAAACAATTCTCCTTAGATCATCCCACCTTGGAAGTACTAAAAATTTACAGGTCCCAATAAGTATTTCTGAAAATAACTGCACAAAATACCCAAAGCTTAGGACAGTGCATCCTTCACCATGAAAGCAAAATCCTACTTTAACAAAGAGTTAAAAGTAAAGTAATATGCTGGAAAAATGAGCAAACAACAGAAAAAAAATTCTGACCATAGAAAGCTACTATGGTGACAAGGAAGATCCAAATACACACTCAGAAGAAGATAGCAAAGTCAAAGCAGTTATGTCCAAAGCCTCCAAGAAAAATATTAATAGGTTTCAGCCCATGGAAGAGTTCAAAAAGGATTTTGAAAATCAAGAGAGATAGAGGAAAAATTGGGAAGAGAAATGAGAGTGATGCAAGAAAATCATGAAAAACAAGTCAACAGCTTGGTAAAGGAGACAAAGAAAAATATTGAAGAAAATAACACCTTAAAAAATTGAGTAGGGCAAATGGTAAGTAAAAGAGGTACAAAAACCAATGAGAAGAAGAATGCATTAAAAAGCAAATTAACCAAATGGAAAAAAAGCACCAAAATTCAACAAGGAAAAAAAATTCCTTAAAAAAACAGAATTGGCCAGATTTGAAAAGGATGTACAAAAGCTCACTGAAGAAAATAATTCCTTAAAAATTTGGATTGAGCAAATGGAAGCTAATGACTTTATGAGAAATCAAGAAACAATAAAGCAAAACCAAAAGAATGAAAAAAAAAATAGAAGACAATATGAAATATCTCATTGGAAAAATGACTGATCTGGAAAATAGATTTAGGAGAGATAATTTTAAAATTATTAGACTGCCTGAAAGCCATGATCAAAAAAAAAAAAAGAACCTACACATCATATTTTAAGAAATTATCAAAGAAAATTGCCCTGATATTCTAAAACCAGAAGGTAAAATAGAAATTTAAAGAATCCACTGATCACCTCCTGAAAGAGATCCCAAAATGATAACTGCCGGGAGTATTATAGCCAAATTCCAGAGTTCCCAGGTCAATCAGAAAATATTGCAAGTATCCAGAGAGTTACAATTCAGTTGTTGTAGAGCTACAGTCAGTAAAATATAAGATATAGCTACATTTCTATGATTTCTACATTAAAGTATGTGAGGGCTTAGAATATTATATTCTAGAGGGCAAAGGAACTAGGATTACAACCAACAATTACCTACCCAGCAAAACAAAGTATAATCTTTCTAGGGAAAATTTGGATAGTCAGTGAAATAGAGGATTTTCAAATATTTTTGATGAAAAAACTAGAGCTGAATATAAATTTGACTTTCAGATACAAGACTCAAGAGAAGCATAAAAAGGTAAACAGGAAAAGGAAATCATAAGGGACTGAATGAGGTTAAATTGTTTACATTTGTACATGGGAAGATGATACTTGTTAACTCATAAGAATGTTCTCATTAGGGCAGCTAGAATGAGTACATTTAGACAGTGGGCAGAGGTATGAGTTGATATGAAGGGATGATATTTAAAATAACAAAATTAAGGGGTGAGAGAGGAATGTACTAGGAGAAGGGGAAAGGGAGAGGTAGAATGGCATAAATTATCTCACATAGAAGAGGCAAGAAAAAGCTTTTACCGTGGAGGGAAAGTGGGGAGAAGCTGAGGAGGAGTGAGTGAACCTTGCTCTTCTCAGAACTGACTCAAAAAGGGAATAACATACACATTAAGTTGGGTATAGAAATCTATTTTACCCTGCAGGAAAGTAGGAGGGGAAAGGTATAAAGTGGGTTGGGGGTGATAGAAGGGAAGGCAGATTGGGGAGAGTGGAGTAGTCAGAAGCAAAACATTTTTGGGGAGGGACAGGGTAAAAGGACAGAGAATAGAATAAGTGGATGGATAAGATAGAGAAAAATACATTTACCAATAATAACTGGGAAAAAATTTTTGATAAAAGTCTCATTTCCTAAACATATGGAGAACTGAGTCAAATTTATAAAAATAAGAACGATTCTCCCAATTGATAAATGGTCAAACAATATGAACCGTTTCCAGATGAAGTAATCAAAGCTATAGCCATATGAAAAAATACACTAATTCACTATTGATTGGAGAAATGCAGATTAAAACAATTCTGAGGTACTACATCGCCATTAGATTGGCTAATAGGACAGAAAAGGAAAATGACCAATGTTGGAGGGGATATGGGAAAAATGAGACGTTAAATGCGTTGTTGGTAGAATTGTGAACTGATTCAGTCATTCTGTAGAACACTTTGGAACTCTGCCCAAAGGGCTATAAAACCATGCAAACCCTTTGACCAAGCAATACCACTACTAGGTCTGTATCCCAAAAGAGATTAAAAGAAAAACAAAAGAAAAGGACCTGTATGTACAGAAATATTTATAGCAACTCTTTTCTCGTGGCAAAGAATTGGAAATTGAAGGGATGCCCATCAGTTGGGGAATGGCTAAACAAATTGTGGTGTGTGATTATGATGGAATACTATTGTGCTATAAGAAATGTTGAACGGGAGCAGCTAGGTGGTGCAGTGAATAGAGCACTGACTGGATTCAGGAGGACCTGAGTTCAAATCCAGCCTCAGACACTTAACACTTATTAGCCATGTGACCTTGGGCAAGTCACTTTACCACAATTGCCCTGCTTCCCCCCCCCCCCCAGAAAAAGAAAAAAAAAAAGGAAACTAAATGATGAACAGGATTCTCTCAGAAAAACCTGGGAAGACTTTTATGAGCTGATGCAAAACGAAATGAACTGTGTATAAAGTAACAGCACTGTAAGATGATCAGTTGTGAATGAGTTAGCTATTCTCAGCAATACAATGATCCAAAACAGCTCTGAAGGACTTATGATGAAAAATTCTGTCTCCAAAGAAAGAACTAATGGTGTCTAAATACAGATTGAAGCATTTTTTTTTTCTTTCTTTCTTTTTCTTCAGGATTGGGATTTTTTTGGGGAGAGAGTCTGTGTTTTCTTTCACAGCGTGACTAATATGGAAATTTTTTTATGTGACTACACATGTGTGGCATATATGGAATTACTTGCCATCTCATGGAGGGGGTGAGAAGTGAGGAAGGGTGAGAATTTGAAACTCAAAGTTTTAAAAATGTTTTTGCATGTAACTGGGGGAAAATAAAATAGCAAATAAAAATTTTTAAATGTCTGTGTCAGCTTATAACATGAGTGACCATTGAGTAGAGGAAAAGAATTAATATAAAATTTCTTATGAAATTAGTGAGATTTTTAAAAGAGCAAATGGGTATTGATACTTTCAAGAGCAAGAGTTTTAATTTGACACAAAAATGTTTATTCAAAAATGTTATCCATAATAATGTATAGAATGTTCTCTCCTAGTCATGTGTAGGATGTATTAAAAGGGTAAAGAGGTCAGAGATTTGGTTTATTCCAGTATTTTATTCACTCTTAGGATGAGGGAAGAATTAAAATCAAGTAAAGACATACCCTGAAGGAAAATTTCAATAGAAGACTACAAGAAATATTTCTGTGAAGATTTTACCATATATTTATAGTGATAAAAAAACCCAGAAAACTTATTCATTTTGATAATTTTTTTTAAAGACCTGATAAACATTTTTTTCAGGAAAATATTAACCAGTGGTGACTCATGATGCTTCTATTGCAACCCTGAAACAATTTTAATCATTTATTTGAGTCACATACCTAGAATGGAGATTTCCCATCAAAAAGAGTATTTCAAAGAACATTATAGTATCTCTGATACTATGATCAGTGTAAAATTTCTAATATTTGTACTAGGTCATAATACCTTTTCTTCACTATGTTGGTGTCCCATGTCTGACTTTGGGTGGTGAGGGCTTCCTTTCTCTCTCTCTGCTTGGGACCATCCTTTTCAGCTCAACTGCTTAGGTTTCATTTCATTTCCATCCCTCCTCAGCACATGTCCTGCTCAAGGTCCTCCCAAGTCCTCTTCTCTGTCTCTGCCAGACCATATTAGGGGTGTTGTGTTCAGCTTTGGGTGCCATAATTTAGGAAGAAAATTGTGAAGGTAGAGTGTTTCTAGAGGAGAGGCAAGGTGGTGAATAGCCTTGGGTTACCGTGTGGGGATCATCTGAAGGAATTCAGTATGCTTACCTTGGAAAAGAGAAGACTTGGGAAGAGAAGGGGAGAAACACAGAATCATAGGTTTAGAGCTGGAAGGGACCTGAATGAGTATCTAATCCTACCCCTGCTTGTTTTACATACAGGTAAATCTCAGATTAAGTGACCTATGGTCATATAAGTGGTCATTGGCAACCAGCATATTCGGCCGTTTGTTTTTCAATTAGTTTCAAAATATTGTTAGTGAACCTACTCAAGAGGCCGGATGTGGCAGCCATTTGTCATGGTTTTATTGTCAGAGAAAGCTTGAATACTAGCATCATCACTTTTATTGCTTTATGATTGTATATGCAACATCCCCACATACCAGCTTCAACTTCGGAAAGGATAGGTTGGTCTTCTTGATTGAGGCTTTAATTTCCTTGACAATTACTTTACCAGAATAGGATGCCACCTCTCGGTAGCAGCTTTCTCTTGCATGAGAACCAAGAATATATCAGTATTATTGCTTTTGAGTAGGAAAATTACAGTATAAATTGGTTGCAAAATTGATCCTTGAATTTGTGTATCATTTTGCATAAATACTACAAGCTCACAATCATTTATTACCATGTAAGTAATACCTTCTACATAGATATACTAATTAGATTGAAGACTGACTGTCAGTAAACATTTATTAAATGCCCACTATGTGCCAGGCATTGTACTAAGCACTGGGGACACAAAAAGAGGCAAAAGACAGTCTCTGCCCTCATGGAATTTACAGTCTAATGGGAGAGACAAGAAATAATCAAATATATACAAGTTATATATAAGATAAACCAAAAATAATAGAGAGAAAAATTAAGGGGGGGGAAACGCACTGAAATAGGAAAGGCTTTCTGTAGAAGATATTTTAGTTGGTATTTTTTTTCATATCAAGAAAAAAATCCAATGGTTTTGGATTCATTTCAGTTTAAGAATTGACATTTAGAACATTTCCTATCATCTCCATACTTGGCCCAGTTTTACTGGAAAACTTGAAAACATAGCAGAAAAACTGATAGAGGCTCAAAACGCATTTTTGATTCTCTAGGATACTTGGCAGTTTGTATTTTAATGGTTTAAGTGTTTGGCATGCTTCTCTTCACATGGTTCTAAATGGCAGTGTGTTATCCATAATAAAGAAAAGTATTTAGGGATTTTTAAAAATCCAGGCAATCCTTAAACTGCAGATAGACTGCCATAACAAAATTATTTGTCGTTGAAGGCATTACCAGTGGAAATGATTAGGTCTCCAATAATTATTGCATTAGTTTAGTATGCCCTAAACAACAAATATGCTATCCCTAGTCATTCTGTAAGACTCTTTCCCATTTAGAATCATAATATCTAATTATTTCTAGCATTTATTTCTCCTACTTGGCCTTTACTCTGCATTATCCTTGCTTTTATGGAAGACTATTAGATTCATGAGATACCTTAGTTTAATGCATGTGGCATCTGAAGCCTTTTGCTCACAAGCACCAACATAGAGGAGAGAGAGAGAGAGAGAGAGAGAGAGAGAGATTTTTTTTTAATTTTATGAAAAGACCAATGAATCTTCCTGCTAATAAAGAAAACAAATAAAAATGAGGCCATGGTGCATATGTTACATTTAGGAATATTAAGATTCGTCTTATTCTTGGGGAATGTGGAGGACTTGTGAACCCTCCTGCAACTGTCCTCAGAGAAGGACGGCAGCCTTATTGTGGAAATCTGAATTGCAAAACTTTCCTCCCCCAGACCCCTCAACAACAACAAAAAATCAATGGCTTGACTGAGCTTAAATAACTGACTTTTCATCTCCTTTCATCCCACACAAAGCCCTAATCCTGAGACTACTTGAGCCACCAATGTAGGCAGTGGCTGAGACCACCACTGAATGTGTCAGTCCCTCCTCACCACACACAAAACACATTGACTGCAGCTTTTATGAAGTGAAAATGTCCCAGAAAAAGAAACTGTGAAGGAGGTGTCCTCAGTCATTTCTTTAAAAAAAAAAAAAAAAAAGTTGCTGCATCTGGATATTGAGAACAAAAAAGGCCTAAGACTTAGGGATAATGGGTTGGGTCACTTGCTTTTATAGGTGCAAAAGGGTGGAACTGGCCTTTGCTTGTCTCAGTACCACTGACCCTTGCATTTTATTATGTGGAGAAGGCAGGGAAAGTGTGTAGAAAGAATCCCAGCATCCTTTAGCTTAACAATGACTTTGTGATTCTGAGATGTCTATGGTTTGTTGACTCCCCCACCCACCTAAACAAAAGAGACTTTTATGTACAAAAGAGCTTGCTAATCAGGTAGCCAACAACTAATTTTAAAAATGTGATCTTTAGTAGCTTTAAAAAAAAACTCAGTTAACTTCAATTGTGACATTTTTGTTGTGCTTTAAAAAAAAGTAGTGCTGGAATCTGAGCAACTTCAAAACTGTTATGAAAACTAGGCCTTTGCTACCATTGTTAATTCAACCTAAGATGGAGTTTCTTAATATTAGAAAGCAATGAGTTGTCATGGCTTGTTGGAGTTGTTGATAAGTATCTAATTTTTGGACTTGAAAGACCAAGTTGATTCTGACTTATGTTGCCTTCTAGGCAGGATTTCTGGTTTTGTGTAAAACTGGCAGGTTGAGGTATTATGTGATAGTTAAGTGCCCTTAGGAAAAGAAACAGGATAAAAAGCAGTGTAGTGGTGAGCCGGGGACCCTCTTGTGCGTTCCTCTCTATCAACAGCCAGGGTTATACTTTGTCTATCAGAGTCCATTTGTGGTCACAATGAAATTTATAAAATTTGAGGGAACGAGACCTACTGAAAAATTAAGGATTTCATTTTTATTAATGCTACTAGAAATCTGCACATCATTAAACTCCAAGTTATAGTGCTATTGGATGGGCTCCTTTGAAGAAACAATTGAGGAAATTCAACTGTTCTCCTATTCGCTTGCCAGTTTCTGGGCATCAGACATCTTTATGAAAGAATCCAAAAACAGTTAACTATGCTTATAGAGAGAAAGCCAGCATGCTCTTACCCATCTTAAAGACCATCATCCTCCAAATACTTTTTACATTTGTTCTGCCATAGCTAATTAGAGTTACTCAGATAATTTGAGTGGCCTTAGACTTTCCATGTCATTGTTTCTAGGAAAAATGTATTGTCTCCTTTAATAAAAAGGAGCCACATAGTGAAAAAAGTAAAAATGTCACAGTCAAAATATTGGGAGTCAAAATGTGAGACATTCAGGTTCCACTTCTCTTACTGGCCATGTGATGTTGCACCTTATGAGCTTTCATTTCTACTTCTATAAAATAAGGCTAATAATAGAATCAAAGATGCCCAGAGGCAACCAAGAGACCATCTGGTCCGGCCCATTCATTTTGCAGCAAGGAAACTGAGACGGAGGGAAGTCAGATGATTTGCCCAGGATGACACAAGCAACAAGTCTCACTCTTTCCATTGTACTATATTGCCATCCTTGTCATCTTAGTCTGTCACCATTGTGACATAGAGATAGTATCAGACCTCAGAACCAGGCCTCTATAGCATGGCCTCCTCAGTTCTTATATTACCTAACTATAGAGCTGATGCCTGAGAATAAACTCACTGAGTTGATAACTGAGATCATGGATGTACAGCCCTTTATTATGTTGAGTGCTGTATACTTATAGGATATTCTTCTTACAATTTTATAAAAACAAGTGACTTACAGGCATTCACATTTGACTTATGTAGCCTTAAGCTACACACGTATAGCTTACCTATGTGTATGTGCATTTTTCTGTGTTTTGTGTTCCATTTGGTTACTTTTGAGGGCACTTAAATAGAAAGCACAACTTCTTCCCCACCAAAACAGGGGGCAGCATTGTATAGAGAAATAAGCAAGAGATTGGAATTCTCGGGTACTCGATTTGAGTTCCAGGGTGTTATTAGTTGGACGGCCTTGGTAAGATTGCAGCCTCTCAGAGACTCAATATGCTCAGCTGTAAAATAGTTGCCCCCTCTACCATATAAGGCTGGTATGCGTAGATAGGGTCAACCAACATAATGCATGCAAATCGAATTATAAAACTTGAAGCGATATATAAGTATCAGCTATTATAATAGCCACAATGCATGTGTTCTCTATACTTGTCCCATTCATCATTTCTTCCAACATAGTTAACGTTCCAGTAAGATCACGTACCACAGTTTGTTTTAACCATTTCCCAGTTCATAGGCATTGACTTTTTGCCAATTCTTCACCCTCACCAAAAAAATGCTGGTATAAACATTTTGGTGTATATGAGGACTTTCTTCTTAACAGTGACTTTCTTGGCATATAAGGCTAATAGGGGAATCTCTGGGTCTAGGGCGGTTGACATTTTTAGTCACTTTATTTGCATAACTCCAAATAGCTTTTCAGAATGGTCGTACTATTTCTTCGCTCCATGAACAGTGTACAAACATACCTCTTTTGCCACAACCCCGTTAATGATGACTATGCCTTATCTTTTGTGATCTTTGCCAGTTTTATGGAATGTGAGGTAAAACCTCAAAGTTGTTTTGATTTTCATTTCTTTGATTATTAATTTGGAATATTCTTTCATATGATTGCTAATAGTTTCAAATCCTTTTTCTGAGCAGTTTGTTAAAGTAATTTTATACTCAGTCAACAAATACTTAGTGCCCTAGCACTCAGTATGAAGGGAGCAATAAAGAATGATATCTGAAGTGCCTGCCTTTTTAAAGTTTACATTCTAGTAGGGGATTTAAGACATTTCTAACCCAGATAGCTTCTAGGTTTTGAGAGGACTTGATGCCTTAGTTGAATTCTCACTGTAGCCCAAAAGTTTCTACCAGCTAATGTCTATATAAAAAAGGCTAAACTACGAAGGACTGAACCACATGACTGCAAAAACCAAAACTCCCAGCACTAAAAGAAAAAAGCAATACAAAGCATCCCCAATCTGCCTTCTCTTGTGACTGCAAAAGCAACATTTTAAAAGCCTCCTTACTGTTCTCATTAACCCAAAGGACCATGGGCTTATTGAATGATTAAAAGAGAACAGAAGAAGAAGAACTTGATATGAAAAAGATGGGAGGAGAGTTTGGGACACAAGAGGAAAGGAAAGGGAATAAACATTTTTATAGAGTCTACTATGTGCCAAGCACTGTGCTGAATGCTTTATAAATATTATCTCACTTAATCACAAGGGTCCAGGCATAGAGCAGATTTATATAGATCCTATTTTAAATTTAATTCATTAAAAAAAAAAAAGATTAGCATTCCATAAAGTTTTGGTTTCACATAGTTTACAGATATGGGTGAGGCTCAAGAGAAATAGCAGTGATAAAGGAGAAGGGGCCCAAGGTAGTACCTATAAAGCTCACAGGTGTGGAAAAGATGGAGCTGACCTCAAGACACCCCACAATGTACGTACCTACATGGAAAAGCCCTTAGAGACCTATTCAGTCTCTGTTGACTCTGCAAAACCTTTTGTTTACTTTGGTTTTATTTGTCTTACTGTGTTTTAATGCACTTAAAGAAAAATAGAGCTTCATGAAATCTGTTGCATATGTCCCTTGACCTTCACTCCTCCCCAGTTCTCCCTGCTGGATGACTTCTGCTCAGTGCTTGGGCTGGCATTCAAGTCTGTAATATCTTATGTGATGCCCCTCCTCATACTTTATTTTCTAGCAAAACTTATTTTGACATTTATTTTACTTTCCTGGCCCTATACTTTTCCCCACACTGCTACCTTCACATAGAATTCCCTTCCTTCTTCCCTACCCTCCACCTTGTTCGGTTCCCATCTATCCTTTGAAACTGATCTGAAATGCTGTGTCCCTGTGGAGCCCTTAATAATGGTAACAGTAGATTACAAAAGGTGTTATAAGGTTTGCAAAGTACTCTTTCTTTGAACCTCAAAAGTCCAGGCCTCTGAGCTCTTACCTAGATTTTACAGTTGAGAAAGTTGAGACTGACAGAAGTTGAATAAATATCCAAGATAGGATTAGAATTCAAGTCTAGGTCCAGTGTTTTATCTGCTAGACCTGGAAGGAACCTTCCCTGATTGACCCCCCAGTAGTTAATAGAAGCAGCCAGTGCAGCGGGTAGAGTGCAAACATGGAATCAGGAAGACGTCCGTTCAGATTTGGCCTCAGACAGCTTACTTAGCTGTGTGGCCCTGGTTTAAATCACTTAACCACTGTCTGCCTCAGTTTCCTCAGTTGTGAAATAGGGATCATAATAGCACCTATTTCACAGGGTTGTTATGAACATCAAATATGATAATATTTGTAAAAATTTTTTACAAGTGCCTAAGCACAGCCTACCCAGGGTAAGTGCAATATAATAAATACTTCACTTCACATAGCACTTTGTAACGTTCTTGTCACAATCCACATTGAGTATTATTCAGTACTACAAATAGTTTATGCCGCATTTCCTATTCAATTATAAAACTTGAATGCATGGACCGTATTTTGTCTCTATTTTCTTTCTCTGCCAGTGTCTACAAAGGAGCCTGGGAATACATTTATACCCAGTAGTTACATAATAAATATTTATGGAATTGAATTCAACTGAACTGAACTGAATTGAGTCACACAATGTGAAAGCTGGAAGGTCGACATTCTCATTTTTCTGTTGAGGAAACTTCAGTCTATAGACCCTGAGTGACTTAACTGAGCCCACCCAGCAATTTCGTGACAAAATAAGGTCTTGAACCCACATATCCTAGATGCAAGTCTGATGCTTTTGAACATAACGTTGTGATATTTGAGGCAAACTATGTTTTAATCACTTCCAGAATTCCAAAGTATCTTTACATGCAACTGCCATGTGAATCAGCAGCAATATTTACTGATTTAAAAATTAATTTCATATTATCTGATGTTTTTTCCAAATTGATTATGCATAAGAATCCAACAAACACCTACATCAGTAAACAACTTACCGATTAAAAGCTGTGCACTAAGTTTTGTTTTTGGTTTGTTTTTTGTTTTGTTTTACCCTTGAATCATAAGTAAAATCTTGCCTTTTCTTCTTGCCCAAGATGTGAAATCCTACTTTGTTTATAAGCACATAAGTCATATCTACAGCATAATCAATAGTTTAAGGCAATCTGGAAGATTTGTACTTATCACAACTTGGAACAGAATTGTTAGAGTCTGACTGACAGCAGAATTAAAAGATTTCTAGCTC